>JANAVB010030219.1:7047289-7059650 GCA_029216955.1 Iris pallida | reverse complement strand
CAAAAGAAAGGTTAATTATGACTCTGTCATAATGACAGACTCCTAGGGAAGAGAAAGTGATCTCTGACACAATCCCCGAGATCCATAAAATGTCACGTGGGCGTTCGTATGCGGCTCGAGCGAAGATTTCCTATACGGTTCAGAATGAAGCGCCCTATACGGCTCAGACCGAAACAGTCTCATGCGGTTCAAGCGGAGGCCTCCCCATACGGCTCAAGAGGACCATTTCCATGGGGCTCAGGCAGATGCATCCCCATGCGGCTCGCAAGGATTATCTCCATGCGGCTCACTACCCATCATATGGTTCGAAGGTTCGAGGGGGGAGGGGGCCACTACCCAAGCAGCCCTGACACGTGGCCCAAACCTTATGCGGCCCAAACCTTATGCGGCTTAATCTTCAGGCAGTTCAGATCCCCCAGCAGCGGCTCCTAGGACACGTGTCCTAAGCCAATCAATTTCCTAGATTTATTGCAATCAGAGATTGGATCAAATCCCAATAATCTGGGACACGTGGCGGGAGAAAGAATTAAATTTATTCGCAGACATCAGCAGATCATCATGAGGAAGATTTATTCCAATTAGCATTAATTACTGATAAGATTTGGTGCAATCTACATTTAATGGCCCAGATTCATCACACTCAAAACTAATGGCCCAGATTGACCAATCCACATGCCGCCGTCATTTCTAGGAAGCAATCATTGCAAACCCTAATGATCACACCCCATTCCTATAAATAGCAAGGTGCCATTCCCTTACAAAATATACAACGGAGAGAGCACGACCAGAGAGAGAATCCTCTTTTTCGAGATCAGAGAGCATTAGAAGACTTGGAGAAAAAAAGCAGAGAGAGAGCAAAGAGAGCATTTCTTCAACGCCGAGCAATCTTCTGGAGCCAAGGCTGTATACCGATCGTCCAAGGAGTAAGGCAGGGCTGCCGTCGCCCTTCCGAGCCTCTATCGTCACCCTCAGAATCTAAAATAAACAATTGTACTTAGTCTGCTGTACCTAGGCTTTCGTCCTTAGGCTTTCTTTGTACAAGCGAGTTTGTAACGTGAAGTAAAAGTCCAGTCCTCCCATAAAATTGTTCTTCTCTTTTATATTTCATGGCAAACACGATGGCGACTCTGCTGGGAACAAACTTCTCCACGGCTGAGGAGTTGGTGAATGCAGCCAAACTTGGCTCCACACAACAGAAGATGATCGTTCGCTTCGACCAACAGGCGTTCGAAGAAATGCTCTCCGAGGGAAGCGCTGGCCCGGTCTAGAAGCGCACCCGCACAACGAAGGCTCACAAAGAGTGGAGGCTAAAATTATTTGCTCATCCCCAGGCCCTTGATGGAGTACTCTCTGCTACCCAAGATGGCGAAGGCGATTCTCGTGCGGCCCCACTTCAAACTATAGAAGACTCTGTTGTCCCCAAGTCCGACAGAGGAAAGCACTACGATGCTGGACTTGCAGAGGCAAAGAGCGATTCTATGTGCACCAGAAAGAAACCAAACAAGGGTTCTAGCCGCAAAGCGAAGACTCATGCGGCTAAGATTGCCAGCCGCATGAATGATGACCATGCGGCAGAAACTGCTAGCCAAATGCATAGTACTCATACGGCCAGGATCTCCAGCCGCATGGAGAATACTCATGCGGCCTGGGTTTCCAGCCGTATGGAAAAGATTTATGTGGCTACGGCTGCCAGCCGCATGAAGATTGTTGATGCCAGCCGCATGATGTCTACTCCACGCGGCTCTGTCTTCGACCGCCTCTCCTATGGTCCTGATCTCTTGTGCTCCCAAGAGGACATGTCTGATTCTCTCCAGTACCACTTAGACTCTTCCTACTATGTGCCCTCACGCACTAGAGTGAAGAAGTCCAAGGCAGCGCGAGCTTGGCAAGCTCAGCCGACTGTCCCGATCTCTGACCATCCGAGTGCTCCGCATACCGTTATGAGGGCCTCTGATGGAAAGTTGCACAGAACCACTCGAGTTCAGCCCCCGGCGGCAAACGGACAAAGTGGTTCCTCTAACCTGCGTGAGGCTATCCTCCACAAGCACAAGGAAAGAGAAGGGGACTCGATGTGCAAAAAGTCCTCACATGGACGTCACTGCACCCAGATCATCGCCAACTGCTGTTGCAACAATACGGCAGTAAAAGAAGATCGGCCATCCGTCTTCCAAAGGCTACAACATCCAAGCTCAGATGACGAGGCGCCTCCTGCAATTCCATTCAGAAAATTCCCGCCGATAGGAGAGAGAAGAAGACAAGCATCTCCAGCCCAAAGATATCAACCACTACAGCTAAGAAACTGTCGTCTAAACGGTTGTCCACTACCGGAGTTTTCCAAGGCACCCGTTCAAAGACGAAATCTGCTACAATGAGAGATTCATCATCTACATCACTAGGGGTCGCTGGAACTGGGGGTAGCACTCCTCCGAACATCCACGATAATCCGATGTTCTAAGGAGACGAGCCCGAGGAAAACAACTCTCCCATCAGATACAGCAGAGACCGGCGTCCCCGAGGACGTCCACGACTCTCAAGATGAAGCAAGCTCTAAAGCTGGGGGTACTATTCCTTCCGAATCTGAACCAGAAGAGAACATTCCCACATATCCCGATGACTTCTCGGTACATTGGTATGATTCGGAGGGCACGTCTTCCACCGTCCCTTCCGTTTCTCCTCATATAAGGACGGTGTTCATGACGGATAGCAATCAAGGTGGTTCCAGTGATCGCCAGTGCATCGAAACTCTGGAGGCCATACTACAGGCCTTGGTCAAGTCTGTAGATGAAATCAAAGCGGCTCTTCCAACTCTGCAAGGAGGGACGCCTGGACAAACAAGTACGGGTCCTGTAGTCAATGCGGACTCAAATTCAGCAGCACCGAACCCGGGCAACAATCCTCCTGAAACGACGATTCCAACCGCTGTGGATGAGGCTAGGTAAGCGAGAAGATAGGTCCAGGAGCTCCGAGCCATGTTTCAAGCTCGAGAGACCTCTCAAGACCTCAGAATACGGCAACCATACCCTGCAGCATGGAGGGATGTCCCCTTCCCACTAAGATATAAGGCGTTCAATATCAATCCCTATGATGGCAAGACCTCAGCAAGTCGGTACATCACTTACTTCGAGGTCACCACCGACCATCTTGCCCCATGACGATGCTATCCTTACACGATTATTCATCGGGGCACTGGAAGGAGTCGCCTTCGACTGGTATCGCAACCTGCCAGACAACTGCATCCACTCCTTCGTCGGCTTCAAATGCATGTTCTTGGAGAGGTTCTACGAAGTAGGACAGGACGTCACAATGTCCACTCTCATGGACGTCGTCAAAGGAGAAAAGGAGCTGACAAGGAACTATATTGAGCGGTTCCGCCAAACCGCGATGAAGTTGCCGTCTGGTAACCCGGATTCCTCCTTGATTGAAATTTGCCAAAAGAGATTGCTCCCCACAATCAGTCTCTGGATAGACGAGAGTCAATTCAAGGACTGGAAGACGTTCATCATCAGTGCCACTAGCGCCGAAGAACGGTTGAAAAAGGCTCGCCAACTGGGATTGCACATCTCGGAGGGAGAAAACAAAGACAAGCATCCCAACACCAACAACGACAATGGAGGTAGCCCCTCCAATAATCGGGACAACAGGGGCAAGCAGGCAATGGTGGCCGATACAGCCCAGAAGCCTGAGTTACAACCGGCAGACAAACAATGGCCGCAAATCACTTACTCCTTCGAAGACATCCACGTCAAGCCCATCTTGGACATGCTCATACAAGGAGACAGAATTTAGCTTCCTCCGCCAAGACGAGAACCCCGACAGACAGATATGGAGAATCCAAAGTACTGCCATTACCACCGCTACGTCCACCATGCTACACATGACTGCTTCCAATTGAAGCGATACATCCAAAATCTTATTGATTCAAACGCTCTAGCCATCGATTTCGAAGAGGGTAACCGTGACAGCCAACATGGTGTCCGTACAGTTCGACATCTTTCCTCCAACAGAGACTCAAGACGGTGTGATACCCATCCCTCTGGCGACAATGGAGATTGCTAACCTGCCACCTCCTCGGGATCAGGCTGCTGGTCTAGTGCCCCTTACCACATCACGATAGGAAGTCATGTGGGTCCATCCGGACTTAGTACATGAGGTGACTCAGTCCACGTCGCCTTCCATTCACAAGAAGAAAAGTGGAAAAGTCAGATCCTGCCGCACCATCTCGGCGGATGTAGAAGAAGTCACGGCTGTCGTTACTCGATCTGGGGCACAATCCCAACCTGTGGCTGATAATTCAACTGAAAATCCTCATCCAGTCACTGCTGACACTCCGGGACCGTCTCAGCCTCCGACGACCGACAAGCCTAGGCCAAAGGAGACTCGCTTTGACAAATCTCTCCGAAAAGATGCACCTCAGGGTCTGGAGAGGCCTTACAACTTCGACATCTTGGCATAATTGGCCAATAGACCGGCCAAATTGTCCTTATATGAACTCCTGAGGCTCTCAAAGGATGTCCGCGCAGCTTTGAGCGATGCGCTCCAAAATGCCGATGCCTATCTGGCTCAGGTCAACCTCACAGGAAAGAACCCGCCTGCAAATCTCCAAGACAGTGCACGCACATAAGCAATGCCCAATATCGTCTTCACTCCATAAGACATGTTCATCAAGACTAATCTGCATGATCGCCCGTTATATTACACTGGATACATTAGGGACATGAAGGTGGACCGGATGCACATTGATCCTGGCTCTTCCATAAGCATCATCCCGAAAGGTCTGCTACATCATCTCCGCATTTTGATGCATCGCTTGACACCAACAAGCACCGCCATCAGCGGTTTCAATTCGGGCAGGAGCTACCCAATTGGGAAGATTCGCTTGAAGTGCCAAATTGGCGATCTCCAGTCAGAAGTGACCTGCTACGTCATAGATGCGGACACTTCCTACAACATCCTCTTGGGGCACCCTTGGATACACGATTATATGATCATGCCTTCTACGCTGCACCAATGCTTCAAGTATGTCGACAAATACGGCTTTGTGAGGACAGAATTTGCCGACATCGACCCCTTTAAAGAGTCGTACTACTCGGATTCTTTCCTGTACAAAAAATCAAAGAAGCATCTGGATGAAGATGTGCAAGCTCGAGCTGAAACGGCCTCAGGATCAGAAGAACCTCTGACGATCCACCTTCAAGCTCGTAAACCTGGCAAATCTGCACCCCTTACGGCCGCTCTGCGTAAGGATGCGATCAGCCTCTCAACACAAGAAGGACAGATGATAATTCGGCTGCCAAGGTCCGGCCAAACGCCGAGACCCACAACGGAGCCACTGACAATCAGGTTACCAAGAGTTGGTCAGCCACAAGCAGGGAAGTTTAATCCCTCCGACAAGCCAATGACGATACGACTTTCCAAGAAGAACCGTCATCCCGGTGCAAAGTCTGGGCTTCTAGCGAGCCAGCGACTCCCCGCCCAACATCAAGTGCCAAACTGGGGGTCGCTAGTTTGTCGACAACTCCACGCTCGACTCCACCAACAGAGCCCTTGACGATCAAGCTTCCCAAGTCATCCTCTCAGTCTTCGTTTATACAGGGGGTGGCCGAAGAAGAACCAGAGCTGGCCAAGTATGTGGCTGGCCACACTGATGTTTCCTCCGCAGATGATGTAATCCCGCTAGAAAAGATACCCTACTTCATCAATAAAGGGCTATCTTTGAATTACCTCGAGCTTGATAAGCTCTGAACAATGTATGCTATGGAACACGGTATAGGCACTCACCTACACACACAGGTGACAAATGTTTACACCGCGAACCAGCTTATTCCAGTAGAAGACGCCTACCGCATAATCGAGGGAGGAGACCATCCAATCATCTCCGGCAGAAAAGACGATCCACAGCACTTCAACGTAGGGAAGGTCGACCCCGAATTAGATGCCGAAAGACTGCCTCTTTATCTGTACAGCCCTCAATCCAAAGATATCATGCAAAAATAGGGATACAATCTAGAGACTTCGCCAGGCTTGAACTACGGCACTGGTCGACGATTACCTTTGAAGCCGCCAGTCTCGGTTGGTAAACCATGGGACTACTACAGCAAGACCCGATGTGGGCTAGGATATGTCACGCCCGCAACGACCCCTGAAAGCTCAGATGAGGAATGCGACTGGCATTCACATTCAATCGGGTTGCCAACTTCTGATTCGGATACCAGCATCGGAGACATATTCAGATAAGTCCTGTCAGTTAATATGGCATTCATCGACGCTTACGAAGAAGACAAAGACATCCCTGAAATCCTCGAATTAGAGCCGTAGGCCCAACAGCTGGATGCACAATGGGAAAAGCGGTTCGAGCAGAGAGAACCTCCCACCGAAGATGAGGTTATACAGGTTGACCTCGGCAGCGAATCTTCTCCAAAACCAATCTTCGTCACTAAAAGCCTAACAGACAAAGAGCGAGGATCGCTACTTGAACTTGTCAAAGAATATATTGATGTGTTCGCCTGGAGCTATGAAGACATGCTAGGACTAAATCCCGAAGTTGCCCTTTACAAGCTCAACATTCGGCCAGATGCAAAGCCCGTCAAACAACAACAGCAACGTTTCCGCCCGGGCATCATGGATGCGATCGAAGCCGAAGTCAACAAACTGATATCCAGCGGCTTCATTCGGAAGGAACAACATCCGGATTGGGTCGCCAACATAGTACCGGTCCTCAAGAAGAATGGGAAGATTCGAATCTGCATCAACTTCCGCAATCTGAACGAGGCATGTCCCAAAGATGAATTCCTCCTTCCTATCACAGACACCATGATTGACAACACATGCAGTTTCGAACGCATGTCATTCATGGACGGATTCTCGGGGTACAACCAAATCAAGATGTCTCCTGACGACGAGAAGCACACCTCATTCCGAACACCGATTGGCACATACTGTTACATAGTCATGCCTTTCGGTTTAAAGAATGCTGGCGCCACAAATCAAAAAGCCATGAGTATCATCTTCAGAAACCACTTGCGCAAGACTGTGGAGTGCTATATTGATGACATCGCCGTCAAAAGTCGCTATAAGGAAGATCATCTGCAGGATCTGAGGACGGTATTCGACCTGATGCGAGCACACAACCTAAAGATGAACCCCACAAAATCCTTCTTGGGTGTCTCCAGCGGAATATTCTTGGGTTTTATCATTACTGCCCAGGGAATTCATGTTGATCCAGAGAAGACGAAGGCAATTATGGAGATAGAATGCCTCGCCTTGGTGTTTGCCGTTCAAAAGACGCGGTACTACATCACAGGACAAACCATACATGTGATCTCACGAGTCAACCCTCTCAGGGTCCTGATGACTAAACTAGGGGCACTCAGCTCCCGCCTTGCTACATGGGCGATATTGCTGTCCCCTTATCACATGGTCTTCGTTCCACAAAAGGCTGTTAGAGGTCAAGCTCTGGCAGATTTTTTAGCAGCCCACCCAGGCTCGGAGTCGTCCAGGATATACGAAGAAATCCCAGATGAGGTCGTCGACTCACATGCAACCTCTCACGATAATATATGGCGAATGTTCTTCGACGGTGCTTCGAGGACTGGACCCAAGGGCAACATCGTCGTTGGAGTCGGGGTGGTGTTGATTTCTTCCACCGGGCTGGTGATTAGTCGCGCTTACTCCCTCACGGAACCCTGCTCTAACAATATGGCCGAGTACAATGCTTTAGTCATTGGCCTCCAACTTGCAAGAGAGCTGGGGGTAGAATATCTCGAAGCTTACGACGATTCGCAGTTAATCGTCAATCAGATCCGGGGTTCGTACGAAGTCCGCCATGAAGACATGATTCCCTATCACCAAATAGCGATCAATATTATCTCATCATTTTAGGGATTCTTCATCAAACATGTTCCCAGACTCCAAAACATCGAAGCCGATGCCCTAGCAGGCCTTGCCGCTTCCTTAGCAGTGCCAAACCACACTCATCACTCGGTTGACGTGATAGGCCACGAACTGGTCTGTCCTAAGAACAACGTTCAATTTGTGGCGAGCTATTCCGCCCAGGCGGTCGACGAAGCACCAGACTGGAGACAGCCATTCATCGACTTTGTCGTCTACGACATCCTCCCAAAGAATCCAAAGGAAGCCACTTCCATCAGAAGGCGTTCTCTCATATTTTTCTATGATACAGAGACGAAAATGTTGTACCGCCAATCCTACGATGGATTATTACTTCGGTGTCTGTCAAATACAGAAGCCAAAGAAGCCATACGCGAAGCTCATGACGGTGTCTGTGTGGCCCATCAGCCTGGCCCAAAATTGTAAGACCGTCTTCGACGAATGGGCTACTACTGGCCCACAATGGTAGCAGATGCGATAGACTATGCCAGGAAATACAAAGCCTGCCAAGTCCACGTGGACTTCATCCACCAGCCATCCGAGTTTCTACATCCGACAGTGGCATCCTGGCCGTTTGAAGCATGGAGGATGGATATCATCGGTCCAATCGCTCCACCTTCTTCCCGAGGACACCGTTTCATACTCTCTATTACAGATTATTTCTCCAAATGGGCGGAAGCTGCCCCGCTTGCAGAAGTAAAGACATCAAATGTGATCAGCTTCCTCAAGCATCACGTTATTTACCGATTTGGACTGCCCCGAAGGATCATCCACGATAATGGTCCGCAGTTCGCTAGCCATGTCTTGTACCGGTTCTGCGACAAGCACCGCATCCAAAATATTGCTTCGACACCGTACAATCCAGCTGCAAATGGGTTGGCAGAAGCATTCAACAAAACAATCATCAAGTTGCTCAAGAAGTTCGTATCTTCCAACAAGCGCGACTGGAACGAGAAACTTGGCGAATGCTTATGGGCGTACCGTACTACCGTTCGAACAGTCTCTGGGAATACACCATTTTCCTTGGTGTACGGAAGTGAGGCAGTCCTCCCATTGGAGACTAAAATACCCTCGCTTCGCGTTTCCCTCACTTATCAATTGACGACGGATGATAACTACCGTCGTCGGCTACAAGAGTTGGAGGCCTTAGATGAAAAGCGCCTCTTAGCTCAGCAAAGAATCGAGCTATATCAAGCACGCATCTCTGGAGCCTTCAACAAGAAGGTTAAAATCAGAACATTCCAAGTGGGCGATCTCGTTCTGGCAGTCCGGAGGCCGATGGTCATGACTCACAAGACCGCCGGCAAGTTCCAGCTAAAGTGGGAAGGCCCATTCATCATTGATGCTGTATTCTTGTTTATGGGCAAGCCAGGGCTGGTGCCCCGAATAGCATGGTAAAGGCCAATCTCACATAAAAAGGCCTCATACTTTCGCAATATCCACATAGAGAGGTTGGTCCATGAGGGGACAGGATGTATCCAACTGGGGAGCATCAATTGGCTAATGGGGTAGGAGCCCTTCCGAGCAAGTTGATTTATAAAAGTATCGGCGGTAGAAAATGTGAAGTTGGGGCCCGGCGCATTCAAGAAAGTACCTGGGACCAATTCTATTACAGAACAGCTGGCATGCACCTTGCCTGCAGTCACTGACTTCAGGCTGTTATTATAATAGATATCTCCCACAAACATCCCACCTCGGGTAGGAGTTAAAGTATCTTCCATCTTCCGGTCCAGTGGAAGCATATTGAACCAAGATAACGGGAAGTGTCGCTCCATCTGGGGGATGCGGATCGCCAGCCCGTTAGAGACAAAACTCCAATTCTCCGACACTTCCTTAACATGACTGTTCTCCACAATCAAGGCATCTCCAAAGAAAAACGCAGGCTTCAAATATTCCCCTTCGAATTTCCTAGAGTTAATCATAGCATTAAGAAAATGGAAAGGCTGGTTCTTGAGGGCCTTCAGTCTCGCCGAAGGTTCGTCACTCGAAAATTGGTCCGTCATATGCTGAACAATATGGTCGTATCTATAACCCAAGGCAGCTTGGGCACTACCTACCAGGAGTTCTCCAGCAGCATTAACCGGCAGATTCACTGAGAAGAGGACAGAAAAAGATAAGTTAAAAAGATGGATAAAAAGAACTGTTGGGTGCTTTCAAGCCCAATGCTGCTCAGGAGAGCACCCATGCGGCTCCAACTTAATGAAGCCTCATGCGGCTCCAACTTAATGAAGCCTCATGCGGCTCCAATCTTATGAAGCCTCATGCGACTCGAACTCAGAAGAACACTTATGCGGCTCGGTTCAATGAAAGTCCATACGGTTCAGCGTCGCTTATGCGGCTTCGTCGATATAGCGCATATGCGGACACAGTGGTTATTTTATGCGGCTCGCAGCTCAGCCATAGGATGAACATTCGGCTCATAAAGGCTCGTGCATTAAGTATGCGACGTAGCCATAGCAGTTAGGATTCTTCAACTCATACAATGTCCTTACCAGTAATGGGGAGATGAACGTCAGGATGAACATTGGGTGCGACGATCGGCGGAGGAGCGGCCGTAGTCGAGGCAGAAGCAACCTTCTTATCTTTTGTCGCTGTAGTCGATGAAGAGGCCGCCTTCTTGTCCATTGCTGCCATAGTCTTCTTGGGAGCCATTAGTTATCGGAGAAGGAAAAGGACAATCGAGATAAGGAAGAGGCGAAGCAAAGAAGAAAGTAAAGGAGTTCTCTCTCTCTCCAACTTCTCTTTTTTGTAGGAAGACAAGAGGGGGAACACACGTGGACTAAATAATCGCCTCGTAGAAAGCACAACCGACTCCTCGGGTTTCGTTCCTGAGATTCACCCAGGGTATAAAATCCAAAAGATTTAATGAGCTGACCCTTGGGATTCCCCCTGAAAGCGGCGCTAAAATAAACTTAAGGCAATTAAAGACCCGCACACGTGGCAAAGAATCATGCGGCCAAAGCTATTCATGCAACTGAATCACTCATGCGGCTGAGCCATCCATGCGGCTGAACAATCAATACGGCAGACAATTCCATATGGCTAAGACATCCATGCGGCCAGGATCCTTTATGCGGCTTACACACAGCCATGCTTCTTATTAAAAGTATTTCAATTTTGTAAATTGAAAACTTTGAAGAGGGTTTTGTAGAAGCATGGAAAATGATCCATGCGGCCAGGGAATCCTATGCGGCTCAGATAGCCCATGCGGCTCAGAGAGTCATGCGGCACAAGGGACTATACAGTTCAAGACATTCCATGCGGCTCAGAAGACACGTGACTTGACAGTCCTCCCCTCCGCCCTATATTGCATTAATTACTTTGACGGCTGACAACTCTAAAAAAAGTGACAGTCCTGACACAAAGAAAGGTAATTATGACTCTGTCATAATGACAGACTCCTAGGAAAGAGAAAGAGATCTCTGACATAATCCTCCGAGATCCATAAAATTCCACGTGGCCTTGTCACGTGGGCGTTCGTATGCGGCTCGATCGAAGATTTCCTATGCGGTTCAGAATGAAGCCGCCCTATACGGCTCAGGCTGAAACAGTCTCATGCGGTTCAAGCGGAGGCCTCCCTATGCGGCTCAAGAGGACCATTTCTATGGGGCTCAGGCAGATGCATCCCCATGCGGCTCGCAAGGATTATCTCCATGCGGCTCACTACCCGTCATATGGTTCGAAGGTTCGAGGGGGGAGGGGGCCACTACCCAAGCAGCCCTGACACGTGGCCCAAACCTTATGTGGCCCAAACCTTATGCGGCTTAATCTTCAGGCAGTTCAGATCCCCCAGTGGCTCCTAGGACACGTGTCCTAAGCCAATCAATTTCCCAGATTTATTGTAATCAGAGATTGGGTCAAATCCCAATAATCTGGGACACGTGGCGGGAGAAAGAATCAAATTTATTCGCAGACATCAGCAGATCATCATGAGGAAGATTTATTCCAATCAGCATTAATTACTTATGAGATTTGGTGTAATCTATATTTAATGGCCCAGATTCATCACACTCAAAACTAATGGCCCAGATTGACCAATCCAGAAGCCGCCGTCATTTTAA
The DNA here is from genome assembly GCA_029216955.1 of Iris pallida. Taxonomy (NCBI): domain Eukaryota; kingdom Viridiplantae; phylum Streptophyta; class Magnoliopsida; order Asparagales; family Iridaceae; genus Iris; species Iris pallida. The sequence continues at coordinate 7,047,702 of JANAVB010030219.1, read as the reverse complement.
GGAAGCAATCATTGCAAACCCTAATGATCACACCCCATTTCTATAAATAGCAAGGTACCATTCCCTTGCAAAATATACAACGGAGAGAGCACAACCAGAGAGAGAATACCCTTTTTCGAGATCAGAGAGCATTAGAAGACTTAGAGAAAAAAAGCAGAGAGAGAGCAAAGAGAGCATTTCTTCAACGTCGAGCAATCTTCTGGAGCCAAGGCTGCATACCGATCGTCCAAGGAGTATGGCAGGGCTGCTGTCGCCTTTCCGAGCCTCTATTGTCACCCTCTTGAATCTAAAATAAACAATTGTACTTAGTCTGCTGTACCTAGGCTTTCGTCCCTAAGCTTTCTCTGTACAAGCGAGTTTATAACGTGCAGTAAAAGTCCAGTTCTCCCATAAAATTGTTCTGCTCTTTTATA
>JANAVB010030219.1:7039789-7042289 GCA_029216955.1 Iris pallida | reverse complement strand
TCCAGGAAGCCCTCCCCCTCTCCGAAGGATGAAGCTCATAATCCTGTTCTGCCGCCAAGGCAGCGTCCTCGGCCCGATGGACCTTCTGGAAAACATTGCTGAAAGTTGCTCTGCTCCATCCAGCCAGAACATGCCCCATCGTCCTCAAGCGCATGCCCAACCGCTCAAGCGCATCATAATGCCAACATGAATTCCATGCCCGAGCCACAATCGGAAGAAAGTCCTGATAAGAAGTCAAGAAAACGGAAGCCTCTGCGCAGTCCCGGAGAAGCTGGCTGGCAGGATATCAATAGAGGAGAATGATAAGATTCTGCCCGATTAAGATGCTCGCAAGAGACCTGGACACCATCCAACCAACTACCCGTCACGAGAAGCCTATCAAGACGGGAACCCTGTCGATCAAGCCCCGTCTGCCCGTTCACCCATGTATAGATGCTACCTCTGAACCCAACATCGGATAACCCGGCAGCCAACTGAAAGTCGAGGAAATCCGCAATGGCCCTCGTGTCAGGAGGTCGGCCTCCAAATTTCTCATCCGGAGAGGCAATGATATTGAAGTCCCCGCCCACCCCCAGGGCATGGCAATATCCCTGGCTTGGACGTCTAGAAGATGCCTCCATATAGTCCTCCTCCCCTGTCGTGTCCCTGCACCATGAACTATCGACAGCCGCACCGGAAGCGAAAAATAGCTCAAAGAGATCTGTACCATGATAACCTGATCACAGGAGTCAATATAATTGATCCCAAGGCCCGACTTACAGAAAATCCAAATATTGCCCTTATCATTGCAAAAGCTATCATCAAAACCCAACCTCAGTCGATAAGAGAGAAGCTTAGAAGATATCACCTTGGGTTCAATAATGGCAAGAACTTGAATAGAGTTGGTCCGACACAAGGACCTGAGACGGGATAATGTAGCTCTGTTCGCCGTCCCCCGAACATTCCAGATAAGGAATTTAACCATGGACCCTCTGGGGGTCCCGCCTAACCCGGAAAGCATGTGATCGAAGAAGTCGATCCGACTGAGGAGCCAACGACTTCCTCCGCTTACCAGCCGCCTTTTTGAAGGGAACCATCTGCCAACCATTTTCACGACTCTCAAAAAAGGAGGTAGAAGATCTCGCCTCAGGCAATGAAATAGTATCATCACCCGGAGAAAGGTCATAACCCCAATTAGAGATAGAGTCTTGGGCGGGCTCCTCCCACACCACCAAGCTGCGATCTTCAATGTCAGAGTCAGCCGTTATAACTCCCTGTCCCAGCTGACTGTGGATAATAATAGGAAGGTCCGGTAAGACAAGGGGCCCAATACCCCGCTCAATCTCCATCAGCCCATCCAATCTAGAGCCCGAATCGCTACGTCCCCCCTGCATGGGCCTCCCGTCATCCGACCATAAGGCCAGCTGGCCCGAAGAAAACTCTCCCACGTGTCAGGAAGGCAGAATGGAACTTGCACGAATATCATCACTCCCGCACGATCCGGGCTGCGTGGTCCCCCTGCTATCATCACGCCCCTGGACGCGCCTCCACTCCTTCCGCGTCCCCTTTCCCTTCTCACGCCTCGATCTCCGCCTCTGACGGCCCCTGCTAATCCCACGACCACCTACCGAGCCGTCGTCCACTCGCACTGAAGAAGGAGCGACTGGATTGGGTGATCCGACTGCTACATCCACCAAAGGCCGCGCTACGCCTGAAGAAGAGGCAACGGGGTTGGGCGGTCCGTCAACTACAACCACAGATGGCGTCTCCAACTGGGGACGACCACATGCACTCTCAACATGACCATGATGGCCGCAAGAGATACAGTAAAGAGGACTCCTCTCATAAACAACCGGCTGCGATCGAACGCCATCAGGAAGTTGTAAGAAAACCTCGTGTTGAAGTGGTTTGCTAACATCCACTTCGACCATGACCCTGGCCACTCCCGGCCTAGAAAAGGAGGCCGTAGCCTTGTCCGTGAAGAGCGGATTACTAATGCCAGATGCTATTGACAGCACCGCATTGGTATCGAACAAGCAGTGAGGAAGTCCGGGGAAGGCAACCCAGATGGGAACACGAGGATCCTCTCTCATCGGCGAAAAGTCCACCAAAGACCTGAATAATATCATCGAAACCCGACCAACGAACAAACAATCTTTAGCCCTAAGCCGAATAAAGTCACTCTCAACATGAGGTCGGATGAGAACATGATGTTCATCAATGGCCTTCACATCAATCAAACCCCTGAAACCACGCGAATCAAAAGCCTTCCTAATGGTCTCAACCGAAAGTCTCCGTCTAGAGAACTTGCCAATAAGGTCCAACCCGCATGGCGCCGTGAGTGCCTCCATATTCGACTGAGAGAATACAACCACCTTTCGGCCGTTTGAGACAATAGCATGTCGGAAGTCCACCCTCGGCAGGCCTCCCTGTGACGCCGACTCGGTCCCGCCCACCACCGCAACGAAGGACCGCGTCGAGCCATCCGATCCTCCACCTACCACCTACGTCTGGGGCTCCG
>JANAVB010030219.1:7019789-7034789 GCA_029216955.1 Iris pallida | reverse complement strand
CATGCAAGATAGTGCTCGGCGATAATACTCCCGATTGGATCGTACCCTCACTAATGCTCAGTGGGCTGATATGGGTATCATTTCCAACCTCTCGCACCTCAACTTTACTAAATCAGACCATTCCCCCTACTCATTGAAATGAGGAGTAATTCGAACCAGATCAAGAAAAGTTTCCGCTTCCTTAACCTTTGGAGTCATCAGCCACAGTTCAGGAACATTGTGGAAGCACCCTGGAACACCACTTACGATCCCAACCCTCTCCTTCGTGTGGAAGCCAAGCCAAAAGCTACGAGAAAAGCGCTTACTGTTTGGAGTAAGGATGCTTTTGGAGATATCTTCTAGGCCGTTCCTACGGCTGAGGATGACGTTACCCGCAAGGGAATTCTTTTTGCTTTCGAAAGATCCCCGACTGCCCGTACCTCCCTCAACCTCACCAGAGCGCTGCTGAAGTTTCGGCTGAAAGTGGAAACAAAATTCTAGAAATAGAAAGCTAGACTTACTTGGGACACCGATGGGGATAGAAACTCTAGCTACTTTCACTCCTGTGTCATAGGGCACAGACAACAACTCAACCTCCACCAAATCGCTGACGAGAGTGGTCTTATTCTTAAAGATCAACGGGATATCCAAGCTGATGTCACCAATTTCTTTTCCAAGTTATTCACTAAAGATAATATCATCAAGGATGTGGAATTCTTAGCTCAGATTCCATGACTGATTAAAGATAGTGATAATACTCAACTATAACTTCTTCCCTCCGAGGTGGAAGTCAAAGATGCAGTGTGGGCCCTTAATGAGCATAGCGCGTCTGGTCTTGATGGCTTCACCGACGTCTTCTTCAGATCTTGCTGGGACATCATCAAGGCGGATATCCACGAGGCAGTCATCGCCTTCTTCCAAGGAGCTAGGTACCCCAGATCAATCTCTTGTGCCAACCTTATCCTCATCCCTAAGAAGGACAACCCGAAGACCTTCAAAGACTTTCGTACTCTGAGCTTGTGCACCTTCACCAAAAAAATCATCTCTAAGATCATAGCCAACCGCATGTTCGAGCTTCTCCCCAAGATCCTCTCTGAGGAGCAAAGCGGCTTTGTTCGTGGTCGTAACATTTTAGACAACATCCTTCTGTCTCAGGAGATGATCACTTGCATAAAATTCTCGGCCAGGGGAGGGAACAATGCGATCAAGCTGGATATGGAGAAAGCTTACGATAGACTTGACCGGCAATTCATGATATGGGTGTTCAGGGCATTCAGGTTTTTTGAAACCTGGATTGACATTGTTTACAGATCCATAATCAATTCTTGGTTCTCCATTGTAATCAACGGGCAAGCTGAAGGTTTCTTCAAATCTAGCAGAGGTGTCAGGCAGGGAGATCGATTATCCTCCACTATTTTTTTTGTTGCAGCTGAAGCACTCAGCAGAAATCTCAACAAGATGGTACTCTCCGTTTTTAGCATTTCTATACCTCCACAGGCTAACCGATCATCACCCACTTGGCTTATGCTGACAACATCCTCATCTTCTCCTCTAGAGACGTAGGCTCCATAGAAGTGGTCTACAAAACGCTGGAGAGATATACAAGATGCTTCCGCCAGTGAGTCAACTCCAATAAGAGTGTTATTTATACTCACTACTCAGCCAACAGGGAGAACTCTTCCATCCTCACTAGCATCACCTCCTACTCAGTTGCATATCCTCCGTTCACTTATTTAGGATGTTCGTTGGTATACGGCAGATCCAATGTGAGCATATTCGAAGGGCTGGTTGGCAAAATCAGAAATAATATTTAGGGGTGGCATAACGCGACTTTATCGCCGGGTGGGATGATGATCCTGATCCAGCATGTTCTCTTTTCCATCCCCATTTACACTCTCGTCGCTTGCTCTTCCCCTAAGAAGGTGCTGACCACTATTGAGAACCTTTTCGCCAACTGCTTTTGGGGTCACTGTGACAACAAGGACAAGCATCATTGGGCGAGTTAGGACTCCATGGCCAGACCCACTGAGAAAGGCGGGTTGCGATTCTGCAGACTACAACACGTTATTGATGCTTGCTCCGTGAAGATGTGGTGGAAACTCCGTAGGGGTGGTACTATCTGGGGTTCATGAAGGCCAGATATTTTTGGTACACTTATTCTTCGATTGCAGAGTACAACAACTGAACCTCTACGTCCTGGCATCGCATACTTCATGTAACCACCACTTTTCTAAAACAATGGTAATTTTGAAACTTTTTTAAATTGATCATGTTAATGATTTATTGGGGATTTTAGATTATTTTTATACCATTTAATTAGATGTATTATGATTTTGGTCTTTTGCTAGTGTAACCTTAGAGCTACTTAGCCTAAAGACTAACCATGACCATGGAGACCTAACCATTGTAGAAGCATGGAAAATGATAAAGAAAGATCCATGCGGCCAGGGAGTCCCATGCGGTTCAGGCAGCTTATGCGGCTCGGGGATTCATGCGGCTCAAATGTCCATACGGCTCGATAATTGCCATGCGGCTCAGATAGGTGCCACGTAGCCTACAAACAACTCTTTCCATACTGTATTAAATGCCTTGACGGCTGACAATTCTGAAAAGTGACAGCCATGACACAAAGATGCAATTATGACTCTGTCATAATGGCAGAATCCTCGGAAAACGAAGAAAATCTCTGACACAATCCCCAGAGATCCAGAAAATCCCACGCAACCTTGACACGTGTACAGTCGTATGCGGCTCGAGCGGAGACTCCCCATGCAGCTCAGGCCAAAGCTGTCCTATGCGGCTCAGGTCGAAACAGTCTTATGCGGCTCAAACAGAGGCTCCCCCTATGCGGCTCAAGCAGAGGTTTCCCCATGCGGCTCAAGCAGAGGCTTCCCCATGCGGCTCACAAGGACTATCTCCATGCGGCTCACGAAGGAGTTGCCTATTATGCGGCTGCCTACGTTCATGTGGCTCAAATTTTCCCCAGTGGCTCGTAGGACACGTGTCATAAAGCCAATCAATCTCCCAGATTTATTACGATCAAAGATTGGGTCAAATACCAATAATCTGGGACACGTGGCGGGAGAATGAATTAAATTTATTCATTTATATTTGCAGACATCAGCAAATCATAATGATGGAGATTTATTACAATCAGCATTAATTGCTGATAGAATTTGGCACAATCTACCTTAATGGCCCAGATTCATCACACTCAAAACTAATGGCCCAGATTCATCACACTCAAAACTAATAGCCCAGATTGACCAAACAACAGGCCGCCGCCACTTCAAGGAGGAAATTGTGGCAAACCCTAATGATTGCATCCTATTCCTATAAATAGCAATGTGCCATTCCCTTGCAGAGAGACCACCACAGAGAGAGGACCATACGAGGAGAGAAAACATCGTTTTTCGAGAACAGAGCACCAGAGCACAAGGAGAGAATAGCCAGAAAGCAAAAAGTGCATTTCTTCAAAGCCAAGCAGATCTTCTCCGGAGTCAAGGCTGCATACCGATCGTCCAAGGAGTAAGGCAGAGCGGCCGTCGCTTTCCCGAGCCTCTATGTCACCCCCAGAATCTAAAATAAACAATTGTACTTAGACTGCTGTACCTAGGTTTTTATCCCTAGGCTTTCTTTGTACAAGCGAGTTTGTATTGTGAAGTAAAGTCCAGTCCTCCCATAAAATTGTTCTGCTCTTTTATATTTTACGGCAAACACGATGGCGACTCTGCTGGGGATAAACTTCTCCACGGCTGAGGAGTTGGTGATGCAATCGGATGCAGCCAAACTTGGCTCCACACAACAGAAGATGGTCGTCCGCTTCGACCAACAGGCGTTTGAAGAAATGCTCTCCGAAGGAAGCACTGGCCCGGTCGAGAAGCGCACCCGTACGAAGTAGGCTCGCAAGTAGTGGAGGCCAAAATCGTTTGCTCCTCCCTAGGCCTTAGACGGGATACTCTCTGCTACCCAAGATGGCGAAGGCAGCTCTCGCGCGGCCCCACTTCAAGCCATAGAGGACTCTGCTGTCCCCAAGTCCGACAGAGGAAAGCACTATGATGCTGGACTTACAGGGGCAAAGAACGATTCTATGTGCTCTAGAAAGAAATCGAACAAGGGCACTAGCCGCAAAGCGAGGACTCATGCGGCCAAGATGGCCAGCTGCATGAATGATGACCATGCGGCTGAAACAGCTATCCATGTGCATAATACTCATGCGGCCAGGATTTCCAACCGCGTGGAGAACACTCATGCGGCCAGGGTTTCCAGCCGTATGGAGGAGACCTATGCGGCTGCGACCGCCAGCCGCATGAAGATTATTGATACCAGCCGCATGACGTCTACTCTACGCGGCTCTGTCTTCGACCGCCTCTCTTATGGTCCTGATCTCCTGTGCTCCCAAGAAGACATGTCTGACTCTCTCCAGCACCACTTGGACTCTTCCTACTCTGTGCCCTCACGCGCTAGAGTGAAGAAGTCTAAGGCAGTGCGAGCTTTGCAAGCTCAGCCGACTGTTCCGACCTCTTAACCATCAGAGCGCTCCGTATACCGTTATGCAGGCCTCTGATGGGAAGTTGTACAGAACCACTCGAGTCCAGCCCCCGGCGGCCAACGGACAAAGCGCTTCCTCTGACCTGCGTGAGGCTATCCTCCACAAGCGCAAAGAAAGAGAAGGGGCCTCGGTGTGCAAAGAGTCCTCACATGGACGTCACTGCACCCAGACATCGTCAACTGTTGTTGCAACAACACGACAGTAAAAGAAGATCGGCCGTTCGTCTTCTGAAGGCTACAACATCCAAGCTCAGAGGACGAGGCGCCTCCTGTTGTCTCCTACAATTCTACTCAAAAAATCTCCGCCGAGGAGAGAGGGAAGAAGACAAGCATTTCCAGCCCAAAGATATCAACCACTACAACTAAGAGACTTTCGTCTAAACGGTTGTCCACCACCGGAGTTTTCCAAGGCACCCGTTCAAAGATGAAATCTGCTACCGCATCACTGGGGGTCGCTGGAACTGGGGGTAGCACCCCTCCGAACATCCACGACAATCCGATGTTCCAAGGAGACGAGCCCGGGGAAACAACTCTCCCATCAGATACAGCCGATGCCGATGTCCCCGAGGACGTCCACGACTCTCAAGATGAAGCGAGCTCTGAATTTGGGGGTACTATTCCTTCTGAGTCCGAACCAGATAAAGACATACCCCGATGACTTCTCGATACATGGGTATGACTCGAAAGGCGCGGTCTCCATCGTTCCTTCCACCACTTCTTATGTAAGGACGGTGTTCATGACGGACAGCAACCAAGGTGGTTCCAGTGATCGCCAATGCATCGACACTCTGGAGGCCATACTGCACGCCTTAGTCAAGTCTGTAGACGAGATCAAAGGGCTCTTCCAACTCTGCAAGGAGGGACGCCTGGCCAAACAAGCACGGGTCCTGCGGTTAATGTGGACTCGAACTCAGCGACACCAAACCCGGACAACAATCCTCCTGAAACAATGACTCCCACCGCTGCGGATGAGGCCAGAGAAGCGAGAAGAGAGGTCCAGGAGCTCCGAGCCATGTTTCACGCTCGAGAAACCTCCCAAGACCTCAGAATACGGCAACCATACCCTCCTGCATGGAGGGATGTCCCTTTTCCACCAAGATATAAGCCGTTCAACATCAATCCTTATGATGGAAAGACCTCAGCAAGTCGGTACATCACTTACTTTAAGGTCACCACCGACCATCTGCCCCATAACGATGCCATCCTTACACGATTATTCATCGGGGCATTGGAAGGGGTCGCTTTCGACTGGTACCGCAACCTGCCAGACAACTGCATCTACTCCTTCGCCGGCTTCAAGCGCATGTTCTTGGAGAGATTCTACGAAGTAGGACAGGATGTCACAATGTCCACCCTCATGGACGTCGTCCAAGGGGAGAAGGAGCTGACGAGGAACTATATTGAGCGGTTTTGCCAAACCGCAATGAAGTTGCCATCTGGTAACCCGGATTCCTCCTTGATTGAAATTTACCAAAAGAGATTGCTCCCAACAATCAGTCTCTGGATGGGCGAAAGTTAATTCAAGGACTGGAAGACATTCATCGTCAGTGCCACTAGTGCCGAAGAACGGTTAAAGAAGGCTCGCCAACTGGGATTGCATATCTCGGAGGGAGAGAACAAGGGAAAACGTCCTAACACCAACAACGACAATGGGGGTAGCCCCTCCAACAATCGAGACAACAGGGGCAAGCAGGCTATGGTGGCCGACAATGCCCAGAAACCTGAGTCAAAGCCGGCAGACAAACAATGGCCGCAAATAAACTAATCCTTCGAAGACGGCCACGTCAAGCCCATCTTGGACATGCTCATACAAGGAGACAGAATTCAGCTCCCTCCACCAAGACGGGAACCTCGGCCGGCAGATATGGAGAATCCGAAGTACTGCCATTACCACCGCTACGTCCACCATGCTACACATGACTGCTTCCAATTGAAACGATACATCCAAAATCTTATCGATTCGAACGCTCTGTCCATCGATTTCGAGGAGGTAACCGTGGCAGCCAATATGGTGTCCGTACAATTCGGCAGCTTCCCTCCAACAGAGACTCAAGACGGTGTGATACCCATCCCTCTTGCGACAATGGAGATTGCTAATCTTCCACCTCCTCGAGATCAGGCTGCTGGTCTGGTGCCCCTTACCACATCACGGGGGGAAGTCATGTGGGTCCATCCGGACCTGGTGCGTGAGGTGACTCAGTCCATGCCACCTTTCGTACGCAAGAAGAAGAGTGGAAAAGTTAGATCCTGCCGCACAATTTCGACAGATGTCGAAGAAGTCACGGCTGTCGTTACCCGATCAGGCGCACAATCCCAACCTATGACTGATAACTCGACTGAAGATCATCCGTCGGCTGCTGCTGACGCTCCAGGGCCTTCTCAGCCTCCAACGACCGATAAGCCTAGGCCGAAGGAGACTCGGTTTGACAAATCCCTCCGAAAGGAGACACCTCAGGGACTGGAGAGGCCCTACAACTTCGACATCTTGGCGCAGTTGGCCAACACACCGGCCATGTTGTCATTGTACGAGCTCTTGAGACTCTCAAAGGATGTTCGCACAGCTTTGAGCGATGCACTCCAAAATGCCGACGCCTATCTGGCTCAGGCCAACCTCACAGGAGAGAGCCCGCCTACAAATCTCCAAGACAGCGCTTGCACAAGAGCGATGCCCAATATTGTCTTTACTCCGCAGGACATGCTCATCAATACCAATCTGCACGATCGCCCGTTATACTACACTAGATACATTGGGGACGTAAAGGTGGATCGTATGCACATTGATCCTGGCTCTTCCATAAGCATCATCCCGATGGGTCTGCTACATCATCTCCGCATTCCGATGCATCGCCTGACACCAACAAGCACCACCATCAGCTGTTTCAATTCGGGCAGGAGCTACCCAATTGGGAAGATTCGCTTGAAGTGCCAAATTGGCGATCTCCAGTCAGAAGTGACCTGCTACGTCATAGATGCGGACACTTCCTACAACATCCTCTTGGGGGGGCCTTGGATACATGATTATATGATCGTGCCTTCTACGCTGCACCAGTGCTTCAAGTACGTCGATAAACACAGCTTCGTGAGGACAGAATTTGCCGACATCGATCCTTTCAAAGGAGTCGAGTCCTACTACTCAGATTCCTTCCTATACGAGAAATTAAAAAGGCACCTGGACGAAGATGTGCAAGCTCGAGCTGAAACGGCCTCAAGATCAGAAGAACCTCTGACGATCCACCTTCAAGCTCGCAAACCTGGCAAATCCGCACCACTTACGGCCGCTCTGTGTAAGGATGCGATCAGCCTCTCAGCACAAAAGGGGCAAATAATAATCCGGCTGCCAAGGTCCGGCCAATCACCGAGACCCACAACGGAGCCACTAACAATCCGGCTACCGAGAGTCAGCCAGCCACAAGCAGGGAAGATCAACCCATCTAACAGGCCAATGACGATGTCTTCCTAAAAATAATCGTCATCCCGATGCAAAATTTGGAGCTTCTAGCGAACCAACAACTCCCCGCCCAGCATCGAGTACCAAGCTGGTGGTCGCTAGTTTGCCAACAACTCCATGCTCGGCTCCACCAACAGAGCCCCTGATGATCAAGCTGTCCAAGTCATCCTCTCAGTCTTCATTTATACAGGGGGTGGCCGAAGAAGAACCGAAACTGGCCTACTATGTGGCTGCCCACACTGATGTTCCCTCTGCAGATGATGTAATCCCGCTAGAAAAGATACCTTACTTCATCAATAAAGGGCTATCTTTGAACTACCTCGAGCTTAATAAGCTCTGTACAATATATGCTATGGAACACGGTATAGGCACTCACCTACACACACAGGTGACAAATGTTTACACAGCAAACTAGCTTACTGCAGTCGAAGACGCCTACCGCATAATCGAGGGAGAGGACCATCCAATCATCTTCGACCGAAAAGACGATCTACAGCCATTCACCATGGAGAAGGTCGATCCCGAATCAGATATCGGAAGACTGCCTCTTTATCTGTATAGCCCTCAATCAAAATATATCATGCAAAAATAGGGGTATAATCTAGAGACTACGCCAGGCTTGAACTACAGCACTGGTCGACGATTACCTTTGAAGCCGCCGGTCCCGGCTGGCAAACCACGGGACTACTATAACAAGACCCGATGTGGGTTAGGGTATGTTACGCCCACAACGACCCCTGAAAGTTTAGATGAAGAATGCGACTGGCATTCACATTCAACCGAATCGCCATCTTCTGATTCGGATACCAGCATCGGAGACGTATTCAGACAAGTCCTGTCAGTCAATATGGCATTCGCCGACGCTTACGAAGAAGATGAAGACATTCCTGAAATTCTCGAGTTAGAGCCGTGGGCCCAACAGCTGGATGCACAATGGGAAAAGCGATTCGAGCAGAGAGAACCTCCTACCGAAAATGAGGTTATACAGGTTGACCTCGACAGCGAATCTTCTCCAAAACCAATCTTCGTCAGTAAAAGCCTAACAGACGAAGAACGAGAATCGCTACTGGAACTTGTCACAGAATATATTGATGTGTTCGCCTGGAGCTATGAAGACATGCCAGGACTAAATCCCGAAGTTGCCCTCCACAAGCTCAACATTCGACCATATGTAAAGCCGGTCAAACAACAACAGCGACATTTTCGACCGGGCATCATGGATGCGATCGAATCCGAAGTTAACAAAGTGATATCCAGCGGCTTCATTCGGAAGGAACAACATATGGATTGGGTCGCCAACATAGTACCGGACCTCAAGAAGAATGGGAAGATTCGAATCTGCATCGACTTCCGCAATCTGCACGAGACATCTCCCAAGGATGAGTTCCCCCTCCCTATCACAGACATCATGATTGACAACACATACGATTTCGAACGCATGTCATTCATGGATGGATTCTCGGGTTACAATCAAATCAAGATGTCTTTCGATGACGAGAAGCATACATCATTTCGGATACCGATTGGCACATACTGCTACACAGTCATACCTTTCGATTTAAAGAATGCTGGCGCCACATATCAAAGAGCCATGAGTATCATCTTCAGAGACCACTTGTACAAGACTGTGGAGTGCTATGTTGATGACATTGCCATCAAAAGTTGCTATAAGGGAGATCATCTGCAGGACCTGAGGACGGTATTCGACCTGATACGAGCACACAACCTAAAGATGAACCCCACAAAATCCTTCTTGGGTGTCTCCAGCAAAAAATTCCTGGAGTTTATCATTACCGCCCAGGGAATTCATGTGGATCCAGAGAAGACGAAAGCAATTATGGAGATGGGTCCTCCGAAAAATCTCCGCGAACTCAGAGGCCTCCAAGGGAGGCTAGCTTACATCAGGAGGTTCATTTCTAACCTCTCCGGGCGGTGTCGACCATTCACCCACCTCATGAAGAAAGGTGTCTCCTTCGTCTGGGATGAAGAATGCCAACGTGCCTTCGACAACATCAAAGAATATCTGACGAACCCTCCAGTCCTGGTAGCCCCGATTCCCGGAAAACCATTCTTGCTCTACGTACGAGCAATGGAGCATTCTCTCAACGCTCTGCTGGAACAAAACAACGATGCAGGCTATGAACAAGCTATATATTACCTCAGCCGAATGATGATTGGGCCAGAGCACCGATACACCGCTGTAGAGAATGAATGTCTCGCCCTGGTGGTCGCCACTCAAAAGATGCGACACTATGTCACAGGACAAACTATACATGTGATCTCACGAGTCAACCCTCTCAGGGTTCTCATGACTAAACCAAGGGCACTCAGCTCCCGCCTCGCCACATAGGCGATATTGCTGTCTCCTTATCATATGGTCTTCGTCCCAAAAAAGGCTGTTAAAGGTTAAGCTCTGACAGACTTTTTAGTAGCCCACCCAGGCTCGGAGTCGTCCAAGATGTACAGGGAAATCCCAGATGAGGTCGCTGACTCACATGTAACCTCTCACGATGATATATGGTGAATGTTCTTCGACGGCGCTTCGAGAACTGGACCCAAGGGCAACATCGTCATTGGAGTCGGAGTGGTATTGATTTCTCCTACCACACTGGTGATTAGTCGTGCTTACTCCCTCACAGAACCTTGCTCTAACAATGTGGCCGAGTACAACGCTTTCGTCATTGGCCTCCAACTTGTAAGAGAGCTGGAGGTAGAATATCTTGAAGCATACGACAATTCGTAGTTAATCATCAATCAGATCCGGGGTTCGTACGAAGTCCGTCATGAAGACATGATTCCCTATCACCAAATAGCGATCAACATTATTTCGTCATTTTAGGGATTCTTCATCGAACATGTCCCCAGACTCCAAAACATCGAAGCCGATGCCCTAGCAGGCCTTGCCGCTTCCTTAGCAGTGCCGAACCACACTCATCATTCTGTTGACGTAATAGGCCACAAACTGGTCTGCCCCAAGAATAACGTTCAATTCGTGGAGAGTTATTCTGCTCAGATGATTGACGAAGCACTAGACTGGAGACAGCCATTCATCGACTTCGTCGTCTACGACATCCTCCCCGAGAACCCAAAGGAAGCCACTTCCATCTGAAGGCGTTCTCTCAGATTCTTCTATGATACAGAGACAAAAATGCTGTATCGACGATCCTATGATGGGTTATTGCTTCGGTGCCTGTCAAACGCAGAAGCCAAAGAAGCCGTACGCGAAGCTCATGACGGTATCTTCGGGGCCCATCAGTTTAGCCCTAAATTGCAAGACCGTCTTCGCCGAATGGGCTACTACTGGCCCACGATGGTAGCAGATGCGATAGACTATGCCAGAAAATGCAAAGCCTGCTAAGTCCACGCGGACTTTATCCACCAGCCATCTGAGTTTCTACATCCGACAGTGGCATCCTGGCCATTTGAAGCATGGGGAATGGATATTATCGGTCCAATTGCTCTACCTTTCTCCCGTGGACATCGCTTCATACTCGACATTACAGATTATTTCTCCAAATGGGCAGAAGCTGTCCCATTTGCGGAAGTAAAGACGTCAAACGTGATCAGCTTCCTCAAGCATCACGTCATATATCGCTTTGGACTGCCCCAAAGGATCATCCACGATAATGGTCCGTAGTTCGCTAGCCATGCCTTCTACCGGTTCTGTGACAAGTACCGCATCTAAAATATTGCTTCAACGCCATACAATCCAGCCGCGAATGGGTTGGCAGAAGTATTCAACAAAACTATCATCAAGTTGCTCAAGAAGTTCGTATCCTCCAACAAGCGAGACTGGAACGAGAAGCTTGGTGAATGCTTATGGGCGTACCGCACAACAGTCCGAACAGCTACTGGAAACATGCCATTTTTCCTGGTATACGGGAGTGAGGCAATCCTCCCATTGGAGACTCAAATACCCTCACTCTGCGTCGCCCTCACTTACCAACTGATGACAGACGATAACTACCGTCGCCGGCTACAAGAGTTGGAGGCCTTAGATGAAAAATGCCTCTTGGATCAGCAACGAATCGAGCTATACCAAGCACACATCTCTGGAGCCTTCAACAAGAAGGTTAAAATCAGAATATTCCAAGTGGACGATCTCGTTCTGGCAGTCCGGAGGCCGATGGTCATGACCCACAACACCGCCGGCAAATTCTAGCCAAAGTGGGAAGGCCCATTTATCATTGAGGCAGTATTCTCCAACGGTGCTTACCGCCTCGTAAAGCAAAATGGAGACTTGCTCATGTTGCCTGTCAATGGAAAGTTCCTGAAGAAATATTATGTCTAAACGACATTCTCTCCAGATTATCGAGTCATGTACCCGCTGAACTCATATCCACAAAACTTCAGATTCTCGAGTCATGTACCCGCTGGTACCGCTGAACTCACTTTCGTAATGCTCCAGATTCTCGAGTCATGTACTCGCTGGTACCGCTGAACTCACTTTTGCAATGCTCCAGATTCTCGAGTCATGTACCCGATGGTACCGCTGAACTCACTTTTGCAATGCTCCACATCATCTAGTCATGTAGCCGCTAGTACCGCTGAACTCATGTTCACCATTTTTCAGATCATCGAGCCATGTACCCTCTTGTACCACAGAACTCAGGTCCTCCTTCCACAAAAATTCCAGATTATCGAGTCATGCACCCACGGGTGCCTCTGAACTTACACTTTGATTCTAAAAACATTCATGGATTGTCAAGTTATGTACCCGCTGGTACCTCTGAACTTACATCTCGGTCACTCTTTCGGGGGAGAGTTATGCATAACCATACCTCTGAACTTTCTTCCTGAAAGAGATCCTTCCTCATGATCCACTACCCGCACTCCCAGTCTACAAAAAAGGTAACGGATCCACAAATTCCTAAAACGACCATGTCGATGCTACCTCTGAGTCGTCTCAATTCAGCCAAAAACAAATCACCCCTCTACATAGAACTTCCATGTCCTCATTACCTCTGAGTCGTTCTATGTACCCCCCTTCACTGAGCCTACTCCTGCCATATCCTCATTACCTCTGAGTAGGAAGGCTCCGTCAAAGAAACCCTCATGCTCACCATGTCCTCAGTACCTCTGAGTAAGTATGTTGGTCCCTTTTAAACTTGTTATCCGTATCCAAAACTAGGGTACGTTAGGGGCAATAGGTCCACGCAAAATGTCCCAATAAGATGACTATTACAAAGCAAAAGAGTGAAGCAAATATATTCCATTCATTCGGAAATCGGTTACATCTACACGACTACAAGCAAGTCAAAGAAGTTCTTCATCAAGACAAGAAGGAAAGGAAAACAAAACTACAGCAAAAAATTGAAAAGATAGACATCTACGAGAAGCCCTTGGATCCTAGTTGCGGAAGCACGTATACCATTCCCTCAACCACCTTGCATATGAAGGATGCAATTAAGAGAGGTCCTCGTCCGGAGTAGGAGAATTAGAATTCCCAGCGCTACCACCCTCAGCGGTTTCGATATTTGGAAGGCTGCCCTCCCCCTCAGGCGTCGGTTCTTCTTTCGGTATCACCTTCCCCTTTACAGAGGATGACTCATATTTGATGGAAGGAGGTGGCGGCTCCTCTGTCACTACGATCCCAGCACCCGGTAGAGATACTGCAAGAACCAAAGACAAAGGAAATGAAAACAGTCAGAAGACATTCTGAAGTGTTCATACGGCTCGTTTAAGACAACTCTCATGCGGCTCGGACATGGGGTATACCCCCATGCGGCTCGGTCATGGGACGTGTATGCGGACCACGTAATTTAAAAAGTTCATACCAAGGACTGATGTACGAAGCATGCAGCAGAGCCGACTCTGTTAGGGTTTTGAAGTATTCAATCTTCTATATAGTCCTTACCTTCGAGAGCAATGTGAACGTCAAGACGAACGGAGGACGCGACAGTTGAAGACGAAGCCGATTTCTTACACTTCGCCGTAGCCTTCTTCACAGCCCTGGAAGACTTGGGAGCCATTGTTGTCTGATGATCGGAGAAAGAAAACAAGACAGGAATCTGAGTCAAGAAGAGCTGAAGACGGGAGAGAAGTCCGTCCAAATACCCTTCTATTTATAGAAAGAGAAGGAGGACCACGGACCGACGCCTCGTACAAAGTGATCGACTCTTCAGTTATCGAGACAAACTAGCTAATTAAAGACTAAATTCTCGGGATTCTGCCCAAAAAAGATTTGCATGCATGGCATAATGACGTGGCAAAAAGCCCATGCGGTTCGAATGGCCATACGACTGAAACGACCATACGACTCAGATGGTCATACGACTAAGCCATCCATGCGACTGAGGCATCTATGCGGCTCGAAAGGCCCCTGTGGCTGAAACACCCATGCGGCCGAGACATCCATGCGGCCAGTGCATCACATACGGCTAGAAGAATTTACACATAGCCATGCTTCTTATTCAAAGTATTTCAATTTTGCAAATTGAAAACTTTGAAGGGGGTCTTGTAGAAGCATGGAAAATGATAAAGAAAGATCCATGCGGCCAGGGAGTCCCATGCGGTTCAGGCAGCTTATGTGGCTCGGGGAGTCATGCGGCTCAAATGTCCATGCGGCTCGATAATTGCCATGCGGCTCAGAGAGGTGCCACGTTGCCTGCAAACAACTCTTCCCATACTGCATTAAATGCCTTGACGGCTGACAACTCTGACAAGTGACAGCCCTGACACAAAGATGCAATTATGACTCTGTCATAATGGCAGAATCCTCGAAAAACGAAGGAAATCTCTGACACAATCCCCAGAGATCCAGAAAATCCTACGCAGCCTTGACACGTGTACAGTATGCGGTTCGAGCGGAGACTCCCCATACGGCTCAGGCCGTAGCTGTCCTATGTGGCTCAGGTCGAAACAATCTTATGCGGCTCAAAAAGAGGCTTCCCCTATGCGGCTCAAGCAGAGGTTTCCCCATACGGCTCAAACAGAGGCTTTCCCATACGGCTCACAAGGACTATCTCCATGCGGCTCACGAAGGAGTTGCCTATTATGTGGCTGCCTACGTTCATGCGGCT
>JANAVB010030219.1:6589789-7014789 GCA_029216955.1 Iris pallida | reverse complement strand
AGAGATTTTGTGCTCGTTCTTGTACTGACTGGACTTGTTGAAAATATTACAGAGGATGATGAGCACTTCTGTACCACCTACTACGGAGCCCACTTAGATGACACATGTGAGTTGGTTCCACAGGAGGATCCAGCAGTAGCAGCTGAGGACACCATCACTATAGTCTAGTCTAGATAGCTAGACTTCTTATCTTATTTTATTGTCTTTGTATTGACATTCTGAGTTATATTATATTTCTGGATGTTGAGATATTGTGTCGTTTAGACACTTAGACTTGTTTCTTTCTGTTTGTATGTTCTCTATTTGAGATTTCATATCTATCATATTGTGCTACATCTACCTTAGAATTGTGATTGAGATGTACCTTCTGTATTGTCCTCCGATTGGAGAGTATATCTTGTGCAGTTATATTTATATTATGTTAGATGTATGTGACCTAGGATAGCGTTCTACCGTCGACACTACAGTGTAGGCTGGACGTACATACTTCTCCTACATCTACCTTAGAATTGTGATTGAGATGTACCTTCTGTATTGTCCTCCGATTGGAGAGTATATCTTGTGCAGTTATATTTATATTGTGTTAGATGTATGTGACCTAGGATAGCGTTCTACCGTCGACACTACAGTGTAGGCTGGACGTACATACTTCTCGTGCCACTACACTGGGTGCGGGTCATAACACTTCACGGGAGGGACTTCGCTGAGCATTTGATCCATCTTCAGCTGGGATCGGGCTCCTCGTCCCTATATCACGAAAAATAGTTCGGAGATGCCCTTCTTCCGCAATCCCAGGAGGCATTCCCCAACAGTACTATTCACGATCTGTGGGATAATGAAGGTGACTGGAATTGGGAAAAGGAATGGGAATGGATCGTTAAGGAGGCTGCCACGGCTCTGGCAGTGTCAGTATTGAAGATCAACTCAGATCCTGATGTTCTGAGGTGGACTATTTCGGCTGATGGCGCCTTCTCCTTCGCCTCGGCGTGAAGGGTCGTCCGCGGTAGCGGAGTGCCATCCCCCATCTCAGAATCTTTCTGGCAGTCTTGCATTCCCAAAAATAGTTATTTCTGGTCTGAAGAGCGCTCTGCAAGAAGTTAACCAATAATGACGCGCTCACCATTATTCGTTACAGCTTAGCCTCAGCGTGTCAATATTGTACGGAACATTAGACAAAGACCGCAGAACACATTCTGTATTCAGAAGACCTGACGGGGTAGGTATGGAGAACCATCTACAGCAAATGAAGACATTATCAGACTGTTGGGGGCTTCAACGATCTTCTAGCTACTTGGGGGAATACCTCGTACGACCACTAGATCGTTGCAACCGCCAGCATATGGGTCACATGGAAGAATAGTAACAAATTCGTATATGAGGGTCGTCTTTACAATTCCAACCTTATGCTCAGAGAGGTCCTTAGACAGATCAACAAAATACGACGTACCTACAAGCACGTCAGGAAGGATTTCTGGTACCCCTTGTTCATTTGACTATTTTGGGGCCATGTACGGGATTTTGCCCCTACTTCTCTTATTCTATCGTTTTTGCTTTAGAGTTTACTTGTATAGGCTTTGGCATTTTGTGCCTTATACATAAGCAAAAAATGGAGGGTTGGTCCAAAAAAAGAACATATATATATATATATATATATATATATATATATATATATATATATATATATAATATATTAAAAAACCCCTGCTTTATTCATATCAAGGCGTAAAATCCCAAAGCCTTTACAAGTAAGCGCAAAAAAATTGAAAAAGAACAAGAAAGAAGGCTGTCATCCAACCTCGGATAAAGAGTCATGAGAGCAAGGACTGCCAGAAGTCCTCTTAGCCGTGATTGCAGTATCTGCTGGCTTTGTGGGTCTGTCATAGAACCTTTCAGATAAGTTTGGTTGGACTAATATTGGTGGCCCTCATATCTGGAGTTATTATGGTTCTTCCAATGATCCACGTGATGGCGGTTGCAACGATCTGGTGGACGTGAGAAGCACGGCTCCAAGTGGCGAGAAGATCGTTGAAGCTCCCATCTTCCTGGACCTGTCTGTAACGATGAGAAAGGGTGGTCCAAACCCTTGCAGGTAAGTCTCTCGAGAGTAAAATATGGTCCACCATTTCAGACTGTATTTTCGTGCAGCAATGACACACAGAAGCCAAGCTAAAGCTGATTGTATTGAGAGCATCGTCAGTGGGGAGCTTCTTACGAAACGCTTTCTACATCATAAAGGACTATTTTTTGGGGATACAGGACTGCCAGAAGGTACTAATGATGGGGGAAGGCATTCCAGTACCGTAAACCACACTTTTGGTCGAGGCAATCGAGAAGGTTCTGTTGACCGAAGTAGCCCACTGCAGGACATCAAGTTTTGTTCTGATCTTCAGACCATCGTCGAGGAGCGTAGCTGCGGCTTCTTCTCCAATCCATTCGTGCACCCTCTCCCAGTTCCAGTCATCTGATTAATCCTAAAGATCTCTGATCATACTGTGTATAGGGATAGCGGGTAACTGTTGGAGTAGATATTCTCTGGACCAACGTTTGAAGAATAAAGATGATTCACCCGATTCCAGCTGAAGACGGATCAGGGGCTCAGCGAGGCTCCGGCCATAAAGGATGCATCGTCATGACATGGATGATCTGCAGTTGGAATCAGTGATGGACGGATGAATGTGCTTAAAATATCTGGCCTTCATGAACCGTGCCCATAGATTTCTGCTCACTCGGAGCTTCCAACACAGCTTCATCGAGCAAGCATCAATGATATGCAACAACCTGTAAAAACCAAGGCCTTCCTCATCCGTAAGTCTAGCCATGGTGTTCCAACTCGCCAAATAGTGTTTGTCCTTACCGTTGCAGTGGTCCCAGAAGAAGTTGGTGAAGATATTTTCAATACATGCGAGCACCTTTTTAGGGGGGAGCAGGCGGCTAAGGTGTATATAGCGATGGAGGAGAGCACGTGCTGAATCAGGATCATCTTTCCACTAGGAGATAAAGTAGCATTGTGCCATCCCTCAAGTTTTTTCCTAATTTTGCCCACCAGCCCTTTAAAGATGCCTGCATTGGATCTACCGTATACCAACGGGCATCCTAAGTAGAAGAAAGGTGGGTACGCAACAGTGAATGAAGTAATGCTGGAGAGAGTGGAGGAGAGGTCTCTGTTTGTCTTGTGGTGTACGTAGATAACACTCTTACAACGGATGACATGCTGACCAGAGCATTTGGCGTATAGCTATAGCGTATTATGAACCATCTCCACAGACTCGATGTCGCCAGAGAAGAATATTAGGATATCGTCAGCATATGCCAGGTGGGTTGTGATCGGACAACCGCTAGTTGTGTGAAAATGCTTGAAATTTAGGGAGCCTACAATTCTGTTTAGATTTTTGGTCAGAGCTTTCGCGGCGATGATGAATATGGTAGAAGATAAGGGATCTCCTTGTCTGACATCGCGACTAGATTTGAAGAAGCCTTCAGCTTAACCGTTAGTAACCATAGAAAACCACGAATTACTAATCGATCTCCACTTGATGTTGGTCCAGATTCTGAAAACCCGAAGGCCCTAAAAACTCCAATCATGAATTTCCAGTCCAGCCTATCGTATGCCTTCTCCATGTCTAATTTGATAGCAATGTTCCTACCCCTAGCCGATAGTTTCATGTATGTGACCATTTCCTGGGCCAGCAGAATGCTGTCTAAGATGTTCCGGCTATGAACAAATCTGCTCTGCTCTTCAAAGATAATTTTGGGGAGGATCTCGGTCATGTAGTTGGCAATGATCTTGGAGATGATTTTGTTAGTGAAGGTGCACAAGCTTATGGGACGGAAGTCTTTGAAGGTCTCCGGGCTTTCCTGTTTGGGGATGACAATCAAGTTAGCATAGGAAATAGATCTGGGATACTTGGCTCCTTGAAAAAAGGCGATGACCGCTTCGTAGATATCTGGCTTGATGATGTCCTAGCATGATCTGAAGAAAACACCAATGAAACCATCAGGTCTAGGGGCGTTGTGCTCGTTTATAGACTAAATTCGCCTTTGACTTCAGGTTCAGAAGGGATGAGCTCCATCTGGGAGTTGTATCTGCCATCAATAAGGCGGGGGATCTTCGTTAAGAAGTTCTTGTCTCCGGTGATGGCCTCTTTGGTAAACAACTGGGTGTAAAAATTGGCAGCAGCCGATTGAATGCCCCGTGGATCTTTGATAATGTGCCCATGCTCATTTGTGATCTAATAGAAGTTGTCTGCGTCCCTTGACACAGGAGTGGAAATAGCTAGAGTTTCTGTCTCCTTCACTATCCCAGGTCAGTCTAACTTTCTGTTTCTAGAATTCTGTTTAAACTTTCAAGCAAAATTTAAGCATCGCTCTGGTAAGGTTGAGGACTGCACGTGCAGCGGAAGATCTGTCGGTAGCGAAGAGAGCTTTCGTGCAGGTAACGTCATCCTCAGTCGTTCGAACAGTTTAGAAAATATCTTCAAACGCTTCCTTACTCTAAATAGTGAGGGCCTTCATGGTAGCTTTGAGTTTGTTCGCGACACGAAAAAGGGGACCAAGATTGTCAGTGCTACTCCATGCGGTAGTAATGATGTTTCTAAATTGTGGGTGGTAGCTCAAGAGGTCGAGGAAGCAGAAGCTTTTCTTGGTTTGGTTCAATTTACTGCTAATTTCGATGAGGAGAGGAGAGTGATCCGACTCGGTAGCATTGAGGTGTGAGAGACTGGAGATGATATCCAAATCTGCCCACTTTGAGTTAATGAGTGTGTGGTCAAGGCGGGAGTATTGCCTTCTAATGTCTTCCTGCATATTGCACCAGGTGAAGGCGCTACCGCTGAACTGAAGGGGGGACAGGTGAGCACTAAAAATGAAGCTGTTGAAGTCGTGAATGGCCAACGGAGGAGGGGGTCAGCCCCCCGACTTCTCCTCTCTACAGGTAATTGTGTTGAAGTCACCAACACAGAGCCAGGAAAGGTTGTTGTGATTCAGGGAGGTGTTCAACATGTCTTCCCGTAGTTGTTAACCCTCATGAATATAACTGCCATGGATGGCCGACAAGAGGGAGCATAAATAAAGCATGGGATGTTCCACCCAATACGAAAGGGCCTGTCTCAAGTCGTAAATGATGCCGAACTTCATATTGGCCGCAATACGTATCTAAATATAATGACAGCCGACGATAGCCGAGAAGAATCCTTGCTGCAACTGGATGGACTTGAGTTTGTTTGGGGGTTTTTAGGTTCAATGATCACGAGTATGTTGATTCTTTGGCTTTTTTTAGGCTGATTAATCTTTTTAAGGTGGGTTTATTGGCAAGGCCTCTAACATTCCAAGATAAGATGTTAAGCATTGAGGTTGGTGATTGGGGGGTTTGTTGAGTTTCGTGGCTGACCTAGTGGTCCTGTTCGTGATCTCTTTATTACTTCCTTTGTTTGATTTTTTCATGGTGGATGATACCTTTCTGCCCGTCTTTATAATTGTATCAGTTTCATCTATCGGGTGCATGTAGAATTCTAAGGCAATTTCTGCCATGGCTTCGAAGAAGGTATTCGTGCTGGTGATTTCGGCGTCTAAGCCTTGTTGTAACCTGGCAACTGGTGCTTGTCCGATGATGGCCAATGCATCCACACGTATGTTAGCCATATTATGTAATGTATTGGGAGTGCCTGTGTCGGGGGTTTGTGGGTTCTCCTTATTTGTTGAAGCCAGAGGGATCTCCAGAGTTGTAGATTTCGTTGTTGTGTCTGCCTCCCTTTCCTTGTCATGGCTGCTCCCTGTTTCCTCTTCTATTGTGTTAGCACCTATGTGTTCTTCGATGCCTTACAAATCGTTTGTGGTCTCTAATGCCAGTATATCAAATTTGTTGGCAAGATTGATGTCTGAGGGATCGTATGGGATAATGGCTCTTTCCTGGGAAGCCTGTTCTTGGGTATGGTAGTTCTCGGTGCTTGTATCGAACCAGATGTGGGAGTTGGATAGAGGTAGAAGGGGTGATTGATGGGGTTTCCTAGGCGTTTAGGCGGGTGCCTCCTTTCGGGTCACCTTCTTCTTCAGTTCTAGGTACGGATGAAAGCAATGCTTAGTTGTGTGGCCACACATATGATAGTATTTGCAATAGCTGATATTGTTGTCGTATATAATTTGTTCGGTGTGTGTATTATTGCCGAGCGAGATTTGGATGTGGTTTGGGGAGGTCCTTCGATAAGTCAAGTTTCATGCAAATTTTAGGATAGTTCCCTTTAGAGAGATTGCGAGTTTTATCCACCGACGCTACAAACGTCCGAAGGAGCTGGCTATCCTCCTCAACGCTACGGGGGCAAAACAGATGAGGGCAGATTCGAGAGGGTAGCCCACGCAGATACGATCGTAGAGTCTTCTTTAAAGTTAAAGTCTGGGGACCATTTAACAATTTTTATGATGTGAGTATCAATCTTGCCTGTGCCTCTGGCCTAGACCTTCGTGTGGTCACTTTCTGTAAAATCCTTAATTTTTTTAAATATTTAAATTAATTATTAAATTAGAATTTTGGCTAAATAGTTATGATATAGTTATTCTTGTGTGTAAGATAGAATTTGGAAATAGAAATTTAAGGAAAAAGTGAAATATAAGAAAAAGAAATTGAATTTGTAAGAATAAGAAGAAAAAAAAGGTTAACTTAGCATTGTGGTCGGCCGACATGGCAACCGACCACCCAACTATCCAACCGAGCAACAAGCTGCTACCAACATCTTAAGTAATTAAGGGGGGTAGACCCTTCATAGAACCCAGCAGCTAAGCTGCTTAAATTTCGAACAACCACATATAGAGAACCAAGCAAAACCGAACCCAATAGGAACCCGAGTCAAAGTTGAATTACAACTTCGAATTCTTAGTCGACTCCTACATATATATCGAGCTCGGGAAGAGGATTTACAAAACCCTAGCCTCTAAATCTCTTCCATCTCCCTCCTCACCTCGCACAAACGCGTCCACCTCTCCTCGTTGAAGCTCTCATGAAGTTAGCGAAGCCGTGCTCGCGAAGAAGACGACGAAACCATCGACAACAACATCGATAGCGAAGCAGTAAGGTACTCACCTTCTCTCTTCGTTTTCTACCATCTCGTTCAATAATTTTTAGATCTATGAATTTCTATACGTAGCCCACATGACCCTCTTCGAGATCCTTCAAATGGATTTCAAAACGACCCACTAACTTGTTCGAAAAATCGAACCGAAGTTAGCAAAAAAAATCAGATTTTCTGGACTGTTAAAACCAATTCTAAACGACAACTTGTCGGCCAATTTTCTTGTTGTGCATTAAAAATTCGTAGATACTAATTGAAAATAGTAAAAGACAACATAACCGAGATCGCAACGCATCTTTTGGATCGTCGTTTCGATTAACGTGTAAAAAGTAAAATGATGTTGAAGTTGGAGAAAAAACTGTGTTAACTTATATAAAATTTTAAAAATTTTCTCGATACGGCATGCGCCCCAACAAACCAGGCGACGTGATCGCATGCTATACGCATCGAAAGGCTCGTATGGACGTTGCTGACGTGTGAGAACTGATGGAACTCAGTTTCGTCGCGTGTGTGCGACGAAATCAGTCCGTATCCTTCAAGATATCCCGTATCGCCAATTTGCAAACTTCGCCCTAACTTCGTGTACAGTCGTCGGATCGAGACGAAACATTCGCCAGCAGGTCCAAATCGAAATTCTGGTCCTGTGTGCCATTTTGGTTCGATTCTGAGAAGGTCGACCGGAACCCCTTTTTGGCGAGCCCGCGACCCACTCAAATGGGTAATTTTGTACGCGGCTCATCGAAATCCAAAACTGGACATACCGTTGATTTCCTCTCCTCAAACTGAATCTGTAGACATGTAGTTTGACAACTTTAGAGACCATAGACTTTGGCACATGTTTCGGTGCAAAGCGGATCCAACGGCGGACATCGTTTTGACCCAAAATTATGATTTTGCCCCTATTCCAGAATTAGACTTTTGGACAGGCGTTTCCTAGGTATATCTTATACACCGAGTATGTTTTTGATGTTTGTTTCAGCATCCTAAGTTGTTTGGAGATTGTGACATTTCTTGGCTGATATTGTGATTTTTTGGACTTGCCACTTTGCACCATCAGGCAAGATACCTTGCTACCTCTTCTGTGATTACTTATTTCTTATTTTCAGTTATTTATATTCAGTATTTCTTATCTGTCTTGGTTAGTATATTAATGTGCGTCCAAGTCACACTTGGGTGCAAGCGTCTTTATCGGTCGTCTTTTCTTGTTTTATTTATTCCTCTTGCATGGACCTAGTCTAAAGACCACCCATTGTTCATGGGATATTGGTATATCTCATACGACCTTGACACTTGATTATCATGATTCGTGAGTCATATGCAGGATACGTATTCGCATAGTCGGCTGGCCACCTATGCGTATAGAACGTGCGACAGATAGGAGTAATCGCCAATAGAATTGCATATTAGAAGACTTGGCGGTTACTAGAGGTTAATTCGATCATGGATACGATGATACTAGGCATTGGGTGGGAAGAACAATACCTGACATATGAGCTTCGATTGCACTTCCCTTGTAACCCGGAAGCCCATCTGGAGATACGGATATGATTACCCTCTCAGGTTGGCCACTGTCGTTCTTGGAACGTTATGCGCTTGGTCATTGGTGCCCAAGAGGGGACTATACTGGATCCTATATTCAGCCAGGGCTCATGCGTCGAAGGATTGTATCTCAACTGCATATTTACAATAGAATGGTTAGGAACCCTTTTGCATGCATACCTTTCTTTCTTATTATATTATCACAGTTACATGGCATGGTGTTTTCTTGTATCTTGTTACGTCCCTCTGATGACCTGGCTATCTCTCCAGGATTAGATGACTTCCCGCAGGAGTACGGGGTGGCATTGGATTCAACTTACATCGATGACGAGGCAGTTCCTACTGATTTCTATTCTAGTCCTTATATGAGACATTAGTGGACATTATTTTTACATCTCTTTTCTTTCTATTTTGCGGAGGTTGGACTCCTATATTGTGAGACTATTTTCATAGACGTTTGGAGTGAGCATGTTCACCGGGCTATCTTTTGATACACTTATTTATTATTTGAACTCTATTATCTTATGTGTTAAGCTGTAATGAGATTAGATTATATTATTCTGGCATGTAATTATTTTATTTACAGCTTATGTGCATATATGAGGATTCCATATATTAGAGTATTTTTCGTACATGTGCAGCTGGCATGTTCATGTACTTGGTCCTATGTATTTTGGGACTGGAGCGTTACATGTTTTTGTGGTGGCCCATGCAGGTCAACGTTAATATTGGTGGGTTACATGACTGTGCCCAACAAGCCTGCATATAGGAATAGGAATATCTCATCCAGAACTACTACATCCCTTGACATCCAAACTTCTTTTCAAATTCCTTCGATTAATTGATTTACCTCACATTTAATATTTCCTAATATCAACCTATCTTCCTCGTGCCAACAGTATGAATCTAAGAAGCGGGCACACTTCTGCCTTGGCCCTCACATCTGGTGAAGGGGATACTCCGGAGGGACAGAATCCTTCCATGACTCCAGTGACACCATACCTGCCCAGACAGTCACAGTCTACTACGACACCGACGACGGTACACCCAGGGATTGCAGCACCCCCAGTCAGCCAGGCTTGGCAGACCACTACCATGCCATCGGAAGGGAATGTACCACTGCCTCTACCACCACCATTCCTTCAGCAGTTTCCACCACAGTCGGGACCTCAGATGCCACCACCTCCGACTGATGGAAGCCCTACTTCCCAGTTTATGTACTCCATGATGTAGGCTCAGTGGCAGCATACTGAGTTAATAAGACAGACAATGATGGCTGCATTGGCTAGACCTCCACCACCACCTCCAGTACCACCACCAGCACCAGTACCGGCTATGCATCCTTATGAAGGCTCTATCAAGAATTTCAGAGATAGGAACCCCAAGGCTTTTAGAGGAACAAAAAAGCCACTAGAGGTGTCACAGTGGCTTATTAGTATAGAGAAGCTACTGAAGGCATCCCAGTTACCAACTCGAGATTGGAAGACAGTAGTGGACCTACCATTAGAAGATAATGCTCACCACTGGTGGAAGGCGGAAGAGAGACGAATAGGCACTGGGATCACCTGGAAGCAGTTCTATGATGCATTTTATCGGAGATTCTTCACTATTCATGTTCGAGATGGTCTCTACGACCAGTTCCTTCATCTGAAGTAAGAAAATATGACAGTTGATGAGTATGACTCAGATTTCAATTGTCTGAGTAGATTTGGTGTAGGATTGATTCCGACAGGGTTAGAAAAGGTAAGAAGATTTCATTAGGGGCTTGTACCAGAGCTCAAGTCTTATACGACTACCTAGTCTTCCATTCAGCTGTCTTGGAAGAAGCTTGTGCTCAGGAGATTCTTTGCAAGGAGCAGCAGCAGACATCGATACGCCATACACCAGCATCTACACCGACAAGAGCTACCCATGGTGGACCTATCAGGAGGACCACAAGATAGTACCAGCAGAGGACTACTCCCTACCAGAAGCCCACTTGTCAATATTATAGAAAGCAGGGTCATGTCAGAGATGACTGCCGACTTCGTTTGGGCTTATGTATGAGATGTGGATCTAGACAGCACTTGGCCGGAGATTGTCCAGTACAGCAGGCTCTAGTTTATGTACATCAGGCCCAGAGGCCTACAGCTCCAGCACCTCGTCCACCATTACCACCACAGGCAGCACAGTACCACAAGGCCAGAGCTCAAGGCCCAGTACAAAATCATGGAAAGGCATTCTCTCTAGCTATTGAGAATATAAAGACAGAGGCAGAGGTTATAGCAGGTATGGTTTTAGTTGTAACTTTTCCTGCTATTACATTATTTGATACTGGAGCCACATATTCATTTATAGCTACTAGTTTTGCCACTAGACACAGCATTCCTATCACACCCTTAGCTAAGAATGTTAGAATCCTCACTGGAGGAGGAGTTGTACATGTTAGTGGTGTTTGTAGACTTTGTCCTGTAGTAATAAGTGGTAGAGAGATGAGGGCACGACTTCTTGTATTCCCTATGCCGACATTTGATGTGGTCCTTGGAATGGACTGGTTGAGACAGCAATTCGCCCTCATAGACTGCCATAGGGGCAGTATTGTCTTTAGACCACCGAATGCTGCAGAATTTGAGTTCACCAAAGAAGACGGAGAGAGTTGTGATGCACCGGCGTCGGGGATGCACATGATGATGCAGGAAACCCCTCAGCACCCTATCATCACAGAGTTCGAGGATGTATCCCCAAGGAATTACCAGGACTGTCACCTGACCGAGACATTGAGTTTTCTATTAAGCTTATTTCGGGAGCCGAGCCTATTTCATCTCGAGTTTATCTACTAGTGCCCAAAGAGTTGGTAGATATGAAGATGCAGATTGATGACTTATTGGAGAAGGGCTTTATTCGTGCCAGTGCATCACCGTAGGGAGCATCCGTTCTTTTTGTGCCTAAAAAAGATGGGACAATGTGCATGTACATCCACTACAAAGCATTTAATGCAGTGACGGTAAAGAACAAGTACCCCTTGCCACGGATAGACGATCTATTCGATCAACTGAGTGGAGCAAAAGTATTCTCGAAGATTGACTTACGATCAGGCTATCACCAATTGAAGGTCCGGAAGGAAGACATTGCAAAGATGGCTTTTCGATCAAGGTATGGACACTACGAGTTCTTGGTCATACCTTTCGATTTGACCAATCCTCCTGCAGTCTTCATGAATTTAATGAACAAGATTTTTCACTAGTAGTTTGACAAATTTGTAGTGGTCTTTAAAGATGATATCTTGATTTACTCCAAGAGTCAAGAGGAGCATGAGCAGCATCAACGGATAGTTTTAGGAACGTTAAGGAATGAGCGACTTTTTGTGAAGCTTAGCAAGTGTGATTTCTTCCTCTAGGAGGTATCATATCTTGGTCATGTTATTACGGGAGATGGTATATCAGTGGACCCAGAGAAGATCACAGCAGTCAAATTATGGCACGCTCCCACATCAACTTATGAGGTGAGAAGTTTTTTCGGACTTGCGGGTTACTACCGAAGGTTCGTCGAAGATTTTTCTCGTATAGCGGGGCCTATTACCCGATTAACTTGCAAGGATCAGGAGTTTGTATGGACAGACGAGTGTCAAGCCGCTTTTGACGAATTGAAGAAGCGATTGACTGCAGCACCGATCTTGACACTACCATCGGGTCGAGAAGGATTTGTGATCTACAGTGATGCATCCGGGAAAGGATTAGGATGCGTATTGATGCAGCACGGTCATGTAGTAGCATATGCATCACGACAGTTGAGAGTGCATGAGAAGAATTATCCGACCCACGATCTAGAGCTCACAGCGGTTATCTTTTCTTTGAAGCTATGGAGACACTACTTGTACGGCGAAAAGGTCGATATCTATACTGATCATAAGAGCCTCAAGTACGTGTTCACACAAAAAGAGTTGAATATGCGACAACGACGTTGGTTGGAGTTGATGAAGGATTACGAGATCGAGCTATACTATCATCCGGTCAAGGCTAATGTCGTGGCAGACGCATTAAGCCGTCAGCCCATGGCAAACTTTTTGACTATGCAGAAGGAGTCGATTAGAGACTGATAGCAGCTTGGTATTGAGGTAATATTGCCTGGAGTAGATGGCGTATTATCCAACCTCCAACTGCAATCATCATTGGTAGAGCGCATCAAGGCAGCATTGTCCATTGATGCAAGATTTCGACGGTTCAAAGAGAGGACTGAAGCAAGAGAGCATACGGGATTGAGGATTCATCGCGATGGGACATTACGATATGGTGATCGCATTTATGTTTCCAATGGAGAGCTACGGCAGTAGCTGATAGCAGAGGCTCACAGTTTGACTTACTCTATTCATTCCGGAGTAACCAAGATGTACCGCGACTTACGACAGTATTATTGGTGGCACGGAATAAAGTGAGAGATAGCTCGTTTCGTTGCCAAGTGCTTGGTATGTCAACAAGTGAAGGCGGAGCACCAGAGGACAGCTGGTCTGTTGCAGCCGCTACCCATTCCCGAGTGGAAGTGGAAGCACATTACTATGGATTTCGTCAAGGCTTTTCCTCGGAGTCCTAGGGGACGTGATGCAGTGTAGGTGATTGTTCATAGACTTACAAAGTCAGCCCATTTCCTACCTTTTAGAGTGGGCCAGTCGATAGAGGTATTAGCAGAGATGTATATAGAGCAGATTGTGAGATTACACGGTGTGCCTATTAGTATTATGTTGGACCACGACTTAAGATTCACCTCGTACTTTTGGAGGAGAATGCAAGAGAGTTTGGGCACATGGTTGAAGTTTAGCACGGCATACCATCCGCAGACAGACGGCCAGTCGGAGCATACCATTCAGACGCTAAAGGATACGTTGAGAGCATGCAGGCTTGCCTTTGGCGGTTCATGGAAGGACCATCTTCATCTTGTTCAGTTTTCCTACAACAATAGCGATCAAAAGAGCATTCAGATGGCTCCGTTTGAAACGTTGTATGGTAGGTAGTGTCGGTCTCCTGTTTGTTGGAGCGACATAGGAGAGCGACAGCTATTGGGTCTCAAGTTAGTCTTGAGCGCAGTGGAGACAATGAAGAAAATTCAGGGCCACCTACGACCAGCACAGGATCGTCAGAAGCAGTGGGCAGATAATCGTCGCCGACCCTTGGAGTTCAAAGAGGGCGACCATGTTATCTTGAAGATACCCCCCACGAGAGGCACGATTCATTTCGAAAGGCGTGGCAAGTTGAGTCCAAGGTACATCAGTCCTTTTAACATATTGGAGCGTGTTGGAGAGGTTGCCTACAGATTGGCATTGCCATCGTCGCTTGAGGGAGTACATGATGTGTTCCATGTGTCACAGCTGAGGCGATACGTCGTAGACAGTAGTCATGTGCTTGACCATTCCGAGATCACAGTTGGACCGAGTTTGTCGTACGAAGAGCAACCGGTAGGTATCCTCGATCGTTGAATGAAGGTGTTACAGAATAAATCGATACCGTTGGATCGCGTGGCATGGAAGCATCACTCGCCAGGGGAGTCTACTTGGGAGCGTAAGGACGACATTCGAAATCGCTACCTGCAACTGTTTGACAACCAAGGTATGTCTTACGCATAATTAGTTCCTTAACTGTCTCTTGTATTTTGCATTGCATTGCATTTAGATCCCTCCTACCTTAGTTTAATTTCGAGGACAAAATTTATTTTAGTTTGAAGGATGTAAAATCCCTAATTTTTTTAAATATTTAAATTAATTATTAAATTAGAATTTCGGCTAAATAGTTATAATATAGTTATTCTTGTGTGTAAGATAGAATTTGGAAATAGAAATTTAAGAAAAAAGTGAAATATAAGAAAAAGAAATAGAATTTATAAGAATAAGAAAAAAAGAGGTTAACTTAGCATTGTGGCCGGCCCACATGGGAACCGACTACCCAACTATCCAACCGAGCAACAAGCTGCTGCCAACAGCTTAAGTAATTAAGGGGAGGCGACCCATCATAGAACCCAGCAGCTAAGCTGCTTAAATTTCGAACAACCACATATAGAGAACCAAGCAAAACCGAGCCTAATAGGAACCCGAGTCAAAGTTACATTACAACTTCGAATTCTTAGCTGACTCAAATATATATATCGAGCTCGGGAGGAGGATTTACAAAACCCTAGCCTCCAAATCTCTTCCACCTCCCTCCTCTCCTCGTACACGCATGTCCTCCTCTCCTTGTTGAAGCCCTCACGAAGTTAGCGAAGCCGTGCTTGCGAAGAAGATGATGAAACCATCGACAATGAAGCAGTAAGGTACTCACCTTCTCTCTTCGTTTTCTCCCATCTCATTCAATCGTTTTTCGATCAACAAATTTCCACGCGTAGCCCACATGACCCTCTTCGAGGTCCTTCATACGGATTTTAAAATGACCCACTAACTTGTTCGAAAAATTAAACCAAAGTTAGAAAAAAAATTAGATTTTCTGGACTGTTAAAACCAATTCTAAACGACAACTTGTCGGCCAATTTTTTTGTTGTGCATTAAAAATTCGTAGAAACTAATTGAAAACACTAAAAGACAACATAACCTAGATCCCTAGATCGCAATGCATCTTCTGGATCGTCGTTTCGATTAACGTGTAAAAAGTAAAATGATGTTGAAGTTGGAGGAAAAACTGTGTTAACTTATATAAAATTCTAAAAAATTTCTCGATACGGCATGCGCCCCGATAAACTGGGCGACGTGGTCACACGCTATATGCATTGAAAGGCGCATGGACGTTGCTGACGTGTAGGAACTGACGGAACTCAGTTTTGTCGTGTGTGTGCGACAAAATCAGTCCGTATCCGTCAAGATACCCCCGAATCGCCAATTTGCAAACTTTGCCCTAACTTCGTGTAAAGTCGTCGGATCGAGACGAAACTTTTGCCAACAGGTCCAAATCAAAATTCTGGTCCTGTGTGCCATGTTTGGTTCGATTCTGAGAAGGTCGACCGGAATCCCTTTTTGGCGGGCCCATGACCCACTCAAACGGATAATTTTGTACGCGGCTCATCGGAATCCAAAACTGGACATACCGTTGAGTTCCTCTCCTCAAACTAAATCTGTAGACATGTAGTTTGATGACTTTAGAGACCATAAACTTTGGAACATGTTTCGGTACAAAGCGGATCCAACGGCGGATATCGTTTTGACCCGAAATTATGATTTTGCCCCTGTTCCAGAATTAGACTTTTGGAGATTGTGACGTTTCTTGGCTGACATTGTGATTTCCTGTACTTGCCACTTTACACCATCAGGTAAGATACCATGCCACCTCTTTTGTGATTACTTATTTCTTATTTTCCGTTATTTATATTCAGTATTTCTTATCTGTCTTGGTTAGTATATTAATGTGCGTCCAAGTCACACTTGGGTGCAAGCGACTTTATCGGTCGTCTTTTCTTGTTTTATTTATTCCTACTGCAAGAACCTAGTCTAGAGAGCACCTATTGTTCATGGGATATTGGTATATCTCATACGACCTTGACACTTGATTATCACGAGTCTTGAGTCACATGTAGGACACGTATTCGCGTAGTCGACTGGCCACAGATGCCAATGGAACGTACGATGGATAGGAGTAATCGCCAATAGAATTACATATTAGAAGACTTGGCGGTTACTAGAGGTTTATTCGATCATGGACATGATGATACTAGGCATTGGGTGGGGAGAATAATACCTAACGTATGAGCTTCGATTACACTTCCCTTATAACCCGGAAGCCCCGCTGGAGATACGGGTATAATTAGCCTCTCAAGTTGGACACTGTCATTCTTGGAACGCTATACGCTTGGTCATTGGTGCCCAAGATGGGACTATACTGGATCCTATATTCTGCCAGGGCTCGTGCATCGAAGGATTGTATCTCAACGGCATATTCACAGTAGAATGGTCAGGAATCATATTGCATGCATACCTTTCTTCATATTCACAGTAGAATGGTCAGGAATTATATTGCATGCATACCTTTCTTTCTTATTATATTATCACAGTTACATGGCATAGTGTTTTCTTGTATCTTGTTACGTCCCTCTGAGGACCTGGTTATCTCTTCAGGATTAGACGACTTTCCGCAGGAGTACGGGGTGGCATTGGATTCAGCTTACATCGATGACGAGGTAGTTCCTACTTATTTCTAGTCTATTCCGTATATGAGACATTAGTGGACATTATTTTCATACCTCTTTTCTTTCTATTTTGTGGAGGTTGGACTCCGATCTTGTGAGACTATTTTCATAGCTGTTTGGAGTGAGCATGTTCACCCGGCTATCTTTTGATACACTTATTTATTATTTGGACTCTATTATCTTCTATGTTGAGCTGTGATGAGATTTGATTATATTATTCTGGCCTGTGATTATTTTATTTACAGCTTATGTGCATATATGAGGATTCCATATATTGGAGTATTCTTCGTACATGTGCAGCTGGCATGTTCACGTACTTGGTCCTATGTATTTTGGGACTGGGCATTTCACTTTCCGAGGAGAGGTGAAGGAACAAGTATTTTGGATCAATAGGTGCGACCTTGTACCCCAAGGTAAAACCCCAGCTGGCGATCACTTCTTGAACTCGTGACAGCTTCGAACATCCACTTAAGAATTTAAGAACAAAGGTGTATGGGAACGAAGCCGATAAGGACGAGATTTCTGAGGAGAATGGCACTAAAATTTCATGAGTACCCGAAGGATGCACGAATTCGATCTCTGGTAGCTCTATATCAGATTGAGTTTGAAGGTGCTTGGTGGCGCAATCAGGGCGGAGTCTATACGCATAAGATGGCGTATGTAGATGAGTGGAAGTGGCGAGGGCATTGGGAGCTGCCGTCGGTCCAGATGGTGCCAGTGCTAGCCGAACCTTAGTCTGGGTGGTGCCAGAAGAGGATTGCACACAACTTGAAGAGGCCACTGACGAAGAGTGGCGAAAGGGATCTCTAGTCCTCATAGAAGAAAAGACGGGGGCCTCATGGCGGGGGTCTGACTAGGCCTAGCTGTCAGAAGAGGCACCAATGCTAATAAGTTAGTAGGAATAGTGAGGCAAGGTGAGATCGGTACAGCCATCGAAGTAGTTGGCACAGCCTCAAAGGAGGGGGCCAAAGAGGTAATAGGCGCAGCCTCAAAGGAGGAGGCCAAAGTAGTAATAGGTGCAGACCCACTGGGGTGTACGAACTCCATGCTCGCTGAGGGCACAAATGCGCCAACTGAATCGACTGCGCTACTCCGCAGAAAAGGATGGACGCCAACCAAATCAGGCCCCATTGCAACTGAGCTGGTTTTACTCAATAAATAAGCGCCAACCAATCCGAGTCCCACAACTATGGGGATGGCACCAACTGGGGACAACAAACCCAGACTCACTGAGCATGAACCGCCCAAAGGGGGTATCCAAATCGATGAAGCTGCAGGGTAATTTGAATTTTAAACCCATCCCGTCTTAGGAGCGAGCACAGGGAACGATACAGGCTCGTCCCCCAAGAAAAGCGAGGGAGGACCATCCGTGACCCGTCGGAGGCCGAAGGCCGGCACCAGAGGGAAAAGGCGGGGGGAGCAAGGTCGAGTGTGCCCTAGCTGGAGACAGAGCTGGCGAGGACCCCTGAGTCAGATCCGGCCTTCGTCGGACAAGCTGAGGAAGGGAGAAAGGGGCCAAGGAAGCGTGGACCTGGCAATAGAGAATCTAGAGAGTGGAAGGATGGAGGGGCGGTCGGAGGAGGAAGGAAAATGGGGAAGGTCCGGCCGTTCGGCTGAGGAGCCAAAGGCGGAGGATGGTATGTCAGAGGAGGGTCAGGCAGCAAAGACTACAGCGCGAGAAGATTGGGTGGCCACGGGGCTGAACGAGGGAGATCCATTGGGGAGACATCGCGCCAACGCCGGGAAAGAGGGGTGGTGGTGATGGGTGGACGCCGTTCGCCGGACAAACTAGGCGAGGTGGAGGGCCCCCATGAGGCGACATAGGGAACCTGGAGCATTCCAGAATTATATATATATATATATAGACTTTTTTCCATGGTCTTCCCCCCTCCCCCTTCCGATAGAGCTTCGCTCTTCCCCCGGCCGGCCTAGGCCGGCCGCCCCCCCGCCTTCCTGCCCCCCGTTTCCTCCGTTCGTGACCATTCCGCCTCCCCCGATGCTGCCCCCATGGTCTCCTGAGGTGCTGGAGTGGCACCGTCAGTTCCTATCCGCCGCTCTTCACCACTGCCCCCCCCCCGCCCCCCTTCCAAGCCCCTCTCCTCCGCCGTCCTATTCTCTCGTCGCGCTGGCAGGCGCTCCCGGACGCCCGCTTCCCCTCCGGCCGAGGTCTCCAGCTGTTCCCCCGCTTCCTTCTGATCCGGCGTTCGCCTCCGCCGGAGCCGACGATGCCGGTCTTCTGACGGAATCTACTCCTACTCTCGGCCCTCCCAGTTCGAATCCACCTTTCCCCCCATCGGGAACAGCTCTCTCCTGCAGAGCCAGCCTCGGTCCCCGTGCCGCTGGTCGCCTCGAGTCTCCCCCCTCGGGCTCGCTCCCCTAGACCAGCGTGGAGCCAGCTCCCATCGGAGCGCGTGCTGAGCTCTCTGCTTCATTTGCGCAGCTCCACTTGTTGGTTGCTTCCCTGTGGGAGCAACAGCAGCACTTTGCGCAGGCCTTTGCCGACCTCCCCTTTGCGCAGACGCCTGGTTCTTCCCGCCCTCCTTTGGCGCAACCCAGCAGTCCTCCCCCGCCTTCTCTTGCGCAATCCACTTCCAGCATTCTTCCCCCGCCTTCTCTTGCGCAATCCACATCCAGCATTCCCCCACCCGCATTCTCTTGCGCAATCCACTCCCCCCTGCGCGTCTCTGCGCTCTCCCGCCCCCTCTCAGTTCCAACCCTTCCACCCCCCCTCTGCCACCCTTCTCCTTTCTCCCTCGCGTACCAACCCGGGCCCCCCTGCGCTGCCCTATCGCCTCCTTTAGCTGGCTCCCCGGCCACCCTGGATCCCTCCAGATCCTCAGGCTCCTCCACCATTCCTTGCTCCCCCCCGGATCCCGCCGTCCCCACCGTCTCCAACCCCGAGTCGACTCCCGCCGGCTCCTGTCCTCCTCCTCCGGCGGCTCCCCAGGTCACCCCCCCGGGGCGTTTTCTTCCTCTCTCCCCTCCACCTTGCCAGGGCAGCATACTCCAGCTCTCCCAACCTCCCCACCCTCCGAGCTCGGGCTCCCCCCTCTCCTGAGCGGTCTTCCTCCTGCCCGCCCAACCTTCGCCGCCATGCTCCGTCCGGACCTCTCCTCTTCGCAGGGCATTATCTTCCCCGACGTTCAGCTATCGGAGATTGTGTATTCTCCTGAGACTCCATCGCCCGTAATCCCATTCTCCGATAAGGAACTGTCGTCGCTGTCATCAGCATTCCCACACACTTTCGTCCTTAAATTTTCCACCGGGTGTCCCAAACTTCCCAAAGTTCAGGAAGCTATCGCCAAATGGAATCTCTCGTCTGTCTACCGAGTGGCCCCACTCGACCCTAGATACATTCTCCTACACCTATCCTCAGAACTTGACCACAGGACTGTGTGGGCCAAGGGTACTTGCAAGATTGACACCCACCTTATGAAGATTATAAAGTGGTCCCCCGATTTCAACACCAAAGTAGATTCAGCTAAGGTGGCAGCCTGGGTCACCCTTTCCAACCTCCCCCTCATCTGTTTTGTCCCTGCGGCGCTGAAGCGCATCGCCAACTCTTTCGGGACGTACGTGGCATCGGTACCCGAGACCAGCAATCTCACCAAAGTCCACTATGCCAAAATCTGTGTTGAACTTGATCTCTCCTCAGAACCCCCCAACTTCATCACTATCGAGCTAGGCAACCGCACCCACACCCAACAAATCCTCTACGACAACCACATACTGTACTGCAACCACTGCCAACTCAGAGGACATCTACCCAAGCACTGCCACCGCCTGCACCCGGAGCTGAAAAAGAAACCATCCAGAAAAGACGGCGATCCTCAAGAGGGAAACCTCCCCAAATCGTCCATTCTTCCTCTACCGAACTCTCACATCCGATTCGAATCCAGCAACGAGAAGCCAGCGTCTAGTGATCAACCGAGCAGAGCCCTGGTCCCCTTCTTTCCGTAACACATAGAGATCTCTAACCAATTTGCCATTCTTGACTCAGAAGACCCGGAATCCGGCATCCCTCCAGAAGGATCTAGCACCCCCGAGCCTCCGTCCCCCAGCTCTGCGCAAGCGGTTGACGCCAACGGCTCAGGCAAAGCAGACCACCGACAACTCACCACCAACCAGGGGAATGACCCTCCAATCCACTCCACCTCCCTCGTTACCCATCCATCCCCCAGCACCATCCCAGTCGAAGATGTCCTTGCCATCCTCGGTCCCGACCAAGTGAGGCGAGGTCTTCAAGTCTTTGCCGTAGGAGCCCCCCTACAACACCTGTTGATAGAGAGCGCCCACGACTCCATAGCCATTCCACCGGAGGATACGGCAGTTGACTCTGCTGGCAATTTGCTAGCCCCCCCTACCGGCTCACATGAGCGCCACACCCATAATCCTCACCCAACCTCGTCTGCAGACCCGGCAATTCACCAAAGGAGCAATTCCGGCACCGACAAAATAGTCACCATTCTAACTAGATCTGCTACAAGGCGAAACAAAAAACTCCCCCACAATCTCTTAAATGCTTAACATCATATCTTGGAACGTCCGAGGTCTGGCTAATAAACCGACACTTTGGAGAATTTTCAGCCTTCGGAAAATTCACAAGATCGACATCTTCATCATCATTGAACCTAAAATCCCCCCAAACGCCTCAAATCCACCCAGTTAGCTCTGGGCCTCCCCACGGCCATCGCGGGCAGACACGATATCTGGATTCTCGGATCGAAGGAAGTTAATATCGACATCATTCAGGACACCCATCAAGCTCTCTCTTGCTGGATCACTCACCCCTCACTCCCGGAGCGAGCCATTCTGTCTACGGTCCATGGGAGCTGCATCATCGCAGATCGAAAACAGCTATAGAACGACCTCCTCGACATTTATCTCCACAACACCAACTCCCCCTGGCTTTGCATAGGGGATTTCAACGCCATCACCTGTAGAGAAGAGAAGATCGGTGAACGACCCCCACCTCTATCAGCCATGCAAGACTTCAATGACTTCATCTTCAATGCTCACCTCACCCCACTCCAGTTCAGAGGCAGCGAATTCACATGGTGTAACATGCATGAGGAAGACCGGCGCCAATACTTTCGATTGGACAGAGCCCTCACCAACGCTTGCTGGAATGGCATGAAGATCAGCTCCTTCCTGTCCCACCTCAATTCTACCGAATCAGACCACGCCCCCATCCTGCTGGAAATTAAAAACAAATCCCACCCTTCCAAAAAGAACTTCCAATTCCTCGACTTGTGGATCAACCATACACAATTCCTGAGCATCGTGACCGAAGCTTGGAACAGTCAAGACTCCCCGAACCCCCTCTTTCGGGTCAGCAACAAGCTCAAAGCCACCAGGAAAGCCCTCTCCATCTGGAGCAAACAAGCTTTCGGGGACATTTTCCAAGCCATCCGCATCGCAGAGGATGATGTTACCCGAGCCGAAGCTTTATTCCTCCACGACCGCTCCCCAGCGGCTAGGAGAGCCTTGAACCTCACAAAGGCTATGCTCAAATTTAGGCTCAGAGTCGAGACCGAGTTTTGGAAGCAGAAAGCGAGACTGAAATGGGACAGCGACGGAGACAAAAACTCCAAATACTTTCATGACGGCGTTAACGACAAAAGAAATAAACTTTCGATACATCATATCGCGGACGAGCATGGTATCATCAGATCTGACCAGATAGGGATCCAAGAAGCGGCCACAGATTTCTACACAAAATTATTCTCCAAGGAGACGGTCCATAAAGACACTTCATTCCTTGACCAAATCCCCACCATCATTAACGACTCCGACAATGCGCTGCTGGAACGCCCTCTGTCCGAACAAGAAGTAAAAGATGCGGTGTGGGCCTTGAACGCGCATAGCGCTCCCGGCCCAGACGGCTTTTCTGGCACCTTCTTTCGTACTTGCTGGGAAATTATCAAACAAGACATCACAGAAGCGGCCATCGCCTTCCTCGAAGGTGCTCATTACCCCAAAGCCATCTCCAGTGCCAATCTCATCCTCATACTGAAAAAAGATAACCCCAACTCCTTTCGCGATTTTCGACCCATCAGTCTATGCACTTTTACTAACAAAATTATCTCCAAGATCATCGCCACCAGAATGACAGAAACTCTTCCCAAAATCATCTCGGAAGAACAAAGTGATTTCGTCCGCGGTAGGAACATCCAAGACAACATCATGCTGGCCCATGAACT
The DNA here is from genome assembly GCA_029216955.1 of Iris pallida. Taxonomy (NCBI): domain Eukaryota; kingdom Viridiplantae; phylum Streptophyta; class Magnoliopsida; order Asparagales; family Iridaceae; genus Iris; species Iris pallida. The sequence continues at coordinate 6,991,856 of JANAVB010030219.1, read as the reverse complement.
CATCACCTGCATGAAGTTTCCAGCAAGAGGGGGCAATATCGCCATCAAAATCGACATGGAAAAAGCTTACGACAGACTCGACTGGCAATTCATGATTTGGGTCTTTAGAGCTTTCAGATTCTCCGAGATTTGGACCAACATCGTGTGGAGATCCATCAGCTACTCTTGGTTTTCCACAGTTATCAACGGCCAATCTGAAGGTTTTTTCAAATCCAGTCGCGGAGTTAGACAGGGCGATCCTCTATCCTCCATGATTTTCATCATTGTTGCCGATGCTCTGAGCATAAACCTCAACAATATGGTCAATACCCCCAACTTTCAGCTTTACCACACCGCCAGTGGATGCCCCACCATCACCCACCTGGCATTTGCCGACGATTTGCTCATCTTCTCTTCTGGGGACATCGGTTCGATGGAAGTAGTTCACAACACCCTGAATCGATACTCCAGATGCTCTGGCCAGAAGATCAACCTATCTAAGAGCGTCATCTACGCCCACCACAGCATCAACATTGAGAACGCAACCAGACTCACCAACCTGACTTCCATCGCGGTGGCTCATCCCCCATTCAACTATCTCGGCTGTCCTCTGGTGTACGGTAAATCTAACGCCAGCTTATTCGAGAACTTGATCGCCAAAATCAGGAACAAAATCGAGAGATGGCATAACGCCACCCTATCCCCAGGAGGGAAAATTATCCTCATCAAACATGTGCTCAATTCCGTCCCCATCCACACTCTTGCGGCTTGCTCTCCGCCCAAGAAGGTAATCGCATCGATCGAGAAGCTCATTTGTAACTTCTTCTGGGGGCACAACAAAGGGCAAGACAAACACCACTGGGCCAGCTGGGACACTATGGCTATCCCTACCGCGATCGGCGGGCTTGGTTTCACCAAACTCGATCTTATCGTCAATGCTTTCTCAATAAAATTGTGGTAGAAATTACGCACCAGCCAAAACCTGTGGACCAAGTTCATGAAGGCCAGGTACTTCAAACACATCCATCCAGCGACGGCCACCGCTAACAGCAGATCCTCTGCGGCTTGGCGTCGTATTTTACGAGGCCGCGATTGGGCAGAACCCGCGATCAGACTTCGGCTGGGTTCTGGCGAGGCCAACCCCTTCCTTGAACGGTGGATAGGTGACAGTCTCATACCGAACATTATCGACTTCCCCAGAAATAGCAAGATAAAAGACCTTTGGCATCCAACCAATAACGGTTGTAATTGGGACAGGATTCGTGAATGGTCCGGCAACGAAACTGTCGACAGCATTCGCCAGCTCGGTGTTAGCATAGGGCCCGATGCCGACAAACTGATGTGGTCGCTGACGGCCTCCGGAGCTTTTTCCGTTCGTTCGGCGAGACTCATGATCTAAGAGAACGGGCCTGACCTATTCATCAAGCGTTACTGGCACTCTTGCATCCCAAAGAAATGGTCCTTCCTTCTGTGGAGAGTCATAAAAAAGAAACTACCCACCGACGACAACCTTAATTCTATCGGGTTCAGCCTGGCGTCCGCATGCAATTGCTGTACTGAACGCCACACGAAAACTATAAACCACATCTTCCAGGAGGGAAGCCTCCCAGACAAAATCTGGAACACCCTTAACCACAACTACAATACCTCTCCTGGAGACGGGCGCTTTATCGATCTTCTGGCCCACTGGGGAGCTGCCTCCCACGGCCACCAGATCATTGCAGCGGCCGCAACCTGGACTATCTGGAAAAATCGCAACAAAGCGAGATACGAGGGCAACCAATACTCGGCCGATCAGCTTATCCGGGAAATTCACCGGCAATGTCGCAAACGGAGCTCTCTCTACTCGCACTTACCACCGGCTTTCGGGCAGCCGTTCTTTTCTTAGTTGTGGCGGCTGCGACCGCATATCACCCCTGTCCTTCCTTTTGTGGTATACTTTTGTCTTGTATACGGTTCAGGCTTCAGCCTTTTGAGCCTTGATTTTTATAAAATGGGGATTCTTGGTTAAAAAAATAAAATAAAATAAATATATATATATATGTATATATATATATTGAAGTTAAATAAGTAGATAAATGAATTTTATTTAATAATATCTTTATATGTATATATAGTGTAAATTACTTTCCTAAATGAAACCATATTATGATTTTGTCAATACTTAAATTAGAGAGGTTATACCCTAATAAGGATTGTAGCTGTAGATGAACGTCCATAAATATGATAGTGTAATGGTTTTTGGTTGTTTACTTGGATTTGGTAGGTTATCTGTGGTCAATAACACCATTAGTAGGACCAGACCTGATCTTACCTTGGCATCGCAGTCTTAGCATAGATTGACAAAACTCTAGGCAAGTATACTGTAACCCCTCTTCCAGGAATTTTGATAATATATTTTTTAATTATTTATTTGGATTAAATCATAATTTTTAGAATTTTTATAAATAATTACTTAGTTAATTATTACAGTAGATGACTTTAGCCATAGTGGAGTTTTGGAGTACAAGGTGACTAGAGATCGTGGCACGGATAGTGCAGTGGCGTGCTTTGACTAGTGTATTAGTCCTGGTAGGGAAGGCCGAGCCATAGTGATGCCCTAACTAGGAAAACCAGGCTAAGTTGCGACTTGACTCCTATAAATAATTTAATTATTTATTATTAAGGTTTATTGACTTGTGGAAGACCCGGTTGTACCAAACTAGTCTGAACTTGACGAGGACCCAACGCAAGCCCATGTAGTCATGCGGTACGTCCTATGACATACGTGTTGACATAATTTGGTATGATTGTGTTGTATTCCGTTTAATAATTTAATGAGTATTCCTAAGTATTCATAATTTAAATATTATAACTATTATTATTAGTGGTATTCAGTGACTTTTGTATAAAATAGGTCTTCGTACATTTTAGGATTTTTAGACTGTATATAATGGTATATACACCATTATTAACCATTATTGATTTATAATATTTCGTTATTATTATTATTTTATTTTATTATCAATATTACTGAGGTCATTATTATATATTATTATTATTATTATTATTATTATTATTATTATTGGTTATGTGTATTTTGTTATCAAATAAATGTTATTATGTATGTTCATATTTATATAAATAGGCTCTATATAGGAATAGATGCTATTTGTTTTTATTTAGATTTTATGGAGAATATTATATAGGAAAAAAAATTTATATATATATATATATATATATATATATATATATATATATATATATATATATATATATATATATATATATATATATATATATATATATATATATATATATATATATAAAATATATATATATATAAAATATATATATATATATAAAATATATATATATATATATATATATATACATATATATATATATATTATTTTTTATATATATTTTTTTTATTTTTTTTTATTTTTTTTATGTGTTGGGTTATTAATAAATAAATAAAAAAGGAAATCAAATCCACACTGTTCCCTGCGGGAACAGTGGACCCATAGCAAAAGCCCAGTCGCCCGTATATTTTCCTAAGCAGAGCCAAATCCGACCCCGCTCAATTTTGTTTCGAGCTAATATATATAGAGCGTGAGAGAGGAGCGGCAAAAACCCTAACCTCTAAACCCAAGCCCCCGATCACAGACACCTGGAGGCACCCTCGCGCGCGTGTACGCCGCTGACAGCCACCGCCGGCCGCCCAGGGCCGCCAGCCGCGCGTAGCAGAGTAATGCAATGGCAGCAAGCAACAACAGCAGTAACAAGGCGAAGAGATGATTTCGATAAGCGATAACTCAACGATCGTTCGATCGTTTCGCATTCCGTAAACTCTGGTACGATCACTATATAACCATCTTTAATCCCTATTAATTAGTTTAAATTCTAGTGACACAAAATTCGAGAGAAATCGAGTTGAAGTTGCCGAAAAACTTGTTAAAAATAGGACACATGAATCTGTCCAAACCCCATATTGGAAGGCAGATTGCCGCCAAGCTATAGTGATATTTGGAAAACTATTTGTAGGCAGTCCTAGACAACCTATAGGGCTCTGCAACTGAACTTACAGAGTTTGATTTCTTCGACTGTACGTAGAGAAATCGGATCCCAAAGATTAGGAAAAACATGTTTTAAAATATTAAAAATATTGAAAACACTTCGATACGACGTACATCTCGCCAATTCAGGCGACGTGATCGCACACCGTAAGCATCGAAAGGTGCGTACGGATATTGCGAATGTGTGGGCTTTGACGAAATTCAAATTGGTTGTGCGTGCGTGACGAATTTGATGCATATCCGTCGAAATTCACCGTATCGGCCTCTGTTTAAATTTCTTAATTACTTTGTGCACATTCACCAGATCGAGATAAAACTTGTGCCAACAGGTCCGTATCATTTTTCTGGTCATGTATGCCAAGTTTCGTCCGATTCTGAGACAGTTGATCGGATCGCCGTTTTACGGGCCCCACGATCCGACTCAAAGGGCGATTTTGTGCATGGCCTGCCGGAATCAAACTTTGGACATACGGTTGGGTTCGTATCATCAAAACGAATTCATAGACATGTTGTTTGACGACTTTAGAGACCATTGACCCTGGCACATTTTTCGGTGCAAAGCGGGTCCAACGACGGATACCGTTTTGACCCGAAATTACCGTTTTGCCCCTGTGTCCAACGACGGATACCGTTTTGACACGAGTTTTTACTATTGTGGCACACTGAGTGGTTTGGATTATCGATTTCACCAGCAAAGGACCACAGGCGAGTACAGTTTATTGTATGTTTTTTTATATGGATCTTCACTATATTTCATTGATTAGCCATTGATTGTGTGATTTTATATTCTATTATAAATTGTTGAGTCGGGAATGAGAAGTACCAAGGATGTGTGATCCGACCGTAGACATTGTTTATTTTCATGCAGTAGACCTCGTAGACATTGTTTATCTTCTGCAAGTAGACCTCGTAGACATTGTTTAATTCATGCAAGTAGACCTCGTTGACATTGTTTAATTTCTGCAAGTAGACCTTGTAGACATTGTTTATTTTTCGTACAAGTAGACCACGTAGACCTCGCGGTGTAGTGTCCCAGACTGATCACATATCAAAGGTACTTCTAACAGTTGGGAAAGTATTTTTGTCTATTTATTTGCTACTAATTTTCCATCTTTTTTGTTTATTTTTAAAAACATATAATTGATGTCTATCTCTGTTGTATAGTCATTTTCATTATTTGAACTACATTCAGTGAATTGTACTCGTTCCATTCCTGACTGGAAACTAATATTTTTCAGGTTAGTCGTGGATTCACTTAGCTTGGGGAGTGACGGGTGTACTTGCAGACGAAAAGCCTAGAGACTAGCTAGATAGATGAGTGTAGTCATTCCAATATTTGTACAAGTTTATATTTTTTGCAAATATAAAACTTATGAATATTGTAAGTTAAATTAGTTTTGTGAATGAGCATTGTTTTATTTATTTGGATCATAATGGCCGTGACAGCGTTCTACCGCCGACTCTGCGACGTAGGCTGGCTTGGACACGTCTCGTACCCGAAAAAAATAGGTACAGGACGTGACAAGTTTTTGTGGTGGCCCATGCAGGTCTATTTTCGTAAATCATACAAACTCGTGATAGCACTTAAGTTAGTTGTACGATTACGAGCCTGCGACTAGGAAATGCTCATTCACGAATTAGGATTAATTTGATTTGAGAGAATGACTAGGACTAGGAGTCCCTTATACAAATTTACCGATGGGTAGTCTAGGCCATACAATTTAGATGAGGTGTTATTAATTTAGATAGTTTGTCAGATCCCCATAGGTACACTATTACCTCTTGATATGACGATATGATCCAATATGGATAGATTATTCACTTGGTGAGGCAGGACTTCATAGAGGTAATGATCTAACCTTGATAAATTGTTCAACCCCTCCTCTTTACCACTTTAGATATCATCCTCATATCTTAGTCCGAATTGCCTATTTAGTTTCTATTTTGCCTTAAGAATTATTATTTCTATATATTTTTTGATTATGTTATCCACAAACAAACCTCGAGTTAGTCCCGATTCAAAGTTTTTCCCCAATGGTTTGAATACACATGAAATAGATACTAGAATATTTGTATTCCTTTTGTCTTCAGTTATTTCCTCCCTGTTCGATCTTTCATTTGAAGGGTGGTGACTGATAGGACAAATACTTACATTTTATTTCATAGTCAACATGTTTGAATCTCTAGAAGCTCATGAATTTTTTACAGATATAGTTGAAGGAATGTTAGTTAACACATAATGGCAGGACAACAGTGCACTGTCGCCATTTATTTGAATTATGGAGACCATAGATTCACTGCAGCCAGCAACGCACTGGCGAGGCACGACCCCTAGAGTTGGAATTAGTTTAAGAAAATATAGGCTATAGAATATTCCTAAAGCTATGGCTAGTGATCCTCTTTTGACAGTAGTCACCTTGTGTCAATATAAGGTAGAGTATCGGATAGCATATCATATCTGAATCACAAAACCAAGGGTTTACCCCAGCCAGAGTATACGAGCAAGGTATAATCCTCGGTGAAATGACTACAGACGTGATTACAAGTTACGATACTATAGAGGATGGGACAATGCCTTGTATGTCCCATAAGATCCAAAGCCAGTATTAGTAGAAGTTCTGCAAGTTGGGTAGCAGGCCTCCCATCTAGTATTTTGTGGTCCTCGTGACCTATCGACGAGGTAATTGACTGACGCTAATAGGTTTATCTAGAATATAGAATTTAGAGGTCCATAATCCATTAGTCGACCAAGGTTTTTTGGATAAGAATATAGTGGGAAGACTGTATATGCAAGAACACCGGGTAAGTTTTGATCCCTACAAAACTCGAACTACTGGTACCTTCGTTCAAAAAAAATCTCGCATACTTGTATCCTAACTACCTTGACCAATGCTGCTAATACAGCCTAGATTTGCAAGCTTACACTTTTATCGAGCTTGATTCAAGACATATTTTATTGGGGACGCCTACTAATATATTGTCTAATCAGAATCGATGTATTACGGTCTGATCAGCCGTAGTGCACTCGGTTCGCTCTCCTTTTGATTGACCTACGTGGATTGAGATGATCTCATCCGCGACTGCATTGACAATTCCTCTTGAATTATACACTCGCCTTTGAATTAAGTAATTGTGTCCAATGACGTCTTTCTTAAACTCTTTATTCGTTTTTGTCTTTCACTGATTTGGAAAGATAAAAAATCGTAATTGGTAGATAGATACAGAGTATTTCCCATGGCTATGGTAGTTGTATACACAAGTGTAGATACCATAGACCAGTCAGGTGACGAACCTTGCCTTGAGTTAATCGTTCTCCTCTCGACCCCCAAACTGCTATTGGGACCATTCTAGCCATCTGAATTTGAGAACGGTTAGGGTTTACCCTTAGTCAAATGACAACCTAGGAGACTATCTAATCTCAAGAAACCAATTGCTGTGAGCCTCTAATTATTTGCTTGAAGCTTGCTTTAACTAGCAACCCTTAAGCCTTAACCCAACCCTTCCTCGACCAAAGCCCACAGTCTAGACCTGAGATGAATAGACAAAGGTAAGGACAATCAATTACCGTGACTATGGTAGACACTCATCCAGAGATTGGTTTCCAACAAATATTGCCTAGTTGGGTACATTTTAATATTAAGACCTAACTAGTATTAGAATACCACAGTCAATAGCTTAGCCAATACCATAGCTTAAATACTCTGTCATATTATGATATACCAGTTGTCAACGGCCCATACCACTAGAACTCTTGTGATAATAGTCTGACAGGCTTGACACAAATAGAAAGTCACGACTTAGTTGTTAGAAATCTTTTCATATGATGTGCCTTGGAGTTGGTTACCCCGTCAATAACTCTGGTATATTGTGGATGAGTAGATCATTCTATTTTTGTGTCATTGTACACACTCATTTTCTATTTAGTGAGGAATGATCCTTGACTTGGCTTATATCTATCGTAACTCGTTACGCCGTGCCCAAATCTTTATTAACAAAAGTCGATGTGCAATACCCGGACTTTGAAATTCTTCTAACCTCATTATTCCTAACCCATGTCCTAGCTTCTAGGGTGAGTAGACTGTAAGCCTTCTAAAATTTTAGGATATACGAGGAATACTGATTGATTAGAATAATTTCTATTAGGATGATAATTAGTGCCCCATGGACTCCCACTTTCTATTTAGATCATTTTGTGTCCCAGGCCGTGCCATTAATATTCGGAGCACGAGACCAGCTGTTACCTTCCAATAAATTTCATATACAAAATCTAGACAAGTCCACCTTCATCTAGGTATATCTTGTCCTACTCAAACATGTCCCCTTGTACTCTATTTTTATGGTACGACTTTCAGGACAAAAAAGACTAGCTATAATCCTTACCATAATCCCCGTATACTTCCCGACCATAATTAGAGACTCAAGCTTGACTCAAACCGTTCGACCCAATATATGGTTGTGATCTACTCAAAGCCCACTATGCGCATGTCACTAGGGTGCCACGCAATTGTGTCTTCTCGTGCTACTTAAACACAAAAGTCACTTAAGGTACAATTTTGGGCTTTAAGGACCAAGCCAACCAATTTGACTGACAACTAGTTCAACCACTTGGGTGGAGACCTATTCTAGGTTACCCTAACTTAGTAGAACTAGTTTTATGATTGGAATCTCGTCCAGTCAATATAAATTAAAATCTAAGGTTCATCCAACCAATGATTGATGTCCAATTAGGGAATCCATTAAGACCCAGTAAAACCCATCCATGCATACCACTATATTTGGACTATAAAATCAAACTATTTGAAATAGGTTTCTATACCTATTATGTAGTCTCCCCTTTTAGAATGTGAACTCATTCGTAACCCTTATTCCATCTACCTAGAAGTCGCGATACGAGCTTGTATTATATTTATATTTCTTGCTCGTGTGTTTAAATAACCACGGAATAGATCACAAACTTGATTTCTCAAATTCTGTCCTATTACGGAACCTGTTCAGAATTTTGAGAACCGAACTTCTGTATTATACGGATTGCAAGCCCCTCTAAGAAACGAAAGGTTCTTCGATTTGGCAAGTGACTAGATTAGAGTAGCCCAATCTAGCAAATAAGTTATGGTTCATAAACCTTCCTTCTATTTGCATCAATGGATACCCTCTACCGCTCTTGAAACTCATAATTGCCTTCGATTATTCATCCTTATCTTTCTGTCCTTCGTATTGCAGAGAGACGAAGGTCATGCTTATTAGAATTTACTAATATTTCTTAGCTACCTGTGTAAATTTGTTGCTTGTTAAATTTTGGATTGCTTGATGGATGGAAGAGGATTATAGATGCAATATATAGTTGGTAGCAGTTTTAGCAAGAAGTTGGATGATTATAAAGTTTAGGGACATAGCTTTGAGGGAGTAGTGTGACCAAAGGTGGGTAGAAGTCCTCGAGGTTTCGTAGTTACAAAATGGCTAGGAGGCGGATATAAACTATTTTCGAGGAATTAAAATTTAAGGAGATTTACGTAACATTAGACTTTTTTTTTTAATTTTAAGGAATAGTTATGAATTAGAATTTTGAGGACGAAATTATTTTTACGGTGGGTAGATTTGTAACCCCTCTTTCCGGAATTTTGATAATATATTTTTTAATTATTTATTTGGATTAAATGGTAATCTTTAGAATTTTTATAAATAATTACTTAGTTAATTATTATCGTAGATGGCTTTAGCCATAGTGGAGTTTTGGAGTACAAGGTGACTAGAGATCGTGGCACGGATAGTGCAGTGGCGTGCTTTGACTAGTGTATTAGTCCTGGTAGGGAAGGCCCAGCCATAGTGATATCCTAACTAGGAAAACCAGGCCAAGTTGCGACTTGACTCCTATAAATAATTTAATTATTTATTATTAAGGTTTATTGACTTGTGGAAGACCCGGTTGTACCAAACCAGTCTCGACTTGACCAGGACCCAACCCAAGCCCATATAGTCATGCGGTACGTCTAATGACATACGTGTTGACATAATTTGGTATGAGTGTGTTGTACTCCATTTAATGATTTAATGAGTATTCCTAAGTATTCGTAATTTAAATATTATAACTATTATTATTAGTAATATTCAGTGACTTTTGTATAAAATTGGTCTTCGTACATTTTGGGATTTTTAGACTGTATATAATGGTATATACACCATTATTGATTTATTATATTTTGTTATTATTATTACTTTTTTATTTTATTATCAATATTACTGAGGTCATTATTATATATTATTATTATTGGTTATGTGTATTTTGTTATCAAATAAATGTTATTATGTATGTTCATATTTATATAAATAGGCTCTACATAGGAATAGATGTTATTGGTTTTTATTTAGATTTTATGGAGAATATTATATAGGAAATAAATATTGAAATATATATATATATATATATATATATATATATATATATATATATATATATATATATATATATATATATATACACACAATATATACTCCATGGTCTTCGTCCCCCTCCCTCCCGAGCGTCTGGCTCTTCTCCTTTGGCCGGCCTAGGCCGGCCGCCCCCACTTCTCTTCCTACCCCTCTCCGGCCCCGTGCGCGTGTCCCCGTTGTTCTCCTCCGTTCGCCTCCTCCGATGCTCCCCCCTGGCCGCCAGAGGTGCTGGACTGCCTCTGCCAGCTTCACCATCTCTTTCCTTCCTCTCCCCTTCCTGTCTCCCCGGCTCCGCCTGCTTATCCTCCCCCAGCGCCGCCTGGAGCCCCTCCTGCGCTGGACCTGCGGAGCGGCTCCACTCCACTGTATTCGCAGGCAGTCCCCCAGCCCCCCTCCGCTCCGGCGCTCGGCCCCGCCGGAGCCGGCGTCGCCGGCTTCCTATCGCAGCGTCTTCCCACTCCCGCATCCAAGTTTTTGAATCCCTCCTTCCCCCCCTCGGGAGTCGTGTCCCACTGCAGAGCTGGCCTAGGGCCCCCCGCCTCTGGGCTCCTCGAGTCCCCCCCACGTGAGCGCACTTCCCGAGGCATCCCCTCTCTCTTGCACGGAGCCCTCTCCCTTTGCTGCGCAAGACGAGATTTCCTCCTCTTTGGCGAAGATCCAGGCGCTCGTGACCTCTCTCGCTGAGCAGCAGCTTTGGTTTGTGCAGGCGCTTGGAGGCCTGCTCCCCTCTGCGCAGTCTGGCGCGATCCCCTCTGCGCAGTCTGGCGCAATCCTTCCCCCCTCTCTCGGTGCGCTCCCCTCAGCGGCGCAATCCATTCCTTCTCCGCCTCTTTGTGCGCAATCCATCTCCCCCGTCAGCGCCCCAGCGCAATCCAATCTCTCTCTCGGTGCCTCTCTGCCAACCCCCTCCGGTCCCCTACCCTCCATTATCGCTCCTCCATCTTTTCTCCTTCCTTTGTGCATCCCCTCCCCGGCTCCCGTTGCCCGGACCTCCCCCCATCTTCAGCTGGAGCCCCGGCTACCCAAGCCCCCTCCCTCTCCTCAGGCTTCTCCGCCCGCCCCAGCCCGTCACCGTCGCCCCCTTCTTCCCCTAGCCCCTCGCCCGCCGATCCTCCCGCTTCCCCTTCTCAGGCGGCGCACCCCGTCCCTGCGCCCCCAGTGCGGCCTTCCACCTTCCCCGAGCCCATCCTCTCCGGCTCCCACCCTCCCCCTGTGGCCTCCCAGGGATCCTCCCCCAGGGCGGTCGATCCCTCTCTCACCGCCTCCTCGCTCGGGAGGCTAGCCCCTTCTCTTCCAACCCTCCCCCATCCCCGTCTCCGGGCATCCTCCTCCCCAGAGTGACCCTCTTCCCTCCCGTCCCGTCCCAGCGGGCCCCGTTCACTCTGTTTCGCCCTCCTTCCTACGCCGCCATGCTTCGTCCGGATCTCTCACCCTCGAAGGGCACCATCTTCCCAGACGTCCAACTGTCAGACATTGATTATCCCCATGAGCACTCCACCCCCGTGTTTGCCATGGATTGTAAAAGTACAGAACAGTTTTATGGGAGGACTGAACTTAGACTCACAATACAAACTCGCTTGTACAAAGAAAGCCTAGGGACGAAAACCTAGGTACAGCAGTCTAAGTACAATTATTTATTTTAGATTCTGGGGGATGACGATAGAGGCTCGGGAAAGCGACGGCCGCTCTGCCTTACTCCTTGGACGATCGGTATGCAGCCTTAGCTCGTGGAAGATCTGCTTGGCGTGGACGAAGAAGTGCTCTTCTTGCTCTCCTCGTGTTACTCTCCTGGCTTCTCTCTCTCTGTGGTTATCGAAAAGAGAGGAACTCTCTCTGTATATCTGTCTCTCTCTTTTCTTTTTTATTCTCTTGTTGCCCCTGGTTCTTGCTAGGAAATGATGCTGGCTATTTATAGGAGTGGGGTATGATCATTAGGGTTTGCTAATGATCATTTGTTTGGAATGTCGGCGCTCCTTCAATCTATCTGAACCCTTGATCCTGATTACAATAAATCTAGGCCATTAATACGGATAGCACCATATCTTGTGAGCAATTAATGCTAACTGCTTTAAATCTTCATGATTGATTATGCCAATGTTTGATTGCTCGCCACGTGTCCCATTAGCTTGATAATAAATGATATGCCCCGATCTTAGTAATTATGACGATGATGTCAAATATACTTGTTGGGATTCGGTTAAATCCTTGATTGATCCGATGCCACGTGTTTTGATTGTGGGTCCTGCCAGAGCCGCATAGGATGGGCAACACTTGAATCGCAGGGAGATACTCTTCGTGAGCCGCATAGGACAATGCCTCATCGAGCCGCAGGGAACGAACTCTCAATGAGCCGCATATGCATAGTCTTTGCGAGTCGCATGAGTTAGCGTTGTATTGAGCCGCAGGGGCTGAGCTCTCAGTGGGCCGCATATGGCTGATTTTTGCTAGTCATATAGGGTGACTTGTCAGTGAGCCGCATGAAGCTGTTCTCTATTTAAGCCGCATGAGATTTGCCACGTAGCAACCTAGGATTTTTGACGGATCGGGTCAGAGATCTTCTTCTTTTCCCGAAGAGTCTGTGATTATGGCAGAGCCATTATGACACTTTATGCCAGAGCCGCCACAGTCGTCAAATCGTGTCAGAGCATTAAATGAGGCTACTATTCAAAGGGCCAGCTGTAGGAAAGGATCACAAGAGGACACGTGGCATGGATCGAGCTGCATATTCCTGCTGAACTGCATACACCCTCGAGCCGTATGAGACTGAGAGTCTTCCTTTGAACCGTATAAGACAGCTCCCATATGAGCCGCATAGGCTTCGTATCCGGAGCCGCATGGACCATTATTCTGATATTTTCCATGCTTCTACAGGACCCCCTTCAAAGTTTTCATTTTACAAAATTGAAACACTTTGAATAAGAAGCATGGTCCCGTTTATGCCGCATAAGTATCCCAGCTGTATAGATTCATCTGTCCGCATAGGCTCTTTGCCACGTGTCCTGACCACGTATGCAAATCTTCATTAAATACCTTTGATTCGGTTTGAATTAACGCCGTCTTTTTGGGGGAGGATCCCAAGGGTCGGTTTTGCCTTGACCGAAGCGTTTTGCCTTTATCTTTTGAGGCGGCGCGTAATCCGAGACGTCTGTTTATTTTTATGGGCCTCTTTCGCCTATAAATATGAGTCTTTTAGTCCCTTGGGGTTTCTTTACCTTCTCTCTTTGCTCGAATTCCCTATTGCCGTCTTTGCTCTTTGTCTTCTTCCTTCAACGATCGACAATGGCTTCCAAGAAAGCTGCTGCTGCTACGGGCAAGAAGACCGCATCATCTTCCGCGGCAGCGAAGGGCAAGAAGGCCGCGTCTTCATCGACTGCGGTGGCGAACGTGGCGGCTCCTCCGCCTGCTGGCGTGCCTGCTTTTCACCCCAACGTCCACCCACCTATTACTGGTAGGATCCTTGACATGAACTGCCATGGCTACGCCGCATATTTTATGCGCGAGCCTATACTCCAAAGTACGCTGTGTGTCCGACTCATGCGCGGGCCGCATGGGGTATGACCCGGGTTTGAGCCGCATGAAAGAGGTTGCATAACTACTTCTTTATCAAGGCCGCATGAGCTCATTAGGATTTGGACCGCATGAGCTCTTTCAAACTGAGCCGCATGAGTCTATTTTGAACTGAACCGCATAAGCCCATTTGAACTGGGCCGCATAAGCTTATCTGTACAGGACCGCATAGGCCTATTTCGAGTCGAATCTCATAAGCTTATTCGAATTGGGCCGTGTCCGCATATGCTTCTTTCGAACCATATAAACTCATCCGTACTGAGCCGCATAAGCTCATTTCGGGCCGAACCGCATAAGCTTATTCGCACTGAGCTGCATGTGCTCTTTCGAATTAAGCCGCATAAATCTATTTCAGAATGACCTGTATGAACTCTTTCAAGCTGAGCCGCATGAGGCTGAACTGAGCTAAGCCGCATAAGCATCACGTAGTTTTTGTGTTTCAGCTATCTTTGTTGACTTGTTTCTTTTGCTTTTTCTTCAGTGAATCTGCCAGTAAATCCTGCGGAGAAACTTCTGGTTGGCTCTCATCAGCTTGCCTCGGGCGTGCATCGGGATGATCTAGTTCGTCAAATGTCCGAGCAGCTACTTATTGATGAACCTTTGGAGCGATTGAATGCCATTAGGGTTCAATCTTTCCAATTCCTTAATGACATGATGAGCTCCGGGATGTCTGATGGGGAGTATCTGAGACCGGTTTTTCTCTTCGGGGATGCGTTGATTATAGAAAACTCCCGAGTGTTAGATGTTTTCGAGAGTTAGGATTTTGACCTGGACGGGATGCCGATTCACATTCCCCTTATGAAGTGCCATTTCCCCTTTGCGTGGTTCAACATGATCGTTTTGGACAGGCAGATGCCAGACACCCTCACTCCAACCAGACCGGGGATGTTTGTTGGTAACATCCGCTACAACAAAACTGCTGGGTCGGTGCGTGCGATCAAGGATCCGGCCAGTCGATCTGTGATGGGGTTAGTTCCAGGTACCTTCATCAACACCCCTGGTCCTAACTTTTCATTCTCTCAGGCTGATACCTTCCTGAGCCAGCTCGTTCGCAAAGGTTCCTATCATGTTGGCAGATTGGTACTGTCGAGCTGGTTACACCCCATTCCCCCTTGGGCTAACATGACCTCATGGATTCTACGAAAATACGGAGAATTTTTGCGGGAAGTCAACCTTTATGATGCTATCCGGGGTACCAGCCACGGGTTGCTTGTTAATAAGCCACTGTTCATGGCCCTCATGGAGATGTATAATCCTCGGACAGGGACTTTCTTCACCCCTGTTGGGGAATTGGGACTCGCCCTTCACGAGATGTATGCTGTCTCCAAGCTCCCTTAGGGAGACGAGCCCTTCGAAGCGTATACTCCGACGAACGAGGAGTTCCAGGACTTAGACCGACGATTCCCTGGTTTCGTCGCAGTGTATCAAGAATTATTGTGTCATCATAGCACCTGTCACCGAACGGCTATCCAGAAAAATGACAGCTCGGAAGGGGATGCTCCCCATACTAAATCTTGGGTCGCGTACCTTTTTAAATTTAGCGCTGCTGGCCGGGTTACTTCCCGGGATCGCCAAACTCCTAGGGAAGTAGAGGACTTGGTGTCGACCGCTAGGAGGTCGAGGTCACAAAGTGACAAGTTTGGGAGCCAGATTGACTCCTTTAGCTACTTTTATTATGGTACCCGGTGGCTATCAGAGAAGGCACTCTTGGCCGGGTTTTTAATGGTATGGCTGCACAATTGCGTGGTTTCAGAAGGGGCAGGTTCTATTGAGAGGATCAGTCGCCATTTCATTCTTCCTGCCGTGAAGTTGGCCTTTGGGGTCAGGCTGGCTCTTCTTCCTGCCATGGTGTGCAGTATTCAGCATGGTCTCCGTACCTTCTCGTCCAAGGTTATTGCTCGTGACGTGACAATGGACTTTGAGCGTATAGAACTGCCTTATCATTACTTGCTGGGATGGCTGTTGCTGCATTATTAGTCTTTGATGAGACCTGGGATGGGAGATGGTGTTACGGATGACTACGCTTTTCTTTTCAAGTATCATCATCAGCCCTGGAAATGTAGTACCATGCCGGCGTGTCGGAGGGTGTTGGCGAGGGCGGACGGATATAATTTCTTCGTGTCCGTTCCCCGTTTCATCGACCAGGAAGTAAGGAGTGTTTACGTTGATGGTGTTGTACCTTCTTATTTCTTACCTGAGAAGATGTATTTTTGGCTGCGTAACATTCGTCCGGCACACTTAGTTTACCGTAATCGTAATACTGTGTATTTGGAACCCTACTTGCCCAGTAGGTTTGCCCGCTAGTTTGGATACGGCCAATTGTTCCTTGGACGTCCCAGTTCCTGCTTGGGGTTCGAGGGTAGCATTCTTGATGGTATTAGAGCGTGGAGCTACTATGACACCTTTCACACCCGAACCAGCTTCTCAGTTCCTACAGCAAATATGATAGATGAAATTTTGCATATGGCAGCCCTGTATCACGTCACGGCGAATCATCCTCCTCTTGATTTTGACCCGAGGACTAGCTTCATCATGGGCACTCGCCTGGCGGAGAAGGCTGTGGTGTCGAAGGCAAAGAGAAAAGGGGTGAATAGAGTTCCTGTCACGACCCGCTCCCAGTTTTGGGATACGAGTACGTGGCCAAGTCCAGCGTATGCCGCAGCATCGGCGGTAGTACGCTGTCTATGATAACAATGGTCCACAACAAGCACAATACGCATATATATCATCCACAACTAAGCCAGCAAAATTACTAAAATATCCAATAGTCTCAATATTATAAATATGAAAAATCCACTACAACTCAGAATGTCTTGGGAACAAACCCGGATAGCAGAAAAATAAAATAGACAACTAAACTCCATAACTATAACTACTAACTAATGCGAATCCATAAGGAAGAAAATATGCTAATTCGCATCAGTGCTGGAACCGGGTACGCCAGTGACATCAGCGTCGCCAACATACTCACCGTAGACCTCGGGGCAAATCTCTTCGTCTAAAGCTGAAAAATAGTTTTCCAGTCAGGATTGGAGCAAGATCACCATAACACTACATTACACAATATAGTATACAAGCATGAAGGAAAGATAAAAGGAATTTAACTGAAGATAAGTATAGGCATGATATTGTATGATAAGAAAGTACCTTTGAGACGTGATAACAATATGAAGGTAGACTTTTGTATACCACTAAGACATGATGACAATAAGAAGGTGACTTGACGAAAGAAGAACAATAGACGACATGGCAACAATAATTAAGTCACGTGTACTGTGTGTTTTAGAATACCAACTTTCAGCATGTAGACGGCTTGGGATATCCGTCAGTCATACGTGTGGTGCATGACTGATATTATGCAATCAATGTATAGGGGGTCTGTATTCAATTCGTTGACCACATGCTTACTTGTCGTATTCCCCCGCCCGACTCACTCACAATACATGTCCACTATGATAAACATTAGCAATACGATAAACTGTAAACAATAGGAAACAATGAGTAAAAGATGAACATGTATATATCCTAACGATTCTAACTCTCGTGCACAATATTAATCATGAGCAATGACAATCATGAACCAAAGGGAAGTAATAGTGAAACGATGACACGAAGATACATGCTGCATAAAATAAAGAAAACATAGGTCATAGTGATACTTGCCTGCTCCGATAGATGATAAAGTCACAAGTCAAGACGTCGTAGTCCGATCTACCCCGTCACATAAAAACCACAAGTTAGATCAACGATTCCCACTCTAAAAATCCTAGAAAGTGGCTAATGGGTTAAATCAATTAATACTATTCTAATTCTAGAATAAATCATCTAAAATCCTATTTTATCCTATTTAATTCTAAAATAACAATCTACACACAAAAATTTGGCCAAGGAAATACACGGTTCCAAAATCGGCACTCGTGGCACGCAAATCGAGACATACTATTGACTTACTAGTCAAACATTATGAATTCAAGTTTGAGTGTGCGACATAATAGATTTCAGCGCCATGAGTGCACCGGAATCAACCATGCCGCAAAATTACGATTTGGTCAAAAGTTATCGCCATTATGGCTAACCATGACCAAATCGATGAACCGTTGACCAAATCTGACTTCTATGAATAAAATAAAATAATAGATGAAACTCTGAATTTCTGGAAAATTTATATGTTTTAGGGCTCGGTGTCAGCTTTCCAAAACTTTAAACGGATCGCAAAACGGAGTTCGGGATCGCTCAGAATCTCGAAAACCGTGCGACGTGTTAATTTTTGGACAACCGACACTCAAATAATTATTCAGAAATTCGAGATCAAAATATCAGAAAATAAATTATATAATCAGAAACCTAACCTCAATACGCTTCTAACAAAAAAAACGGCGCACGAAAAGGATGTCTAGATCGACGGCAAACCCTCCGCGAAGTCGAAGAATCCTTATTGAACTCTCCAACAAAATAATTGCTGAATTCTAGGGTTTTCGGAAAAACTAAAACAAACTAATATATATATAGGGTCGGTGGCTGACTTGAGGCGGCTAAGCGATGCCACGTGTCATTCATCTAGCTGTCCTCGCCAGGATCTAATGGCCAGGAGATAATCCGAGTTTGGCTCGGATTCGGATTGGCTAAGCCAGCTCGGCTTAAATCCTACTGCGGCTCGGAGACCGAGCCGCCCCCGCCCCCACTCACTGCCACGTGGGGCCCGCCCTCCCCGCTTCAGCGGCTGACGGGTGGGTCCCCCCTGGCTGACTGTATATTAATTTTAGAAAATAGGTTTTAAATTACAGAAAATTAAATAAAAATTAATAAAAAATCCTAAAATCCCAAATAAATCCCAAAAATTTCTAAAAATTCCTAGAAAAATATAGAAAATATTTTAGGGGTTCTAGAGCCCAAATAAATTACTTGGCCTCAAAAATACCCTCGGGTGCTCTCACAGAAAATCCTAGAAGCATAAGAAAATAATATATAAAAATTATCTATAAATCTCCAATAAATCCTGGAAATTCTAAAATGGTAAAATAATACTCTAGAGGCTGCCTGGGGACCCTGGAGACCATATATGACCTAATTTCCTTATATCTAACCTATAGGCTTAGGCAAAATCTTACGATTCCAAATCGACATCCTAGTAAATAATTGTTTCTAACAAAAAAATAAAAAAAATCTCCAAAATAGAAAATAAATTCTAGGAACCCAAATGCTACAAACTATCCCCTTAAAAGATTTTTGTCCTCAAAAATCAAAACATCACAAATAGCATAGTATAATACCTAACTCTTACAAGCAATAATTTCTTAAGCTAAGTCACGGAGTGATAATGGCTAGGAACATAAGGGAACAAACAACTAACTAAGCACGCATAACAACTAAAACTAAAGAAGGCTCTACGAACTCGGTACTCTCTGCTGTCGATCCTTCGGGTTCGGAAGTAGCATATGGGTTAGCTACCCTTTTTCCCTTACGGATCGTACTGCGCCTTGTCTCAACCATTACGAACTAAAAGGAAAGAAAGGATATGGTTAGAACGGTAGATACAAACATATCGAAGAAATCACGGACGGAATCAAGCAGGATGCAAAATAAGATACAATAAGATCCTAAGATAAAATAGACTCATAAGGTTAGAAGTCCTATTTTGTGGATGATACAACCTCCTAACTTCAACTCTATTCGCAGGCTCGCAGTAGTACAACTAACTTAAGCACTACCATGAGTTCGCAGTCTTTTGTGAAATTGGACCTGCATGGGCCACCATAAAAACTTGTCACGACCCGCTCCCAGTTTTAGAATACGAGTACGTGGCCAAGTCCAGCCTAAGCCGCAGCATCGGCGGTAGTATGCTGTCTAT
Organism: Iris pallida; assembly: GCA_029216955.1. Lineage (NCBI taxonomy): Eukaryota > Viridiplantae > Streptophyta > Magnoliopsida > Asparagales > Iridaceae > Iris > Iris pallida. The sequence goes on along the minus strand of JANAVB010030219.1, from coordinate 6,971,975 downwards.
GATAACAATGGTCCACAACAAGCACAACACGCATATATATCATCCACAACTAAGCCAGCAAAATCACTAAAATATCCAATAGTCTCAATATTATAAATATGAAAAATCCACTACAACTCAGAATGTCTTGGAAACAAACCCGGATAGCAGAAAAATAAAATAGACAACTAAACTCCATAACTATAACTACTAACTAATGCGAATCCATAAGGAAGAAAATATGCTAATTCGCATCAGTGCTGGAACCGGGTACGCTAGTGACATCAGTGTCGCCAACATACTCACCGTAGACCTCGGGGCAAATCTCTTCGTCTAAAGCTGAAAAATAGTTATCCAGTCAGGATTGGAGCAAGATCACCATAACACTACATTACACAATATAGTATACAAGCATGAAGGAAAGATAAAAGGAATTTAACTGAAGATAAGTATAGGCATGATATTGTATGATAAGAAAGTACCTTTGAGACGTGATAACAATATGAAGGTAGACTTTGATATACCACTAAGACATGATGACAATAAGAAGGTAACTTGACGAAAGAAGAACAATAGACGACATGGCAACAATAATTAAGTCACGTGTACTGTGTGTTTTAGAATACCAACTTTCAGCATGTAGACGGCTTGGGATATCCGTCAGTCATACGTGTGGTACATGACTGATATTATACAATCAATGTATTTGGGGTCTGTATTCAATTCGTTGACCACATGCTTACTTGTCGTATTCTCCCGCCCGACTCACTCACAATACATGTCCACTATGATAAACATTAGCAATACGATAAACTGTAAACAATAGGAAACAATGAGTAAAAGATGAACATGTATATATCCTAACGATTCTAACTCTCGTGCACAATATTAATCATGAGCAATGACAATCATGAACCAAAGGGAAGTAATAGTGAAACGACGACACGAAGATACATGCAGCATAAAATAAAGGAAACATAGGTCATAGTGATACTTGCCTGCTCCGATAGATGATAAAGTCATAAGTCAAGACGTCGTAGTCCGATCTACCCCGTCACATAAAAATCACAAGTTAGATCAACGATTCCCACTCTAAAAATCCTAGAAAGTGGCTAATGGGTTAAATCAATTAATACTATTCTAATTCTGGAATAAATCATCTAAAATCCTATTTTATCCTATTTAATTCTGAAATAACAATCTACACACAAAAATTTGGCCAAGGAAATACACGGTTCCAAAATCGGGACTCGTGGCACGCAAACCGAGATATACTATTGACTTACTAGTCAAACATTATGAATTCAAGTTTGAGTGTGCAACATAATAGATTTCAGTTCCATGAGTGCACCGGAATCGACCGTGCCACAAAATTACGATTTGGTCAAAAGTTATCGCCATTATGGCTAACCATGACCAAATCGATGAACCGTTGACCAAATCTGACTTCTATGAATAAAATAAAATACTAGATGAAACTCTGAATTTCTGGAAAAATTATATGTTTTAGGGCTCGGTGTTAGCTTTCCAAAACTTTAAACGGATCGCAAAACGGAGTTCGGGATCGCTCGAAATCTCGAAAATCGTGCGACGTGTTAATTTTTGGACAACCGACACTCAAATAATTATTCAGAAATTCGAGATCAAAATATCAGAAAATAAATTATATAATCAGAAACCTAACCTCAATACGCTTCTAACAAAAAAACGGTGCGCGAAAAGGATGTCTAGATCGACGGCAAACCCTTCGCGAAGTCGAAGAATCCTTATTGAACTCTCCAACAAAATAATTGCTGAATTCTAGGGTTTTCGGAAAAACTAAAACAAACTAATATATATATATAGGGTCGGTGGCTGACTTGAGGCGGCTAAGCGATGCCACATGTCATTCATCTAGCTGTCCCTGCCAGGATCTAATGGCCAGGAGATAATCCGAGTTTGGCTCGGATTCGGATTGGCTAAGCCAGCTCGGCTTAAATTCTACTGCGGCTCGGAGACCGAGCCGCCCCCGCCCCCACTCACTGCCACGTGGGGCCCGCCCTCCCCGCTTCAGCGGCTGACGGGTGGGTCCCCCCTGGCTGACTGTATATTAATTTTAGAAAATAGGTTTTAAATTACAGAAAATTAAATAAAAATCAATAAAAAATCCTAAAATCCCAAATAAATCCCAGAAAATTTTTAAAAATTCCTAGCAAAATATAGAAAATATTTTAGGGGTTCTAGAGCCCAAATAAATTACTTGGCCTCAAAAATACCCTCGGGTGCTCTCACAGAAAATCCTATAAGCATAAGAAAATAATGAAATAATATATAAAAATTATCTAAAAATCTTCAATAAATCCTGGAAATTCTAAAATGGTAAAATAATACTCTAGAGGCTGCCTGGGGATCCTGGAGACCATATATGACCTAATTTCCTTATATCTAACCTATAGGCTTAGGCAAAATCTTACGATTCCAAATCGACATCCTAGTAAATAATTATTTCTAACTAAAAAATAAAAAAAAATCTCCAAAATAGAAAATAAATTCTAGGAACCCAAATGCTACAGTTCCTACGCCCGATTCCGAGTCTTTTGACACAATCGAGGAAGACAACGAGCGGGACGACGAGGGTTCTCTTTCTTCTGGTGATGAGGCAATGGCGGGTCAGCCTCCCATCATGGCAGATGAGATGATGACAGATCATCCGTCGGTTGTATTAGACGGGGCGGTAGACCAATTGCCATCTATATCGGAGGCAGTGCGGGTAGAACTACCGCCTATCGTGCCTGGTCCCTCACGTAAACGGGGAAGGCGCGAGTCCACTGGCGGAGGAATGGCTTTTTTCGTAAAGAGAGCGACGATCGGGCCCCGTAGGCTGCTTATCACGGAGAAGGGTGAGGGTGCAGACGATGTTCCGGAGGTAAGTCTAAGTCGAAGTTATCTCTTTGTTGTAGTTTTCTTTCCTCTCGGGGATATGACTTGATCATTTTTCTTTGTAGGCGTCCGACGAACCAGGCTCTCCTGAACCATCTACTGCCCCAGTAGTTGATCCGGCCCTTGCTGCTTTGATTAGCGACATGTGTGCCGCGGTTCTCTCTGCGGGGGCTCTCTCAGCGGCGGCTGAGGACTCCCAAGCCGCTGAGGCCCCAGCCCGGGGTGACGAAAGTTTCCTTGGGCCCGTCTCTGAGATTGCTGAACTTCAGCAAGACGACGCCATTCTCGGTGCATCTCCTCCCGAGGATGCAAGGGCGGATGAGTATATTATTCCTGACTCGGAGGCTGTTGGTGAAGAGGTCGTGATGGCTGTAGGCGAACCCCAGCCTCCACACTCCTCCACTGGTAAGCTGAGCCACATATTGACCACCGAGGGGGCTTATTTGCTCTATCAACATATCCTTAGGGTCAAGTCGATTCATGGTTGCCTTGGCCCTGCAGGTCCTGACCCTTTACCTCCCGCCGCGGATGTTCTCGGGGAAGGCCCGGTCTACCGTGATCTGGGCGAAAGGAGCGTTTCCTCTCCTTCGTCATCGCATGTTGAGGGACATCCTGCCGGCTCTGGGCAGATGGGGATGGAGTTGGTACAGGCCCCGGCCTCGTCTTCGGCTTCTTATACGGCTCCGGAGATCGACTTCTCGACTCTGCCGAGCATCCAAATTCTGCAGGCCGCTGAGGAGGAATTGGCCGATGTTCAAGCGTCCTTCCGTGCAGAGTTGGTTTCTCTTATGGCAGGAGTGGCAGATTCTGTCGTATCTTCTTCCACGCTGCCAGCCACACTTCCGTTGACACCGGCTTCCTCGGAGGCTCTGAACGAGGTGACGCAGGATATGGTTGACAGCTTCTATCGTCACTTAGGGAGGGGTGTAAACGCTGTCGTGGAACGGGGGATCCCTTTTTCTCTGTCTCTGCAGGGCGCTCGGGGTCAAATCGACACTCTGAAGGGTCTTTCTGGCGGGGTAGGGTTAGCCGCGTTCCTGGAGCCTAAGTTGATAGAGGATGACCAGCTTGTGACCCAACTGCTGGCAATACGGCAGGCTGGCTTACCTGCTGCGATTGAATGGGAGCGGGGCTTCCTCGTTGCTGCTCGGGATAGGATCAAACTCGCTCGAGAAACTGCCAGGCCGACTGTGCTGGGGGACCTTGACAAGTTCTCCGTCTCCTATGACCGACTGGGTCGTCGGAGTCAGGCTTGTAGGGCCCGGGAAGAATCTGCTTCTCGTGGAATAGCTGACACGAAGGAGCGGATTCTCACACTCCAGAAGGAGTTGGCCTTCTTAGAGTCAGAGCGGGAGGCTGCTCATGCAGAACAGGAGTTGATCGCTCGGGAGGCCGAGAGGGTTTTTCGATCTTCTGTCAACCTAGAGCGGGCCTTCAAGAAGTTTGAGGACAACTGGCAAGCCCATGCTCATCTGGAGGATGCGACGGTGCTGAACCAGGAGGCGGAGCGTCGAGGCAAACAGAGGCTTGAGCGGTCGGTTGCCTTGATAAAGGATCGTCTTACGGCGTTATGTGCTCCAGAGCAGTGATCTGCCCTCTGTCTTTTTTTTTTCTCTTTTAATTTTTGTAAGGGATGTGATCCCCGCTGATGTAGCCCTTTGATTTTTGAATAAATGAGCATGTTTCAACTCATCTTTTCTTTCTTGTACTTGCGGTGTTCAAGGAACCAGACTTGCTGGAGGATTATTTGTGGACCTGTTACCCTAGGTGTACCTTGGCTTTAGGTACGGATAACAAGTTTGGATGTTTGAAGCAGCCATGGCAAAGTGGTCATGGGTGTTCTTGGTATTGGGGGAAGGAATGCCGTAGAGCAGCTGGGCTCCCGGGGCATGGTAAGATGGTGGATTTATGCTAAGAAGCTTAACAAGGGATATTTGTGGACCTATTATCCTTGGCGTACCCTGATTCAGGATACGGATAATGGGATAAAAGGAAACCAATCACATTTGCTCAGAGGTTATGATGACATGACAAACGTGAAGGTTTTACCGTAAAATCTTCCAGCTCAGAGGTAATGAGAACATGGCAGGGGAGACTTCACGGAAGCTATTTGTAGTAAATAGCGAATATTTGTGGTCAACAGAGGACATTTGTGGTCAACAGAGGACATTTGTGGACCTATTATCCTTGTCGTACTCCGGTTGTGGGTACAGATAATAGGTTGAAAGAGGACCGGCATACTTGCTCAGAGGTAATGTGGACATGGCAAATATGATGATTTCTTCGACGGAGCCTTCCCATTCAGAGGTAATGAGGACATGGCAGGAGTGGGCTCAATGAAGAGTGGGTACATAGAACGACTCAGAGGTAGGAGAACGTGGAAGTTCTATGCGAGGGGGCGGTTTGTTTTTGGTGGAAGTGAAGACGACTCAGAGGTAATGAGGACATGGTCGTTTCAGAAATTAGTGGATCGACTACCCTTTTTGTGTACTGGGAGTGCGGGTAGTGGATCATGAGGGAGGACCTCTTCCAGGAAGAAAGTTCAGAGGTATAATCATACGTGACATACTATCTGAAAGAGTGACCGGAATGTAAGTTCAGAGGCACCAGCGGGTACATAACTTGGTAATTTAGAATATTGAGGAAGTGAGAGTTCAACGGCACCAGCGGGTGCATGTCTCAATAATCTGAAATATTGTGGACGTGGGTTCAGTGGTACTGAAGGGTACATGACTCGATGAATTGAAATGGGGTGGATGTGAGTTCAGTGGTACTAAAGGGTACATGACTCGATGATTTAGAGAATGATGTTTAAACATAGTATTTCTTCAGGAATTTGCCGTTGACGGGCAACATGAGCAAGTCTCCATTCTGCTTGGCGAGGCGGTAAGCACCGTTGGAGAGCACGGCCTCGATGACAAATGGACCTTCCCATTTTGGCTGGAACTTGCCGGCGGTCTTGTGAGTCATGACCATTGGCCTCCGGACTGCCAGCACAAGATCGCCCACTTGGAATGTTCTGATTTTAACCTTCTTGTTGAAGGCTCCTGAGATGCGTGCTTGGTATAGCTCGATCCTTTGCTGAGCTAGGAGGTGTTTTTCATCTAAGGCCTCCAACTCTTATAGTCGACGTCGGTAGTTATCATCCGTTGTCAATTGATAGGTGAGGGCGACGCGGAGTGAGGGGATTTGAGTCTCCAAGGGGAGGACCTCCTCACTCCCGTACACCAGGGAGAATGGTGTATTCCCGGTGGCTGTTCGAACTGTGGTGCGATAAGCCCATAAGCATTCGCCGAGCTTTTCGTTCCAGTCATGTTTGTTGGAGGAGACAAACTTCTTAAGGAGTTTGATGATCGTTTTGTTGAATGCCTCTGCTAACCCGTTTGTCGCCGAGTTGTACGGTGTCGAAGCGACATTCTGAATGCGGTGCTTATCGCAGAACCGATAGAATACGTGGCTTGCAAACTGCGGACCATTGTCATGGATGATCCTTCGGGGTAATCCAAAGCGGTAGATGACGTGATGCTTAAGGAAGCTGATCACGTTTGAAGTCTTAACTTCTGCGAGTGGGACAGCTTCCGCCCATTTGGAGAAGTAATCAGTAATAGCAAGTATGAAGCGATGTCCTCGGGAGGAAGGTAGGGTGATTGGGCCAATGATATCCATTCCCCATGCTTCGAATGGCCAGGATGGCACTGTCAGATATAGAAACTCCGATGGTTGGTGAATGAAGTCTGCGTGGACTTGGCAAGCTTTGTATTTTTTGGCATAGTATATCGCGTCTGCCACCATCGTGGGCCAGTAGTAGCCCATTCGGCGAAGGCGATCTTGTAGTTTTGGGCCGGGCTGATGGGCCCCGCAGACACCGTCATGAGCTTCTCGCACGGGTTCTTTGGCTTATGCGTTCGACAGGAACCGGAGTAATAATCCGTCATAGGAGCGGCGATACAGCATCTTCGTCTGCGTATCATAGAAGAACCTGAGAGAACGTCGTCTGACAGAAGTAACTTCCTTTGGGTTCTCATGGAGGATGTCGTAGACGACGAAGTCGATGAATGGTTGTCTCCAGTTTGGGGCATCATCGATCGTCTGGGCGGAATAACTTGCCACGAATTGCACATTGTTCTTGGAACAGACCAGTTCGTGGCCTATCACATCCACTGATTGGCGATCATAGTTTCGAACTGCTAGGGAAGCGGCAAGACCAGCTAGGGCATTAGCTTCGATGTTTCGGAGTCTGGGGACATGTTCGATGAAGAACCCCTCGAATGATGAGATGATGTCAATCGCTATTTGGTGATAAGGGATCATGTCTTCGTGGCGGACTTCGTACGAGCCCCGGATCTGATTGACGATTAGTTGGGAATTGCCGTATGCTTCAAGGTATTCTACCCCCAGTTCTCTTGCAAGTTGGAGGCCAATGACCAGAGCGTTATACTCGACCACATTGTTGGAGCAGGGTTCTGTGAGGGAGTAGACGCGATTGATCACCAGCCCTGTAGGAGAAATCAATACCACTCCGACCCCAACGATAATGTTTCCCTTGGGTCCGGTTCTTGAAGCGCCATCGAAGAACATCCGCCATATGTTACCGTGGGTGGCTGTATTCGAATCGGCGACCTCATCTGGGATCTCTTCATATATTTTGGATGACTCCGATCCTGGGTGGGCTGCCAAAAAGTCTGCCAGGGCTTGACCCTTGACAGCCTTCTGCGGGACGAAGATCATATGATAGGGGGACAACAATATTGCCTATGTAGCGAGGCGAGAACTGAGTGCCCCTGGTTTAGTCATGAGGACTCTGAGAGGGTTGACTTGGGAGATCACATGTATGGTTTGCCCTGTAACATAGTGCCACATCTTTTGAATGGCGAACACCAGGGCGAGGCATTCCTTCTCCACAGCGGTATATCGGTGTTCCGGCCCAATCATCATTCGGCTGAGGTAATATATGGCCTGTTCGTGGCCTGTATCGTTGTTTTGTGCCAGCAGGGCACCAAGGGAGTGTTCTATTGCTCGTATGTAGAGCAGGAATAGTTTTCCAGGGACCGGGGCCACCAAAACTGGAGGATTTGATAAGTATTCCTTGATGCTGTTGAAAGCACGCTGGCATTCCTCGTCCCATACGAATGAGACTCCTTTCTTCATGAGGTGTGTGAATGGTCGGCAGCGCCGGGAGAGGTTAGAAATGAACCTCCTGATGTAAGCTAGCCTTCCTTGGAGGCCTCTAAGTTCGCGGAGATTTTTCGGAGGAGCCATCTCCATGATCGCCTTTGTTTTCTCGGGGTCTACATGGATACCCTGTACAGTGATGATGAAGCCCAAGAACTTCCCGCTGGATACGCACAAGAACGATTTTGTAGGGTTCATCTTCAGATTTTGGGCTCGCATCAGGTCGAATACCGTCCTCAGGTCCTGAAGATGGTCTTCCTTACGGCGACTCTTGACGGCAATGTCGTCGACATAGCATTCCACCGTCTTGCGCAAATGTTCTCTGAAAATGATACTCATGGCTCGCTGATATGTAGCGCCTACATTCTTTAGATCGAATGGCATGACTGTGTAGCAGTACGTGCCAATCGGTGTTCGGAATGATGTGTGCTTTTCGTCATCGGGAGACATCTTGATTTTATTGTACCCCGAGAATCCATCCATGAATGACATACGTTCAAAGCCGCATGTGTTATCGATCATGATATCTGTGATGGGGAAGGGGAATTTATCTTTGGGGCACGCCTCATTCAGGTTGCGGAAGTCGATACAGATTCGAATCTTCCTATTCTTCTTGAGTACGGGTACTATGTTGGCGACCCAGTCTGGATGTTGCTCTTTACGAATGAAGTCGCTGGCTATCAGTTTGTTGACCTCGGCTTCGATCGCATCCATGATGCCCGGGCGGAAGCGTCGCTGTTGCTGCTTGACTGGCTTTGCATCTGGCCGTATATTGAGTTTGTGGAGAGCGATGTCAGGATTTAACCCCGGCATGTCTTCATAGCTCCAGGCGAACACATCAATGTACTCTTTGACAAGTTCTAGCAGTGACTCCCGTTCTTCGTCAGTTAGGCTCTTACTGATGAAAATCGGTTTTGGAGAAGATTTGCTGCCGAGATCCACTTGTACGACCTCATCTTCAGTAGGAGGTTCTCTCAGTTCGAACTGCTTTTCCCATTGTGCGTCCAATTGTTGGGCCCATAGCTCAAGCTCGAGGATTTCGGGGATGTCTTCGTCTTCCTCGTAAGCGTCGATGAATGCCATGTTGACTGACATGACTTGTCTGAATACATCTCCGATGCTGGTATCCGAGTCGGAAGTTGGTGATCCGGTTGAATGTGACTGCCAGTCGCATTCTTCGTCTGAACTTTTAGGGGTCGTAGTAGGTGTTACATACCCTAAACCGCATCGAGTTTTGTTATAGTAGTTCCGTGGTTTGCCCGCCGAGGCTGGCGACTTCAAAGGTAATCGTCGCCCAGTGTCGTAGTTCAATCCTGGCGTCGTCTCTAGATCATACCCCTATTTCTGCATGAGATATTTGGATTGAGGGCTATAGAGATAAAGAGGCAGTCTTCCAGCATCTGACCCGAGGTCGACTTCTTCTATGGCGAGGGGATGCGGGTTGTTTGTCCGGCCGAAGATGATTGGGTGGTCCCCTCCCTCGATTATTCGGTAAGCGTCTTCTACTGGAGTAAGTTGGATAGCGGTGTACACATTTGTCACCTATGTGTGTAGGTGAGTGCCTATACCGTGTTCCATAGCATACATTGTACATAGCTTATTGAGCTCGGTATAGTTCAAAGATAACCCTTTATTGATGAAGTAAGGTATCTTTTCTAGAGGGATTACATCATCTGCGGAGGGAACATCAGTATGGGCCGCCACATACTTGGCTAGCTCTGGTTCCTCTTCGGCTACCCCCTGTGTGAATGAAGATTGAGAGGGCGTCCTAGTCAGCTTGATCTTCAGAGGTTCAACTGACGGAGCGGAGCGTGGGGTTGTCGGTAGACTAGCAACCCACAGTCTGGCATTCGATATGGAGCGAGGGGTGGCTGGTTCGCTAAAAGTGTCAGACCTTGTATCGGGATGATGACCTTTCTTGGGAAGGCGTATTGTCAGTGGCCCATCGGAGGGATTGAGTTTCTCCGTTTGGGGTTGAACGACTCTTGGCAGTCTGATGGTAAGTGGCCCTGTTGCGGGTCTCGGCACCTGGCTGGACCTTGGCAGCCGGATTCTCAACTGTTCTTCCTGTGCCGAGAGGCTGATTGCGTCCTTACGCAGAGTGGCCGTGAGGGGTGCAAAATTGCCTGGTTTGCGAGCCTGGAGGTGGATCATCAGAGGTTCTTCTGATCCTGTGGCCGTCTTGGTATGAGCTTGCACATCTTCTTTGACCAGGTATTTCTTTGATTTTTCATACAGACAGGAGTCTGAGTAATAAGATTCGACCCCCTTGAAGGGATCGATATCAGCAAATTCTGTCCTCACGAAGCCATGCTTATCGACATATTTGAAACATTGGTACAGCGTGGAAGGCACGATCATGTAATCGTGTATCCAAGGCCGCCCCAAAAGGATGTTGTAAGAAGTGTCGGCGTCTATGACGTAGCAGGTGACTTCTGATTGGAGATCGCCAATCTGGCATTTCAGACGGATCTTTCCGATTGGGTAGCTCCTGCCCGAATTAAAACTGCTAATGACGGTGCTTGTAGGCGTCAGGCAATGCATCGGAATGCGAAGATGATGTAGCAGACCCTTCGAAATGATGCTTATGGAAGACCCAGGATCAATATGCATTCGGTCCACCTTTACGTCGCCAATGTATCCAGTGTAGTATAATGGGCGATCGTGCAGGTTAGTTTTGATGAGCATATCCTGCGGAGAGAAGGCAATATTGGGCATCGCTCCCGTACACGCACTATCTTGGAGATCTGCAGGTTGGTTATCTCCCGTAAGGTTGACCTGAGCCAAGTACGCGTCGGCGTTTTGGAGTGCATCACTCAAAGCTGTGCGGACATCCTTTGATAGCCTTAGGAGTTCGTATAAGGACAATTTGGCCGGTGTATTGGCCAATTGTGCCAAGATGTCGAAGTTGTAGGACCTCTCCAGCCCCTGAGGTGTCTCCTTTCGGAGGGATTTGTCGAAGCGAGTCTCCTTCGGCTTAGGCTTGTCGGTCGTCGAAGGCTGAGCCGGTCCCGGAGTATCAGTAGAAGTGGGCGGATGATCATCAGTCGGGTTCTCAGCCACGGGCTGAGATTATGCTCCAGATCGAGTAACAACGGCCGTGACTTCTTCTTCATCTGCCGAGACGGTGCGGCAGGATTTGACTTTTCTGCTTCTCTTCTTGTGAATGGGAGGAATTGTGGGCTGAGTCACCTCGTGGACCAAGTCCGGATGGATCCACATAATTTCTCCTCGCGATGTAGTGAGAGGTACAAGATCGGCAGCTTGATCTCGAACAGGCAGAAGATTAGCAATTTCCATCGTTGCCAGAGGGATGGGTATAACACCATCTTGAGTTTCTGTTGGCGGGAAGCTGCCGAATTGTACGGATACCATGTTGGCTGCTACGGTTACCTCCTCGAAATCGATAGCTAGAGCGTTCGAATTGATGAGGTTTTGGATGTACCGTTTCAGTTGGTTGCAGTCGTGTGTAGCATGGTGGACGTAACGGTGGTAATGGCAGAATTTTGGGTTCTCCAAATCAGCCGACCGAGGCTTCCGTCTTGGTGGAGGGAGTTGAATTCTATCTCCTTGTATGAGCATGTCCAAGATAGGCTTGACGTGGCCGTCTTCAAAAGAGTAAGTGATTTGAGGCCATTGTTTGTCTGTTGGTTGTGACTCGAGCTTCTGGGCCGTGTCAGCCACCATAGCCTGCTTGCCTCTGTTGTCCCGATTGTTGGAGGGGCTACCCCCATTGTCGGTGTTGGTGCTGGAACGCTTGCCCTTGTTCTCTCCCTCTGAGATATGCAACCGCAGCTGGCGGGCCTTCTTCAATCATTCTTCGGTACTTGTAGCACTGATGATAAAAGCCTTCCAGTCCTTGAATTGACTTTTGCCCATCCAGAGACTAATTGTTGGGAGTAGTCTCTTTTGGCAAATTTCAATCAGGGAAGAATCCGGATTGCCAGATGGTAACTTCATTGCGGTTTGACGAAACCGCTCAATGTAATTCCTCGTCAGCTCTTTCTCTCCTTGGATGACATCCATGAGGGTAGACATTGTGACGTCCTGCCTACCTCGTAGAACCTCTCCAAGAACAAGCGTTTGAAGCCAGCGAAGGAGTGGATGCAATTGTCCGGCAGGTTGCGGTACCAGTCGAAGGTGACTCCTTCCAATGCCCCGATGAATAACCGTGTGAGGATAGCGTCATCATGAGGCAGATGGTCGGTGGTGACCTCGAAGTAGGTGATATACCGACTTGCTGAGGTCTTGCCATCATAGGGGTTGATATTGAACGACTTATATCTTGGTGGGAATGGAACATCCCTCCATTCAGCAGGATATGGTTGCCGTATTCTGAAGTCTTGAGAGTTTTCTCGGGCGTGGAACATGGCTCGGTGCTCTTGAACTTCTTTTCTTACTTCTCGGGTCTCATCTGTCGCAGTCGGAGCCGTTACTTCGGGAGGATTATTACCCGGGTTTGGTGTCGCCGAATTTGAATCTACGTTGATTGGGGGACCCGCACTTGTCTGGCCAGGTGTCACTCCCTGCAGAGTAGGAAGCGCCGCTTTGATCTCGTCTACAGACTTAACCAAGGCGTGCAGTATGGCCTCCAAAGTGTCGATGCATTGGCGATCATTGGAGCCACCTTGATTGTTGTCTGTCATGAATACCGTCCTTATGTGAGGAGTGACGGAAGGGACGGTGGAGGGTGCGCCCTCCGAGTCGTACCCATGCATCGAGAAATCATCGGGGTAGGTGAGAATATTCTCTTCGGGTTCGGATTCAGAAGGAACAGTACCCCCAGCTTCGGAGCTTGCTTCATCTTGAAAGTCACGGATGTCCTCGGGGACATCAGCATCTGTTGCACCTGATGGGAGAGTTGTTTCTCCGGGCTCGTCTCCTTGAAACATCGGATTGTTGTGGATGTTCAGAAGAGTGCTACTCCCAGCTCCCTCGACCCTCAGCGGTGCGGACGATGAATCTCCCATTGCAGCAGATTTTGTCTTCGAACGGGTGTGTTGGTATACTCTGGTGGAGGGCAACCGTTTAGCCGATAATTTCTTAGCTGTAGTGGTTGATATTTTTGGGCTCGAGATGCTTGTCTTCTTTCCTTTCCCCTCGGCGGGGACTTTCTGTGCGAAATTGCAGGAGGCAATAGGAGGTGCTTCGTCCTCCGAGCTCGGATGCTCTAATCTTCGGAAGACGGACGGCCGATCTTCTATCACTGCCGTGTTGTTGCAGCAGCAGTTGACGATGATCTGGGTGCAGTGACGTCCATGTGAGGATTCTTTGCACGCCGAGGCCCCTTCTCTTTCCTTGCGTTTGTGGAGGACAGCCTCACGCAAGTCAGAGGAACCACTTTGTCCGTTTGCCGCTGGGGACTGGACTTGAGCGGTTCTATACAACTTTCCATCAGAGGCCCGCGTGATAATCAGCAGGACGCCCCGATAGTCAGAGATTGGGGCAGCTGTCTGGGCTTGATGAGCCCGCGCTGCCCTGGACTTCTTCTTCTTAGCACCTGTGGGTGCATAATAAGAAGAGTCCAAGTTGAATACCACAGAGTCTGGAGAATCATCAGGGTTCGGACCGTACGAGAGACGGTCGAAAATTGATCGAGAGGAGCATGGAGCGGATGCTGTACAGCTGGGATTGGAAACCGTGCAGGCTGTCTGCATGCGGTTGTCTTCTGTCGTCGGCTGAGTTCTTATGCGGCTAGGAGTCACGACCGTGCAGGCTGGCCGCATGCGGTTGGCATCTGTGGCCGCATGGGTTTTCTGCAAACGATTGACTCTAATAGCCGCATGAGTTATGCGGCTGACAGATATGGCCGCATGAGTTTTCTTCATGCGGTTGGCGGATATGGCCGCATGGGCTTTCTCCCTGCTGCTAATACCCTTCTGCGGCTCGGATCGCGTAGAGTTCCTCTTTGCCCTTGCAAGTCCAGCATCATAGTGTTTTCTTCTGCCGGACTTGGGGACAGCAGAGTTGTCTACGGTCTGAAGTGGGGCCGCAGGAGAGTCCTTCTCGCCGTTTTGAGCAACAGAGGGTATCTCATCGAAGACTTGAGGAGGAGCAAATGATTTTGGCCTCCACTCTTTGCGAGCCTTCGTGGTGTGGGTGCGCTTCTGGATCAGGCCAGCGCTGCCTTCAGAGAGCATCTCTTCGAACGCTTGTTGGTCGAAGCGAACGACCATCTTCTGTTGTGTGGAGCCAAGTTTGGCTGCATCCGATTGCGTCACCAACTCCTCAGCCGTGGAGAAGTTAGTCCCCAGCAGAGTCGCCATCGTGTTTGCCATTGATTGTAAAAGTACAGAACAGTTTTATGGGAGGACTGAACTTAGACTCACAATACAAATTTGCTTGTACAAAGAAAGCCTAGGGACGAAAACCTAGGTACAGCAGTCTAACTACAATTATTTATTTTAGATTCTGGGGGGTGACGATAGAGGCTCGGAAAAGCGACGGTCGCTCTGCCTTACTCCTTGGACGATCGGTATGCAGCCTTGGCTCGTGGAAGATCTGCTTGGCATGGACGAAGAAGTGCTCTTCTTGCTCTCCTCGTGTTACTCTCCTGGCTTCTCTCTCTCTGTGCTTATCGAAAAGAGGGGAACTCTCTCTGTATATCTGTCTCTCTCTTTTCTTTTTTATTCTCTTGTTGCCCCTGGTTCTTGCTAGGAAATGATGTTGGCTATTTATAGGAGTGGGGTGTGATCATTAGGGTTTGCTAATGATCATTTGTTTGGAATGTCGGTGCTCCTTCAATCTATCTGAACCCTTGATCCTGATTACAATAAATCTAGGCTATTAATACGGATAGCACCGTATCTTGTGAGCAATTAATGCTAACTGCTTTAAATCTTCATGATTGATTATGCCAATGTCCGATTGCTCGCCACGTGTCCCATTAGCTTGATAATAAATGATATACCCCAATCTTAGTAATTATGACGATGATGTCAAATATACTTGTTGGGATTCGGTTAAATCCTTGATTGATCCGATGCCACGTGTTTTGATTGTGGGTCCTGCCAGAGCCGTATAGGATGGGCAATACTTGAACCGCAGGAAGATACTCTTCGTGAGCCGCATAGGACAATACCTCCTCGAGCCGTAGGGAATGAACTCTCAATGAGCCGCATATGCATAGTCCTTGCGAGTCGCATGAGTTAGCGTTGTATTGAGCCGCAGGGGCTGAGCTCTCAGTGGGCCGTATATGGCTGATTTCTGCTAGTCATATAGGGTGACTTCTCAGTGAGCCGTATGAAGCTGTTCTATATTTAAGCCGCATGAGATTTGCCACGTGGCAACCTAGGATTTTTGACGGATCGGGTCAGAGATCTTCTTCTTTTCCCGAAGAGTCTGTCATTATGGCAGAGCCATTATGACACTTTATGCCAGAGCCGCCACAGTCGTTAAATCGTGTCAGAGCATTAAATGAGGCCACTATTCAAAGGGCCAGCTGTAGGAAAGGATCACAAGGGGACACGTGGCATCGATCGAGCCGCATATTCCTGCTGAACCGCATACACCTTCGAGCCGCATGAGACTGAGAGTCTTCCTTTGAACCGTATAAGACAGCTCCCATATGAGCCGCATGAGCTTCGTATCCGGAGCCGCATGGACCATTATTCTGATATTTTCCATGCTTCTACACCCCGTCATCCCATTCTCCGACAAGGAACTGACATCGTTGTCAGCGGCTTTTTCCCACACTTTCATCCTTAAATTTTCCACCGGGTGTCCCAAGCTTCCTAGGGTGCAGGAAGCGATCGCCAAATAGAATCTCTCGTCTGACTACCGAGTGGCCCCACTCGACCCCAGACACATACTCCTACACCTATCCTCCGATCGCGATCATAGGACCGTGTGGTCCAAGGAAACCTGCAAGATCGACATCCACCTGATGAAGATTATCAAGTGGCCTCCTGACTTCAACACCAAAGAAGATTCTGCTACGGTGGCAGCTTGGATTACCCTCCCCAACCTTCCTCTAATCTGCTTTGTCCCTGTAATGCTTCAGCGTATCGCCAACTCTTTCGAAAAGTACGTAGCGTCGGCGCCCGAGACCAGTAATCTCTCCAAAGCCCACTACGCCAAAATCTGTGTTGAACTAGATCTCTCTGCAGAACTACACAACTTTATCACTATCGAGCTCGGCAACCACACCCACACCCAACAAATCCTCTACGACAACCACATATTGTACTGCAACCACTGCCACCTTAGAGGACACCTTCCCAAGCACTGTCATCGCTTGCATCCGGAGCTTAAAAAGAAGACACCCAGAAAAGATAGCGTCCTTTCGGAGGGGTAGTACCCTAGGTCGCCCATTCTTCCTCTTCTAAATTCTCACATTCGTTTCGACTCCAGCATCGATGAGCCAGCCTCCAGCGAACCACCGGGCAAGGCCCTAGTCCCTTTCATTCCCCAACCCATAGTGATCTGCAACCAATTCGTCATCCTCGACTCAGAGGACCCAGAGTCCGGCAACCCTCAAGAAGTATCCAGCTCCCTCCGGCCTCCGCCCTCCCCCCCCATCGACTCACGAGAGGAGGCCGCCACCGCCCCAGGCATAGCAGATCACCGACTACTCACCATCAGCCACGGGACCGACCCCCTAGTCCATTCCCCCTCCCACGATACTCATCAATGCTTCCCAGTCGAAGACGCCCTCGCTATCCTCGGACCCGACCAAGTGAGGAGAGGTCTACAAGTCTTAGCCGCAGGAGCTCCTCTCTAGCATCTGTTGACCGATAGTGCTCATGACTCCCTAACCTTTCCCTCGGAGGACACGGCAGTCGACTCAGCCGGCAATCAGATAGGCCCCCCCGACCAAGGAGAGGTCCACAAGTCTTCGTCGTAGGAACCCCCCTCGGACCCGGCCAACCACCAACGGAGCAAACCAGGCACCGACAAAACCGTCACCATTCTCACCAGATCTGCCGCAAGGCGGAACAAAAAACACCCCCACAATTCCTTAAATGCTTAACATTATATCTTGGAATGTTCGCGGTCTGGCTAATAAATCGACATTAAGGAGAATTTTCAGTCTTTAAAAAATTCACAAGATCGACATCTTCATCATCATTGAACCTAAAATCCACTCCAAACGTCTTAAATCTACCCAGTTGGCTCTGGGCCTCCCAACGGCTATTGCTGGCAGGCATGACATCTGGATTCTCGGGTCGAAGGACGTTAAACTCGACATCATTCAGGACACCCATCAAGCTCTCTCCTGCTGGATCGCTCACCCCACCCTTCCGAAGCGAGCCATCCTTTCTGCGGTCCACGGTAGCTGTGTCATCGCAGAACGAAAATACCTCTGGAACGACCTTCTTGACACCTATCTCCACAACACCAACATCCCCTGGCTTTGCATAGGGGACTTCAACGCCATCACCTGCAGAGAAGAGAAGATCGGAGGCCGCCCCCCGCCACTATCAGCAATGCAAGACTTCAACAACTTCATCTTCAATGCTCACCTCACTCCCCTCCAGTTCAAAGGCAGCGAATTTACTTGGTGTAACATGCAGGACGGAGACCGTCGTTAATACTCCCGATTGGACCGAGCCCTCACCAACGCTAGCTGGTACGGCATGAGGATCAGTTCCACCCTGTCCCACCTCAACTCCACGGATTCAGACCACGCCCCCATCCTGATGGAAATTAAAAATAAATCCTAACCTTCAAAAAAGAACTTCCAATTCCTCGAGTTTTGGACTGACCACCCACAATTCCTGAGCATCGTGGCCGAAGCGTGGAACAGTCAGGACTCCCCTAATCCTCTTACTCGGGTCAGCAACAAGCTCAAAGCCACCAGAAAAGCTATTTCCAATTGGAGCAAACAAGCCTTTGGGGACATTTTCCAAGCTATCCGCGTCGTAGAGGACGATGTTACCAGAGCAGAAGCCTTATTCCTTTCAGACCGTTCTCCGACAGCCAGGAAAGCCTTGAATCTCATAAAGGCCATGCTCAAATTCAGGCTCAAAGTCGAGACCGAGTTTTGGAAGCAGAAAGCTAGACTGAAATGGGACGGCGACGGGGACAAAAACTCCAAATACTTCCACGCCTGCGTCAACGGCAAAAGAAATAAACTTTCGATACACCATATCACGGATGAGCAAGGCATCACCAGATCCGACCAGAAAGGGATCCAAGAGGCAGCCACTGAATTCTACACCAAACTATTCTCTAAGAAAGCGGTCCACAAAGATACTTCATTCCTTGACCAAATCTCCACCATTGTTACCGACTCCGAAAATAAACAGCTGGAACACCCTCTGTCCGAACAAGAAGTGAAAGACGCGGTGTGGGCCTTGAACGCGCATAGCGCACCCGGACCAGATGGCTTTTCTGGTACCTTCTTTCGTACTTGCTGGGATATCATCAAGCAGGACATTACCGAAGTGACTTGCGCCTTCCTTGAAGGAGCTCCTTACCCCAAAGCCATATCCAGCGCCAATCTCATCCTCATACCAAAAAAAGATAACCCCAACTCCTTTCGTGATTTCTGACCTATCAGTCTTTGCACATTCACCAACAAAATTATCTCCAAGATCATCGCCACTAGAATGACAGAGACTCTCCCCAAAATTATCTCGGAGGAGCAAAGCGGATTCGTTCGCGGAAGGAACATTCAAGACAACATCATGCTGGCCCAAGAACTTATCACCTGCATGAAATTTCCAGCTAGAGGGGGCAACATCGCCATCAAAATCGACATAGAAAAAGCTTACGACAGACTGGATTGGCAATTAATGATATAGGTCTTCAGAGCTTTCGGATTCTCCGAGAATTGGACCAACACCGTATGGAGATCCATCAGCAACTCATGGTTCTCTACAGTTATCAACGGCCAACCCGAAGGTTTTTTCAAATCTGGCCGCGGAGTCAGACAGGGCGACCCTCTATCGTCCACGGTCTTCATCATTGTAGCCGAAGCCCTGAGCAGAAATCTCAACAACAAGGTCAACACCCCTAACTTCCAGCATTACCACACTGCCAGCGGCTGCCCCACCATCACCCACCTGGCTGTTTGCCATGAAATATAAAAGAACAGAACAATTATCGGAGGACCGAACTTTTACTTCACGTTACAAACTCGCTTGTACAAAGAAAGCCTAGGGACGAAAACCTAGGTACAGCAGTCTAAGTACAATTATTTATTTTAGATTCTGGAGGGTGACGATAGAGGCTCGGGAAGGCGACGGCAGCCCTGCCTTATTCCTTGGACGATCGGTATGCAGTCTTGGCTCCTTGTGAAAAGATGGTTGGCGTTGACGAAGAAATGTTCTTCTTGCTCCTTTGTTACTCTTCAGGCTTCTCTCTCTCTCTGTGTATTATTTTCTCTGACTATTGGGGAGTCTCTCTGTATATGCGTATTTTTCTCTCTGAAATTGTATATCTTTTTCTCTTCGATATTGTCTATTTTTACAAGGGAATGGCACCTTGCTATTTATAATAGTGGGATGTGATCATTAGGGTTACCAATGATTAGCTCTTGGAGATGGCGGTGGCCTGTGGATTGGTCAATCTAGGCCATTCATCTTGATTATGATGAATCTGGGCCATTAGGTGTAGATTACACCAAATCCTATGAGCAATTAATGCTTATTGGAATAAATCTTCCTTATACTGATCTTCTAATATCTGCGAATAAATTAGATCTATTCTTCTGCCAAGTGTCCCAGATTTATTGGGATTTGACCCAATCTTTAATGGCAGCAAATTTGAAGAATTTTAATCGGCTTAGGACACATGTCCTAGGAGCTGCTGGGGGGATCTGGACCGTATTACTAGTGAGCCGCATATATATGTAAGCCGCATATGAATGTGAGCTGCATATGGTTAAGCCCACGTGTCAGGGCTGCGTGGGCCGTGGCCCTCACTTGAGTCCTCTAACCACAGAAGAATAATCCTTGTGGGCCGCATAGGTATATATCTGCCTGGGCTGCATAGACATGATCCTCTTGAACCGCATGAGAAGTCCTCGCTCGAGACGCATGAGGCTTTCATGGTCTGAGCCGCATAGGATGGATTCACTCTGAGCCGCATAGGAAGTCCTTTGTTCGAGCCGCATGAGGCTTCTATAGTCTGAGCCGTATAGGATTTATTCTGAGCCGCATGAGAAGCGAGACGCATACGAATGCCCACGTGGCAAGGCCACGTAGCATTTTTGTGGCTCTCAGGGAATTTGTGTCAGGGATTTCTTTCCTCTTCCCTAGAGATTCATCATTATGACAGAGTCATAATTACCTGCCTTTGTGTCAGGGCTGTCAACTTTTTAGAGGGGTCAGCTGTCGTAGCAATTAATGCAGCATGGGTCGGAGGGGAGCACTACCAGGCCACGTGTCCTCTGAGCCGCATGAAATGCCTTAGGACGCATAGCTCCTTATGCCGCATGATTTCCTGAGCCGCATGAGTTCTCTGAACCGCATGGGTCTTTCCTGGCCGCATGAATCATTTCCTTTAGTATTTTCCATGCTTCTACAGGACCCCCTTCAAAGTTTTCAATTTGTAAAATTGAAATACTTTGAATAAGAAGCATGGCCGTGTTCCTCTAGCCGCATATGGAATTCTGACCGCATAGAAGTCTCGGTCGCATGAATTATTCAGCCGCATAAATGGCTCAGCCGCAGGAGACTATTCAGCCGCATAGCTTCCTGCCACACGTGTGGGTCTTTAATTGCCTCAAATTCGTTTCAGCGTCGTCTTTGTAGGAGGGAATCCCAAGAGTTAGCTTATTAAATCTTTCGGATTTGACACCTTGGGTGAATCTTGGAGACGAAACCCAAGGAGTCGGTTGCGCTCTTCATGAGTCGGTCATTGGCCCACGTGTCCTCCTTCTCCCGTCTTTCTATAAATAGAAAGAGTTTGAAGAGAGAGAAGACTTCTTTATTTTCCTTCTTCTTCCTCAGACCTTCCCTATCTCGATTGCCCTTCTCCTCTTTTGATAATTAATGGCTCCCAAGAAGACCGTGGCAGTAAAGGGCAAGAAGGCGGCCTCCACTTCCACCTCGGCTGCGGCTGCTACTCCCTCCGTCGCCGTACTTGATGTTCATCCTGACGTTCACCCCCCATTACTGGTAAGGACAATGCATGAGTTAAAGAACCCCAACCGCCATGGCTACGTCGCATACTTTATGCACGAGCCTTTGTAAATCGCATATTCGTCCTATGGCCGAGCTGCGAGCCGCATAAGAGAACTACCGCGTCTGTATGCGTGCCTTGCTGGCGAAGCCGCATAAGTGACGCTAAACTGCATAGACTTTTTATTGTACGGAGCCACATGAGATTTCTGAGAGCTTCATGGGGCCGCATGGATATCTTCTTGAGCCGCATGGGGTTTGAGAGAACCCAATCGGCTCTCTCTCTTGTTGTATCCCTCCGTTTAACTTACTTTTCTCTGTTTGTTCTTCAGTGAACATGCCGGTTAACACCGCTGGAGAACTCTTGGTGGGTAGCGCTCAAGCCGCTCTCGGCTATAGGTATGACCATATTGTCCAGTATATGGCTGACCAGTTTCCGAGCGATGAGCCTACGGTTAGACTGAATGCCATCAAGAATCAGTCTTTTTACTTCCTTAATGCTATGATGAACTCCAGGAAATTTGAAGGGGAGTATTTGAAGCCTGCGTTCTTTTTTGGAGACGCCTTGACCGTGGAGAACGATCATGTCCTGGAGGTGTCGGAGGACTGGAACTTTGTTTCTAACGGGATGGCAATTCGTATTCCCCAAATGGAGCGCCACTTCCCGTTATCTTGGTTTAATATGCTCCCGTTAGATCGGAAGATGGGGGAGACTTTAACCCCTACCAGAGGTGGGATGTTTGTGGGGAACATCCATTATAATAACAATCTGAAGTCCGTGATTGCCGGCAAAGTGCACACTAGTTGTTCTGTGACGGGGTTGGTCCCAGGTTCTTTTCTGAATATGGCGGGCCCTAATTTCTCATTTTCTACCGCCGACACTTTCATAAATCAGCTTGCTCGAAAAGGCTCATATCCCGTTGGTCGGTTGACGTTCCCTGGTAGGGTGCACTCTGTTCCTTCGTGGATCAATTTGTCTACTTGGATCTTGCAGAAGTATGAGGCCTTTTTGTGCGAGATTGGCTTGTACCACGCTATCCGAGGTACCAGTCATGGCTTGTCCATAAACAAAAAGCTGCTCATGTCTCTGCTGGAAATGTATAATTGCCGTACGGGGACCTTTTACGCACCTGTGGGGGAGATGGGACTCGCGCTCCATGAGATGCACGCGGTCTCCAAGCTTCCTTGGGGGGACGAAGCGTTTGAAGCGTATACTCCCACTAATGAGGAACTCGAAGATCTGGAACGACGGTATCCTGGCTTTGCGGCCCTTTACCCGGAGATATTGTGCCATTATAATGCATGTTATCAGATGACTCGAAAGGATAATAACCTGGAAGAGAATACTCCCTTCACCAGAGATTGGGTACACTATCTCTTCTCGACAGATGCCTTAGGTAGAGTCACCTCTCGTCGCCCTCGACCTCGGGAAGCGGTTGAGGACTCAGTGTCGTCGGCTAAGGGAGTGGCCACTACCAGCGACAGATTCGGGAACCAGACTGATACTTTCGATTACTTTTACCAGGATACTCAGGAGCTGTCTGTGAAAGCGCTTCTGGCGGGATTTTTGACGATCTGGCTACGAAACTGTGTAGTCTCGGGAGGAGCCGGTTCCATTGAGAGAATTAGTTGTAACTTCATCCTTTCGGCTGTGAAGTTGGTTTTACGAATCAGGCTAGCTCTCCTTCCGGCCATGGTGTGCAGCATACACCGTGGCCTACGTACTTTCACATCCAAAATCATTGCTCGCGATGTGACCAAGGATTTTGAACGAACTGAGTTGTCCTATCATTATTTGATAGGATGGCTGCTGATACATTACCCGTCTTTGATGAGGCCGGGCTCTGGAGACGGTGTGACTGATGATGACGCATTTATCTTCCGCTATCGTGACGATCCTTGGGAGTGTGAAACCATGCGGACTTACCGGATGGCATTGGCGAGGGAAGATAAGTATCAGATCTTCGTATCCGTACCTCGCTTTACTGCCAGGGACATAGAGGCTACACATATTGACGGTATCGTCCCCCCTCAGCTTCTGGATGGCCAGATGCTCTTTTGGTTGCGTAACATCCGTCCCGTGCATCTAGTGTACCGTAACTGCAATGCTGTTTTTCTGGAGCCTTATTTGCCTAGCAGGTTTGCCCGGCAGTTTGGATACAGCCAACTTTGTCTAGACAGCCCCAGTCCTTGCTTGGGTTATGAGGGTAGTCTTCTTGATGGTATCAGAGCTTGGCAATATTATGATTCGTTCCACACCCGCACCATTTCCTCGGTCCCTGCCATTAAGGAGTCGGTAAAGATCTTATACATGGCAGCTCTATATCATGTCATGGTGAACAAGCCCCCAGTTGGTTTTAACTCGGGTACCAGTTTTATTGTCGGCACCGGTCTGGGGGAAGGCTCTCAAGGGGACAAGAAAAGAAAGGTTAGAGCCGAAGTGCCAGATTTTGGTTTCGCTGCTGAGGGTGGCGAAGGCAACCAGTGTGATGAAGATGACTCTATCCTTCCAGTGGTAGGCGCAGAGGTAGGTCAGTCGCATGTTTTGTCAGATGAGGTGCTGAGGGATCAGTCTCTTGTTGCGCCTGGTCCTATTCCGAAGCGTAGCAGGCAAGTTTCTCCTATAGGCAGTGTTTCTCGATCCCGGAAGCTGGTTGCGGCAAGGCACCGTCCGCTAGCCATAAAAGAGGGTGGCGAAGAGGTCGACCCTGCATTAGAGGTAACAAAACTTCTCTTGATCCCTTCTCCCTCTTTTTCTTTGAGTTTTGATCCTGACTATCTTCGTCCCCTCTTTTAGGTGTCGGGAGAAGAAAAAGAGTTTCAGGATGTCGAGGCGGTGACCCCGAATGACGGAGACTCCCATGAGCCTGCTCCTATTCAAGAGAACGCAGATCAATCTGTATCCTCCTTCAAGGTGACGGGGGCAGGGGATGTGACTGAGTTTAACTCGGAGATCGCGGGTGAGGGGACTACGCCAGTTGTGGATGAGCCGCGGCCTTTATGCCCCTCCTCTGGTAAGATTAGCCGAATCTTAACCCGTGAGGAAGCCTATCTACTCTATCATCATGTCCTTCGGGTTACGTCGATTGATTGTTATTCTGGACATTCAGGTCCTGTCCCTCCAGTGCCGAGGACGGACGTCGCTGAGACAACCCCAACCGAAGGGGCATCGGTGGAAAGAGGTGTACCTCCTCACTGCCCGACTCGTCTTGAAGGGCCTTCTGAGGGCCCGAGTTTCACAGGCCAATTCTCGGGGCAGTCGGGGCAGGGGACGATGGTCCTTGCGTCATCCTCTGTTCCGATGGCTTCGAGAGTCGACCTTTCTTCCCTGCCGAGCATCCAAGCTCTCCGGGCGACGAAAGACGAGTTGGCCGCTATTCATGCATCGTTCTTCTCGGACTCCGTTCCCCCAGTGACGAACTCCAGCGTTACTCCTCCGACGTTGCCGCTCCGGCTTTCCCTGACGCCTTTCTCTGCTGAAGTTCTGAGTGATGTGTTACAGGATGTGGTTGCCAGTTTTTATCATCATTTGAAGAGGGGAATTGAGGCCGCTGTAGACAGAGGGACCTCTTTTAGCTTGGCCCGATAATGTGCCCATGGTCAAATAAACATCCTTAGGGATCTTCCTGATGATGCAGGGATGGCTTCATTTATGGAGGCAAAATTGCTGGAGGTTGATCAGTTGGTGTCCGAGCTTCGAGTATTGCGGTAGGCTGATCTGCCTGCTGTTATAAATGAGGAGCGGAATTCCTTTATTGCTGTTATAGAGAGGACCAGAGCGGCTCGAGATAAGACCAGACCGAGCGCGCTGAAGGATCTCAGTGACTTAGCTGATCGGTATGATCAACTGAGTTATACGACTGAAAACGTTATGGCTCGGGAGGAGTCTGTCTCTCGTGAGATTACTGAGACGCGGGAGCAGATCCTTGTGCTTCAGAGGAAGTTGGCTTTCTTGGAGTCTGAACTCGAGACTACCCGTAATGACAGGGGACTGATTGTTCAGGAAGCTGACAGGGTTACTCAAGCTTCGACTGACCTGGAGACTGCCTTGAAGAAATTGGAAGATGACTGTCAAGCGTTCTTGGGCTTGGACAATGAGGTGCATTTATTCCAGGAGGCCGAGCGTCGTGCTCGGCAACGGATTGAACGGAGGACCACCTCAGTAAGAAATCGTCTCCTAGAATTGAGTGATGCTGAACTGTAGTCGGCTTTTTCTTTTGTTTTGTTTCTATTTTCTTTTCTTCTGAAGGGGACATGATCCCGAAAATATGTAATGCTTTTTCTTCCTTCAAATAAAGAGTAATTTCAATTCTACCATTTATTTGCATTGCTTGCTACGCTTGTGATATTGTGGTGATGTTTACCCCCGTATAGGGGATATATTTATGGACCTTTTACCCATGGCATACCTTGGTTTTAGGCAGAGGTAACAAGTTTTGATCAGGGTACTTGAAGCAGCCATAGCGAAGTGGTCATGGGTGCTCTTGGTATTGAGAAAAAGGGATGCCGTAGAGCAGCTGGGCTCCTGGGGCTTGATGGGGTGATAGATTTGTGCTGAGAAATTTAGCTGAGGGTATTTTGTGGGCCTATTATCCTTGGCGTACCCTGGTTTAGGGTACGGATAATAGGATGAAGGGGAACCGACATACTTGCTCAGAGGTGACGAGGACATGGAAAGTGGGAAGGTTTTTAAAATGTAGAGTCTTCCTACTCAGAGGTAATGAGAACATGGCAGGAGTGAACTCGACGGAGGATATTGATGGTCAGCAGAGGACATTTGTGGACCTATTACCCTTGGCGTACTCCGGTTGTGGGTACAGATAATAGGTCGAAAGGGGGTCATCATACTTACTCAGAGGTAATAAGGACATGGCAAGTATGAAGGTTTCTTCGACGGAGCCTTCCCATTCAGAGGTAATGAAGACATGACAGGAGTGGGCTCAATGAAGGAGGGCACATAGAACAACTCAGAGGTAATGAGGACATGGAAGTTCTATGTAGGGGGTGATTTATTTTTGGCGGAGGTGGAACGGCTCAGACGTAATGAGGACATGGCCGTCTTGGAAATTTGTGGACCCGTTACCTTTGTTGTGCACTGGGAGTGCAGGTATTAGATCATAAGGGAGGATCTCTTGTAGGAAGAAAGTTCAGCGGTATGATTATACATGACTTTCTTTCAAAAGAGTGACCGGGATGTAAGTTCAGGGGTACCGATGGGCACATAACTCGACAATCCATGAATGTTGGAATCAAAGTGTAAGTTCAGAGGTACCAGCAGGTACATGACTTGGAAATTTGGGATATCTTTGTGGAAGAAGGGCATGAGTTCAGCGGTACACGCGGGTACATAACTCGAAAATCTGGAATATTGTGGGTGCGAGCTCAGCGGTACCAGCGGGTACGTGACTCGAAAATATGGAGAATGGTGAGTGTGAGTTCAGCGGTACCAGCGGGTACGTGACTCAGAAATCTGGAGAATGGTGAGTGTGAGTTCAGCAGTACTAGCGAGTACGTGACTCAATGATCTGGCAAACTATGAGGGTGAGTTCAGTGGTATCAGCGGATACATGACTCAATAATCTGGAAATTTATGGAGCGAGTTTAGTGGTACCAGCGGGTAAGTGACTTCGAGGATCTGGAGAATATTGTTTAAACATAGTATTTCTTCAGGAACTTGTCGTTGACGGGCAACATGAGCAAGTCCCCATTCTGCTTGGCGAGACGGTAAGCACCGTTGGAGAACACGGCCTCGATGACAAATGGACCTTCCCATTTTGGCTGGAACTTGCCGGCGGTCTTGTGAGTCATGACCATCGGCCTCCGAACTGCCAGAACAAGATCACCCACTTGGAATGTTCTGATTTTGACCTTCTTGTTGAAGGCTCCTGAGATGCGTGCTTGGTATAGCTCGATCCTTTGTTGAGCTAGGAGGCGCTTTTCATCTAAGGCCTCTAATTCTTGCAGTCGACGTCGGTAGTTATCATCCGTTGTCAATTGATAAGTGAGGGCGACGCGGAGTGAGGGTATTTGAGTCTCTAATGGGAGAACTGCCTCACTCCCGTACACTAGGGAGAATGGCGTATTCCCGGTGGCTGTTCGAATTGTGGTGCGATAAGCCCATAAGCATTCGCCGAGGTTCTCGTTCCAGTCGCGCTTGTTGGAGGAGACGAACTTCTTGAGGAGTTTGATGATCGTTTTGTTGAACGCCTCTGCTAACCCGTTTACTGCCGGGTTGTACGACGTCGAAGCGATATTCTGAATACGGTCTTTATCGTAAAACCGATAGAATGCGTTGCTTGCAAACTGCAGACCATTATCATGGATGATCCTTCACGGCAGTCCAAAGCGGTAGATGACGTGATGCTTAAGGAAGCTGATCACGTTTGAAGTCTTGACTTCTGCAAGTGGGACAGCTTCCGCCCACTTGGAGAAGTAATCAGTGATCGCAAGTATGAAGCGATGTCCTCGGGAGGAAGGTAGGGTGATTGGACCAATGATATCCATTCCCCATGCTTCGAATGGCCAGGACGCCACTGTTGGATGTAGAAATTCGGATGGTTGGTGAATGAAGTCCGCGTGGACTTGGCAGGCTTTGCATTTTCTAGCATATTCTATCGCATCTGCCACCATCGTGGGCCAATAGTAGCCCATTCGTCGAAGGCAATCTTACAATTTTGGGCCAGGCTGGTGGGCCCCGCAGACACCGTCATGAGCTTCTCGTACTGCTTCTTTGGCTTCTGCGTTTGACAGACACCGAAGTAACAATCCGTCGTAGGAGCGGCGATACAGCATCTTCGTCTCTGTATCGTAGAAGAATCTGAGAGAACGTCTTCTGATGGAAGTGGCTTCCTTTGGGTTCTCGGGCAGGATGTCATAGACGACGAAGTCGATGAATGGTTGTCTCCAATCTGGGGCGTCATCGATCGTCTGTGCGGAATAGCTTGCCACGAATTGCACATTATTTTTGGGACAGACCAGTTCATGGCCTATCACTTCCACTGATTGGCGATCATAATTTGGAACTGCTAGGGAAGCGGCAAGACCAGCTAGGGCATCGGCTTCAATATTTCAGAGTCTGGGGACGTGCTCGATGAAGAGCCCCTCAAATGACGAGATGATATCGATCGCTATTTGGTGATAAGGGATCATGTCTTCGTGGCGGACTTCGTACGAACCCCGGATCTGATTAACGATTAGTTGGGAATCGCCGTATGCTTCAAGGTATTCTACCCCCAATTCTCTTGCAAGTTGGAGGCTAATGACCAGAGCGTTATACTCGGCCACATTGTTAGAGCAGGGTTCTGTGAGGGAATAGGCGCGGTTGATCACCAATCCGAAAGGGGAGACCAGCACTACCCCGACTCCGATGACTATATTGCCTTTAGGTCCGGTCCTTGAAGCACCGTCAAAGAACATTCGCCATATAGCCTCGTGAGAGGTTGTATGCGAGTCGGCGACCTCGTCTGGCATCTTTTCATATATTTTGGAGGATTTTGAGCTTGGGTGGGCTGCTAAAAAGTCCGCCAGGGCTTGACCTTTGACTACCTTTTGTGGGACAAAGATCATATGATAAGGGGACAGCAATATTGCTCATGTAGCGAGTCGAGAGCTAAGTGCCCCTGGTTTGGTCATGAGGACTCTGAGAGGGTTGACCCGTGAGATCACATGTATCGTTTGTCCAGTGAAATAGTATCGCGTCTTCTGAATGGCGAACACCAAGGCGAGGCATTCCTTCTCAACCGCGGTGTATCGGTGCTCGGGTCCAACCATCATTCGGCTGAGATAGTATATGGCTTGTTCGTGGCCTGCATCGTTGTTTTGTGCCAACAGGGCACCAAGGGAGTGTTCCATTGCTCGTACATAGAGTAGGAATCGTTTTCCAGGGACTGGGGCTACTAAGACCGGAGGATTTGACAAATACTCTTTGATGCTGTCGAAAGCACGCTGGCATTCCTCGTCCCATACGAATAAGACTCCTTTCTTCATGAGGTGCGTGAATGGTCGGCATCGCCCGGAGAGGTTGGAAATGAACCTTCTGATGTAAGCTAGCCTTCCTTGAAGGCCTCTGAGTTCGCGGAGATTTCTCGGGGGACCCATCTCCATGATTGCTTTTGTCTTCTCAGGGTCTACATGGATACCCTTTGCAGTGATGATGAAGCCTAAGAACTTCCCACTGGATACGCCCAGAAAGGACTTCGTAGGGTTCATTTTCAAATTGTGCGCTCGCATTAGGTCGAATACCGTCTTTAGATCCTGCAGATGGTCTTCTTTGCAGCGGCTCTTAACGGCTATATCGTCAACGTAGCACTCCACTTTCTTGCGTAAGTGGTCTCTGAAGATTGTAACGCCCCAGTCCCAAAATACGTAGGACTAGGAACGTAGACATGCCAGCTGTATTCATACGAAATACACTCCAATATATGGAAACCTCGTATGAATACATAAGCTGTAAAAATGCAGTAGAACCATAACTAATCTCATCCACGCAAAATAAATAAATAAAAGACATCATATAATGAGAATAAATTGTCTTGATACAATATGTTGGGCGGAAACAAATCCACTACCAACAACATAAGGAAATAAAATACATGGAAAATGAAATGAGTGGCGAGCGAAACGAAGACGATCCAAATGCAATCATCCTCGAAGAAGTAGCGATGATCACGGCTAAAGCTAGAGCACCTGCGAAAGACAATAGCACACACCTGGCAAGACAACCAGGTCCTCCGAGGGACGTAACAAGACACATAATAGCATGCCATATAAACTGAATAAATATTGCTCAAATAAATAAGTAAATCGAATTATAACATGTTCCAATATGTACCTACTGAACGAGCGTACCATCCCCCCAACTAAACAAGGACAGGAGATGGTAAACTAATTCACGGTAACGTATCTTCCCATGCTAAGAATCCAATATGGTATCCAGACCCCAACAAGGTTCAATACCTTCTCATCGAAGTAGTAAGTCACACCTACAACCAAACAAGGATAAGATGTGACGAACTAATCCGCGACAAGTTATTGTTCCAAGCCACGGTCAGATACAAGTACCCAAACCAAAAGTACTCGTACCTAACGGATAGGGTAGCCTACCATTCTAAGTGAAATATTGTTAAGAACAATCTTTCCTACGCATGGGCCCTGGCTAAATAGGATCGGCGTAGTCCCCCTTGGGCACCAGAGGCCCCAGCAGGAAGAGCATGACGTTCCGCAGAATCGTCAGTGGCCGTCAGTAATCATGGGTCATCAACCCCGTATCTCCAGCGGAGAGTCCGGGTCACAAGGGAAGTGCATCGAAGCCCATACGCTAAGGAATTGTCCTCCCCGCCCAATGCCTACTGTGTTGTATCCACAACACAAACCACTATAACCGCTAAGTCAAACTAGCATGCAATCTCTATTAGCGGTTATTCCTATCGCACGGCTTGTACGTACTGGTGGCCAGCCAATCATGTACTTCCGTGTTCTACATGCGACACACAACTTCGTGTTTCTACGTGTCAAGGCCAATGAATGCAACACAGAAGGTGGTCCCTTAACTCTATGTTTAATTTGTAAGAAAAATAATACACAGCAGGAAATATAAATGAACAGTAAGTTCTAACAGTTATGCCATGTATCACAGTTTATTTTGCATAAAGAAAATAAATAATACATAAAATATGAGCTAAAATAATTAAACAGCGAATGACAAGGTGTCTTGCCTGGTAGAGCGCCTGGTGTGCTGCGATAATCATGACGTCATGAACTGCGACTTTGGTGCGACAACTACACAAGGGGGCCTCTGATGGTGGCACGGATCGTGTCATTGAGGCCGGAAGGGTCAATTTAGTTAGGGTGGACATAGGGTAGGACAGAATTGGCGAGAGGGTAGGAGAAATGGGATTAGTCATAGACCGCAAGATAATCGAAGGAATATAATATATTCTATTGTTAGAAAATATCTATAACATTTGAAAACTAGTTTTTATTAGTAAAATAAAATTTTGATAAAGTACCTGCTTGGAATTAATAGCAATGTTTTTAGGCTAAAACTCCAAGTTGGTCAAAATACTATTTTTAGGTAGAAATCTATATTTTTGTTATTTAAAATATATTTAGATTAAAAATAAAATTTGCAAGATAAAGGTTTTAAAGTTCAAAGAGCTATAGTTGAAATAACTTGTAATAATAAAAAATATTACTACTATATTAAAAATGGCAAAATATTACAATATCCCATATATTAAATCATACCAATAATACTAAAAACATCAAATGTCTTAAATAAGACAAAATTAATAATAATAATATTCATAATACTTTTAGTAATAATAATAATAATAATAATGATAATAATAATACTAATAATAATAATAATAATAATGATAATAATAATACTAATAATAATAATAATAATTTCCTAATAATAACTTAATTAAAAAAATTTGAAAGAGTCTGATGTTGTCTTCCTATGGAAGACTTTACCAAACAAAAAAAAAGAAATAACAAAAAGAAAGAAGAACAAGGAGAGAGAGAGCGAGTAGGGAGGAGAGGGACGAAGGCTGGAGAGGGGGCGGGTCTCGTCGGCTGGAGAAGTGGAGGGAAGGCTGAGAAGGAGGCGGAGACCGGCGGCGAAGGGCGGAGAAGTGAGGCGCGGTCGGGAACGGAGGGGAATGCACGCGCGGCCCGATCACGGCTGACGCGGCGGACGAAGGTTCGGTGGAGCGGCGGATTGGTGGTCCGGCGAAGGCTGGGAGAGGGAAGCAGGGGGCCGGGTGAGGCGGAGCTGCCAGGAGGGGCTGAGCGCCGGCGGGGGCGGTGGTTTCGGTCTGATTTGGGCGGTCGGCTAGGGTTCAGGCGCGGGGAGAGGAATCGGCACGGCGGGCGGCCAGGTGGTGGGAGCGGAGGCTCTGGTCGGAAAGCGGACGGGTTTCCGATGGTTCGGCGGAGGGAGCGCCGGCCACCGGGCGGCGCAGGAGGCGCAGGAGCCTAGGCGGCGAGGAAGAGGAAAGGGGAGGCGGAGCTGTCGACGGAGGGCAGCGCGCGCTTGCTCGGCGGAGGCGGCTAGGGTAGCTGGGGCGGTCGCCGGATCTCCGGCCGGTGGCACAGGTAAGGGCGGTGATGGTGTTGGTTCCTAATTTTTTTCTTTCTTTTCTCTATTTTGTGTGGTGGGTGTTGGCGACGGTGGCGGTTGCCACGGGTGGAGGTGGTCGGTGGTGGTGTCGTAGGTGGCTGGCGGGGCTGTTGGGGTGACGACGACGACGGGTGGTGGCGGAAGTGGTGATGATGGGTGATGGTTCTGATTGTAGGTGGTTTGGTGTTCGTGGTTGTTTTGGCGGGGTGTGGCGGAGGACGGCCAGGAGTGGTGACAGGGATGGGTCTGTGCTGGTGGCGTTGGGTTAGGTGGTCGGGGACAACCGACGAAGTCGGGGGCGTAGCTAAGGTAGTGATGGCGGTTTGAGATTGGGTATGGCGAAGGAGGATGGTAGCGGACAAGGCGGAATTAGGGTTAGGAAATGGGAATTTGATGTATCGTGTCGGGGTTATCGGCACGGAGGATAATGTATTTGTATAACTAATGGAATAAGATATTGGATGGGGGAGGACACGGACACGAGGCACGCACCATTGGAGAACTATTTTGTGGAGGAATTCATGGAAGATGAATAATTTGGAGGAGTACCTGCCTATATTTATAGGACGTGAGAATTTCCACTTTGGATAGGATTAGGAATAGATTAAACCCAATTTGGATATTTCCATATTTAGTTTAAAAATAATCAATTCAAATCCAAATCTAATTAAAATCAAATTAAATACTTTTAGTTAAAAATCAAATCAATTTAAAATATAGATAGGCTACTATTTAAATGTATCCATGGAATCAAATCAAAATTTAAACTGTCACAAATATTTCAAAAATATGTTTTCCAAAAAATACTATAATAAATAAATTTTGAAAATAATAAATTTTTTTGAATAATAAATCTTTTTGAATAATAAATCTTTTTGAATAATAAAATATTAATATTAAATAATTTTGAAAATACATTTTAAAATAATTAAATATTTATGAAATAAATATTTTTGCACGAAGAATTTTATTATTAATAACTGCTAAAAACAATAGACTTTTTATGGCAAGAATAATAATTCTATATAATATTTTGAAAGTGTAAGAAAATAAAAATAATTGTTTTTCTAAAATATGTACGCTCGCACATATTCGTACTCGTCGAGCAAAGAAAAATTTTGCATACGACGTACAATACGATTACGTGACATACAGTACCAAAAATTTTAAATCCATGCAAATTAAAATAAAAAATAGTAGAAATTTAGGGGTTTTACATCCTACCCAACTTAAAAGAATTTCGTCCTCGAAATTAAGAATTAGTAGGGGAGGTGAGAGGGCACAACGGTAGATAGAAGGGTTCAAAGTTTATATGGTCGTAGTGTAGGTTGAGGATATGATTAAGAGACGATTGTAATCACTTCTTAAATTCAAGTGATTAGAAAGTCAAGATTGTGGATTTATGGTCGAGGAAAAGGTCGAGTAGTTTGGGATGGTGATATAGCAACATCGAGTGGGAATGGTCATAGCCGATAGGATAGCTAGAGGACGTTATAGTATGACGCTTTCATCCTCCGAAAATAGGTGAGGGCGAAGCAATA
This sequence comes from Iris pallida, assembly GCA_029216955.1. Classification (NCBI taxonomy): domain Eukaryota; kingdom Viridiplantae; phylum Streptophyta; class Magnoliopsida; order Asparagales; family Iridaceae; genus Iris; species Iris pallida. The sequence goes on along the minus strand of JANAVB010030219.1, from coordinate 6,938,169 downwards.
TAGAGTTCGAAGGAGGCGTTATCGAATACGAATACGTGATTCAAGGACGACCGGAAAAGAATTTCAAAAGAATTGTCAAGGCAGTTGTGGATGGTATTGTAAGGGCCAAGTTTAATCATGTCCCCATCCATGTAGAGTAATAGACAAAAGCGAACCAAAGTGCACTTGGTTGATCAGACCATCATGCACCGGCTCTGATAGACAATATGTTAGTGGGGTACCTCCATTAGCATCATTAGTCGAGATAGTAAAATATAGGCACGATAAAAACAAATATGAATAGTCTAGGAGTCATAAGGATCGGTCTTGTTTATTCCTATACCATCATTCTACGGTTTTATTGACCAAGGCTTGGTTGACTAGATGGGTTAGGGCCCTCTAAACTTAAGGGATTGCTAGGTCACAAGGCATTCTACCTAACTTAAAAAATTAAACTAATGGTGTTTTGGGACAATTAACTAGTAGGGTCAATCTCTAGCAAGCACGAAGGGAAGATAAGAATAGGAATGGAAGGAAGCAAGCAAGATGCAATTGATGAGTCAAACGGTAGATAAAATCAAGGAAAGAGGTCAAGTATGTGGATGAGATCCTAGACTTCTAATCCTATTCGCAGGCTTGCTTGGTACGGTAAAGTAACCAAACAATTTATCTTGACCTGCATGGGCCACCACAAAAACATGTAACGCCCCAGTCCCAAAATACGTAGGACTAGGAACGTAGGCATGCCAGCTGTATTCATACGAAATACACTCCAATATATGGAAACCTCGTATGAATACATAAGCTGTAAAAATGCAGTAGAACAATAACTAATCTCATCCACGCAAAATAATGAATAAAAGACATCATATAATGAGAATAAATTGTCTTGATACAATATGTTGGGCGGAGACAAATCTACTACCAACAACATAATGAAATAAAATACATGGAAAATGAAATGAGTGGCGAGCGAAGCGAAGACGATCCAAATGCAATCATTCTCGAAGAAGTAGCGATGATCACGGCTAAAGCCAGAGCACCTGCGAAAGACAATAGCACACACCTGACAAGACAACCAGGTCCTCAGAGGGACGTAACAAGACACATAATAGCATGCCATATAAACTGAATAAATATTGCTCAAATAAATAAGTAAATCGAATTATAACATGTTCCAATACGCACCTACTGAACGAGCGTACCATCCCCCCAACCAAACAAGGATAGGAGATGGTAAACTAATTCACGGTAACGTATCTTCCCATGCTAAGAATCCAATATGGTATCCGGACCCCAACAAGGTTCAATACCTTCTCATCGAAGTAGTAAGTCACACCTACAACCAAACAAGGACAAGATGTGACGAACTAATCTGCGACAAGTTATTGTTCCAAGCCACGGTCAGATACAAGTACCCAAACCAAAAGTACTCGTACCTAACGGATAGGGTAGCCTACCATTCTAAGTGAAATGTTGTTAAGAACAATCCTTCCTACGCATGGGCCCTGGCTAAATAGGATTGGCGTAGTCCCCCTTGGGCACCAGAGGCCACAGTAGGAAGAGCTTGACGTTCCGCAGAATCGTCAGTGGCCGTCAGTAATCATGGTTCATCAATCCCGTATCTCCAGCGGAGAGTCCGGGTCACAAGGGAAGTGCATCGAAGCCCATACGCTAAGGAATTGTCCTCTCCGCCCAATGCCTACTGTGTTGTATCCATAACACAAACCACTATAACCGCTAAGTCAAACTAGCATGCAATCTATATTAGCGGTTATTCCTATCGCACGGCTTGTACGTACTGGTGGCCAGCCAATCACGTACTTCCATGTTCTACATACGACACACAACTTCGTGTTTCCACGTGTCAAGGCCAATGAATGCAACACACAAGGTGGTCCCTTAACTCTATGTTTAATTTGTAAGAAAAATAATACACAGCAGGAAATATAAATGAACAGTAAGTTCTAACAGTTATGCCATGTATCACAGTTTATTTTGCATAAAGAAAATAAATAATGCATGAAATATGAGCTAAAATAATTAAACAGCGAATGGCAAGGTGTTTTGCCTGGTAGAGCGCCTGGTGTGCTGCGATAATCATGACGTCATGAACTGCGACTTCGGTGCGACAACTACACAAGGGGGCCTCTGATGGTGGCACGGATCGTGTCATTGAGGCCGGAAGGGTCAATTTAGTTAGGGTGGACATAGGGTAGGACAGAATTGGCGAAAGGGTAGGAGAAATGGGATTAGTCATAGACCGCAAGATAATCGAAGGAATATAATATATTCTATTGTTAGAAAATATCTATAACATTTGAAAACTAGTTTTTATTAGTAAAATAAAATTTTGATAAAGTACTTGCTTGGAATTAATAGCAATGTTTTTAGGCTAAAACTCCAAGTTTGTCAAAATACTATTTTTAGGTAGAAATCTATATTTTTGTTATTTAAAATATAATTAGATTAAAAATAAAATTTGCAAGATAAAGGTTTTAAAGTTCAAAGAGCTATAGTTAAAATAACTTGTAATAATAAAAAATATTACTACTATAATAAAAATGGCAAAATATTACAATATCCCATATATTAAATCATACCAATAATACTAAAAACATCAAATGTCTTAAATAAGACAAAATTAATAATAATAATATTCATAATACTTTTAGTAATAATAATAATAATAATAATAATAATAATAATAATGATAATAATTATACTAATAATAATAATAATAATAATGATAATAATAATAATAATAATAATAATAATAATTTCCTAATAATAACTTAATTAAAAAAATTTGAAAGAGTCTGATGTTGTCTTTCTATGGAAGACTTTACCAAACAAAAAAAAAAAGAAATAACAAAAAGAAAGAAGAACAAGGAGAGAAAGAGAGAGCGAGTAGGGAGGAGAGGGACGAAGGCTGGAGAGGGGGCGGGTCTCGTCGGCTGGGGAAGTGGAGGGAAGGCTGAGAAGGAGGCGGAGACCGGCGGCGAAGGGCGGAGAAGTGAGGCGCGATCGGGAACGGAGGGGAATGCACGCGCGGCCCGACCACGGCTGACGCGGCAGACGAAGGTTCGGTGGAGCGGCGGATTGGTGGTCCGGCGAAGGCTGGGAGAGGGAAGCAGGGGGCCGGGTGAGGCGGAGCTGCCAGGAGGGGCTGAGCGCCGGTCGGGCGGTGGTTCGGTCTGATTTGTGCGGTCGGCTAGGGTTCAGGCGCGGGGAGAGGAGTCGGCACGACGGGCGGCCAGGTGGTGGGAGCGGAGGCTCTGGTCGGAAAGCGGACGGGTTTCCGATGGTTCGGCGGAGGGAGCGCCGGCCACCGGGCGGCGCAGGAGGCGCAGGAGCCTAGGCGGCAAGGAAGAGGAAAGGGGAGGCGGAGCTGTCGGCGGAGGGCAGCGCGCGCTTGCTCGACGGAGGCGGCTAGGGCAGCTGGGGCGGTCGCCGGATCTCCGGCCGGTGGCGCAGGTAAGGGCGGTGATGGTGTTGGTTCCTAATTTTTTTCTTTCTTTTCTCTATTTTGTGTGGTAGGTGTTGGCGACGGTGGCGGTTGCCACGGGTGGAGGCGGTCGGTGGTGGTGTCGTAGGTAGCTGGCGGGGCTGTTGGGGTGACGACGGCGACGGGTGGTGGCGGAAGTGGTGATGATGGGTGATGGCTCTGATTGTAGGTGGTTTGGTGTTCGTGGTTGTTTTGGCGGGGTGTGGCGGAGGACGGCCAGGAGTGGTGGCAGGGACGGGTCTGTGCTGGTAGCGTTGGGTTAGGTGGTCGGGGACAACCGACGAAGTCGGGGGCGTAGCTAAGGTAGTGATGGCGGTTTGAGATTGGGTATGGCGAAGGAGGATGGTAGCGGACAAGGCGGAATTAGGGTTAGGAAATGGGAATTTGATGTATCGTGCCGGGATTGTCGACACGGAGGATAATGTATTTGTATAACTAATGGAATAAGATAATGGATGGGGGAGGACACGGACACGAGGCACGCACCATTGGAGAATTATTTTGTGGAGGAATTCATGGAAGATGAATAATTTGGAGGAGTACCTGCCTATATTTATAGGACGTGAGAATTCCCACTTTGGATAGGATTAGGAATGGATTAAACCCAATTTGGATATTTCCATATTTAGTTTAAAAACAATCAATTCAAATCCAAATCTAATTAAAATCAAATTAAATACTTTTAGTTTAAAATCAAATCAATTTAAAATATAGATAGTCTACTATTTAAATGTATCCATGGAATCAAATCAAAATTTAAACTGTCACAAATATTTCAAAAATATGTTTTCCAAAAAATACTATAATAAATAAATTTCGAAAATAATAAATTTTTTGAATAATAAATCTTTTTGAATAATAAATCTTTTTGAATAATAAAATATTAATATTAAATAATTTCGAAAATACATTTTAAAATAATTAAATATTTATGAAATAAATATTTTTGCACGAAGAATTTTATTATTAATAACTGCTAAAAATAATAGACTTTTTATGGCAAGAATAATAATTCTATATAATATTTTAAAAGTGTAAGAAAATAAAAATAATTATTTTTCTAAAATATGTACGCTCGCACATATTTGTACTCGTCGAGCAAACGAAAATTTTGCATACGACGTACAATACTATTACGTGACATACAGTACCAAAAATTTTAAATCCATGCAAATTAAAATAAAAAATAGTAGAAATTTAGGGGTTTTACATCCTACCCAACTTAAAAGAATTTCGTCCTCGAAATTAAGAATTAGTAGGGGGGTGAGAGGGCACAACGGTAGATAGAAGGGTTTGAAGTTTATATGGTCGTAGTGTAGGTTGAGGATATGATTAAGAGACGATTGTAATCACTTCTTAAATTCAAGTGATTAGAAAGTCAAGATTGTGGATTTATGGTCGAGGGAAAGGTCGAGTAGTTTGGGATGGTGATATAGCAACATCGAGTAGGAATGGTCATAGCCGATAGGATAGCTAGAGGACGTTATAGTATGACGCTTTCGTCCTCCGAAAATAGGTGAGGGCGAAGCAATATAGAGTTCGAAGGAGGCGTTATCGAATACGAATACGTGATTCAAGGACGACCGGAAAAGAATTTCAAAAGAATTATCAAGGCAGTTGTGGATGGTATTGTAAGGGCCAAGTTTAATCATGTCCCCATCCATGTAGAGTAATAGACAAAAGCGAACCAAAGTGCACTTGGTTGATCAGACCATCATGCACCGGTTCTGATAGACAATATGTTAGTGGGGTACCTCCATTAACATATATGTCACGAACAAGCTTGGTAAAAGGCTAAGCTTGCAAAAACTAGGCTAAATTAGCATCATTAGTCGAGATAGTAAAATATAGGCACGATAAAAACAAATATGAATAATCTAGGAGTCATAAGGATCGGTCTTGTTTATTCCTATACCATCATTCTACGGTTTTATTGACCAAGGCTTGGTTGACTAGATGGGTTAGGGCCCTCTAAACTTAAGGGATTGCTAGGTCACAAGGCATTCTACCCAACTTAAAAAATTAAACTAATGGTGTTTTGGGACAATTAACTAGTAGGGTCAATCTCTAGCAAGCACGAAGAGAAGATAAGAATAGGAATGGAAGGAAGCAAGCAAGATGCAATTGATGAGTCAAACAGTAGATAAAATCAAGGAAAGAGGTCAAGTATGTGGATGAGATCCTAGACTTCTAATCCTATTCGCAGGCTTGCTTGGTACGGTAAAGTAACCAAACAATTTATCTTGACCTGCATGGGCCACCACAAAAACATGTAACGCCCCAGTCCCAAAATACGTAGGACTAGGAACGTAGACATGCCAGCTGTATTCATACGAAATACACTCCAATATATGGAAACCTCATATGAATACATAAGCTGTAAAAATATAGTAGAACCATAACTAATCTCATCCACGCAAAATAAATGAATAAAAGACATCATATAATGAGAATAAATTGTCTTGATACAATATGTTGGGCGAAGACAAATCCACTACCAACAACATAAGGAAATAAAATACATGGAAAATGAAATGAGTGGCGAGCGAAGCGAAGACGATCCAAATGCAATCATCCTCGAAGAAGTAGCAATGATCACGGCTAAAGCTAGAGCACCTGCGAAAGACAATAGCACACACCTGGCAAGACAACCAGGTCCTCAGAGGGACGTAACAAGACACATAATAGCATGCCATATAAACTGAATAAATATTGCTCAAATAAATAAGTAAATCGAATTATAACATGTTCCAATACGCACCTACTGAATGAGCGTACCATTCCCCCAACCAAACAAGGACAGGAGATGGTAAACTAATTCACGGTAACGTATCTTTCCATGCTAAGAATCCAATATGGTATCCGGACCCCAACAAGGTTCAATACCTTCTCATCGAAGTAGTAAGTCACACCTACAACTAAACAAGGACAAGATGTGATGAACTAATCCGCGACAAGTTATTGTTCCAAGCCACGGTCAGATACAAGTACACAAACCAATAGTACTCGTACCTAACGGATAGGGTAGCCTACCATTCTAAGTGAAATATTGTTAAGAACAATCCTTTCTACGCATGGGCCCTGGCTAAATAGGATCGACGTAGTCCCCCTTGGGCACCAGAGGCCCCAGTAGGAAGAGCATGACGTTCTGCAGAATCGTCAGTGGCCGTCAGTAATTATGGGTCATCAACCCCGTATCTCCAGCGGAGAGTCCGGGTCACAAGGGAAGTGCATCGAAGCCCATACGCTAAGGAATTGTCCTCCCCGCCCAATGCCTACTGTGTTGTATCCACAACACAAACCACTATAACCGCTAAGTCAAACTAGCATGCAATCTCTATTAGCGGTTATTCCTATCGCATAGCTTGTACGTACTGGTGGCCAGCCAATCACGTACTTCCGTGTTCTACATGCGACACACAACTTCGTGTTTCCACGTGTCAAGGCCAATGAATGCAACACACAAGGTGGTCCCTTAACTCTATGTTTAATTTGTAAGAAAAATAATACACAGCAGGAAATATAAATGAACAGTAAGTTCTAACAGTTATGCCATGTATCACAGTTTATTTTGCATAAAGAAAATAAATAATGCATGAAATATGAGCTAAAATAATTAAACAGCGAATGGCAAGGTGTCTTGCCTGGTAGAGCGCCTGGTGTGCTGCGATAATCATGACGTCATGAACTGCGACTTCGGTGCGACAACTACACAAGGGGGCCTCTGATGGTGGCACGGATCGTGTCATTGAGGCCGGAAGGGTCAATTTAGTTAGGGTGGACATAGGGTAGGACAGAATTGGCGAGAGGGTAGGAGAAATGGGATTAGTCATAGACCGCAAGATAATCGAAGGAATATAATATATTCTATTGTTAGAAAATATCTATAACATTTGAAAACTAGTTTTTATTAGTAAAATAAAATTTTGATAAAGTACCTGCTTGGAATTAATAGCAATGTTTTTAGGCTAAAACTCCAAGTTGGTCAAAATACTATTTTTAGGTAGAAATCTATATTTTTGTTATTTAAAATATATTTAAATTAAAAATAAAATTTGCAAGATAAAGTTTTAAAGTTCAAAGAGCTATAGTTAAAATAACTTATAATAATAAAAAATATTACTACTATATTAAAAATGGCAAAATATTACAATATCCCATATATTAAATCATACCAATAATACTAAAAACATCAAATGTCTTAAATAAGACAAAATTAATAATAATAATATTCATAATACTTTTAGTAATAATAATAATAATAATAATGATAATAATAATACTAATAATAATAATAATAATAATAATAATGATAATAATAATAATAATAATAATAATAATAATAATAATAATTTCCTAATAATAACTTAATTAAAAAAAAATTGAAAGAGTCTGATGTTGTCTTCCTATGGAAGACTTTACCAAACAAAAAAAATAACAAAAAGAAAGAAGAACAAGGAGAGAGAGAGAGCGAGTAGGGAGGAGATGGACGAAGGCTGGAGAGGGGGCGGGTTTCGTCGGCTGGGGAAGTGGAGGGAAGGCTGAGAAGGAGGCGGAGACCGGCGACGAAGGACGGAGAAGTGAGGCGCGGTCGGGAACGGAAGGGAACACACGCGCGGCCCGACCACGGCTGACGCGACGGACGAGGGTTCGACGGAGCGACGGATTGGTGGTCCGGCGAAGGCTGGGAGAGGGAAGCAGGGGGCCGGGTGAGGCGGAGCTGCCAGGAGGGGCTGAGCGCCGGCGGGGGCGGTGGTTTCGGTCTGATTTGGGCGGTCGGCTAGGGTTCAGGCGTGGGAAGAGGAGTCGGCACGGCGGGCGGCCAGGTGGTGGGAGCGGAGGCTCTGGTCGGAAAGCGGACGGGTTTCCGATGGTTCGGCGGAGGGAGCGCCGGCCACCGGGCGGCGCAGGAGGCGCAGGAGCCTAGGCGGCGAGGAAGAGGAAAGGGGAGGCGGAGCTGTCGGCGGAGGGCAGCGCGCGCTTGCTCGGCGGAGGCGGCTAGGGCAGCTGGGGCGGTCGTCGGATCTCCGGCCGGTGGTGCAGGTAAGGGCTGTGATGGTGTTGGTTCCTAATTTTTTTCTTTCTTTTCTCTATTTTGTGTGGTGGGTGTTGGCGACGGTGGCGGTTGCCACGGGTGGAGGCGGTCGGTGGTGGTGTCGTAGGTGGCTGGCGGGGCTGTTGGGGTGACGACGACGACGGGTAGTGGCGGAAGTGGTGATGATGGGTGATGGTTCTGATTGTAGGTGGTTTGGTGTTCGTGGTTGTTTTGGCGGGGTGTGGCAGAGGACGGTCAGGAGTGGTGGCAGGGACGGGTCTGTGCTGGTGGCGTTGGTTAGGTGGTCGGGGACAACCGACGAAGTCGGGGGCGTAGCTAAGGTAGTGATGGCGGTTTGAGATTGGGTATGGCGAAGGAGGATGGTAGCGGACAAGGCGGAATTAGGGTTAGGAAATGGGAATTTGATGTATCGTGCCAGGGTTGTCGGCACGGAGGATAATGTATTTGTATAACTAATGGAATAAGATATTAGATGGGGGAGGACACGGACCCGAGGCACGCACCATTGGAGAATTATTTTGTGGAGGAATTCATGGAAGATGAATAATTTGGAGGAGTACCTGCCTATATTTATAGGACGTGAGAATTCCCACTTTGGATAGGATTAGGAATATATTAAACCCAATTTGGATATTTCCATATTTAGTTTAAAAACAATCAATTCAAATCCAAATCTAATTAAAATCAAATTAAATACTTTTAGTTTAAAATCAAATCAATTTAAAATATAGATAGTCTACTATTTAAATGTATCCATGGAATCAAATCAAAATTTAAACTGTCACAAATATTTCAAAAATATGTTTTCCAAAAAATACTATAATAAATAAATTTCGAAAATAATAAATTTTTTTGAATAATAAATCTTTTTGAATAATAAATCTTTTTGAATAATAAAATATTAATATTAAATAATTTCGAAAATACATTTTAAAATAATTAAATATTTATGAAATAAATATTTTTGCACGAAGAATTTTATTATTAATAACTGCTAAAAACAATAGACTTTTTATGGCAAGAATAATAATTCTATATAATATTTTGAAAGTGTAAGAAAATAAAAATAATTGTTTTTCTAAAATATGTATGCTCGCACATATTCGTACTCGTCGAGCAAACGAAAATTTCGCATACGACGTACAATACGATTACGTGACATACAGTACCAAAAATTTTAAATCCATGCAAATTAAAATAAAAAAATAGTAGAAATTTAGGGGTTTTACAAAGATGATGCTCATGGCTCTTTGATATGTGGCGCCGGCATTCTTCAAACCGAAAGGCATGACGGTGTAGCAGTACGTGCCAATTGGTGTTCGGAATGAAGTATGATTTTCGTCATCAGGAGACATTTTTATTTGGTTGTACCCCGAGAAGCCATCCATGAATGACATGCGTTCGAAGCCGCAGGTATTGTCGATCATGATGTCTGTGATAGAAAGGGAGAATTCATCTTTGGGGCACGCCTCGTTCAGGTTGCGGAAGTCGATGCAGATTCGAATCTTTCTATTCTTCTTGAGGACGGGTACTATATTGGCGACCCAATCGGGATGTTGCTCCTCACGGATGAAGCCGCTGGCTATCAGTTTGTTGACTTCAGCTTCGATCACGTCCATGATGCCTGGGCGGAAGCGTCGCTGTTGCTGCTTGACTGGCTTTGCATCCGGCCGTATGTTGAGTTTGTGGAGAGCGATATCAGGATTTAACCCCGGCATGTCTTCATAGCTCCAGGCGAACACATCAATGTACTCTCTGATAAGTTCTAACAGCGACTCCCGTTCTTTGTCAGTTAGGCTTTTACTGATGAAAATCGGTTTTGAAGAAGATTCGCTGCCGAGATCCACTTGTATGACCTCATCTTCTGTAGAAGGTTCTCTCAGTTCGAACCACTTTTCCTATTGTGCGTCCAATTATTGGGCCCATGGCTCTAGCTCGAGGATTTCGGGGATGTCTTCGTCTTCCTCGTAAGCGTCGGCGAACGCCATGTTGACTGACATGACTTGTCTGAACACATCTCCGATGCTGGTTTCTGAGTCGAAAGTTGGTGATCCGGTTGAATGTGACTGCCAGTCGCATTCTTCATCTGAACTTTTATGGGTCGTAGTAGGCGTTACATACCCTAACCCACATCGAGTTTTGTTATAGTAGTTTCGTGGTTTGCCTGCCGGGACTGGCAACTTCAAAGGTAATCGTCGTCCAGTGCCGTAGTTCAATCCTGGTGTCGTCTCCAGATTATATCCCTGTTTCTGTATGAGATATTTGGATTGAGGGCTATAGAGATACAGAGGCAGTCTCCCAGCATCTGACTAGAGGTCGACTTCTTCTATGGTGAGGGGATGCGGGTTGTTCGTCCGACCGAAGATGATCGGATGATCTCCTCCCTCGAATATTCGGTAAGCGTCTTCTACTGGAGTAAGTTGGATCGCGGTGTACACATTTGTCACCTGTGTGTGTAGGTGAGCGCCTATACCGTGTTCCATAGCATACATTGTACATAGCTTATTGAGCTTGGTGTAGTTCAAAGATAACCCTTTATTGATGAAGTAAGGTATCTTTTCTAGGGGGATTACATCATCAACGGAGGGGACATCAGTGTGGGCAGCCACATACTTGGCTAGCTCCGGTTCCTCTTCGGCTACCCCCTGTGTGAACGAAGATTGAGAGGACGACCTGGGAAGCTTGATTGTCAGTGGTTCGGTTGATGGAGCAGAGCGTGGAGTTGTTGGCAGACTAGCGACCCCCAGTTTGGCATTTGATGTGGGGCGAGGAGTGGCTGGTTTGCTAGAAGTGTCAGACCTTGTATCGGGGTGACGACCCTTCCTGGGAAGGCGTATCGTCATGGGCCTATCCGAGGGGTTGAGCTTCCCTGCTTGTGGTTGGCTGACTCTTGGTAGCTTGATTGTCAGTGGCTCAGTTGTGGGTCTCGACACTTGGCCGAACCTTGGCAGCCGGATTATCATTTGCTCCTCCTACGCTGAGAGGCTGATTGCGTCCTTCCACAGAGTGGCGGTAAGGGGTGCAGACTTACCCGGTTTGCGAGCTTGGAGGTGGATCGTCAGGGGTCCTTCTGATCCCGTGGCTGTTTCGGTATGAGTTTATGCGTCTCCTTCATCAAGGTGCCTCTTCGACCTTTCGTATAGGCAGGAGTCTGAGTAGTAGGATTCGACTCCTTTGAAGGGATCGATATCAGCAAATTTTGTCTTCACGAAGCCGTATTTGTCGACGTATTTAAAGCACTGGTGTAGCATGGAAGGCACAATCATATAATCGTGTATCCATGGACGCCCCAAGAGGATGTTGTAAGAAGTGTCTGCATCTATGACGTAGCAGGTGACTTCGGATTGGAGGTCGCCAATTTGACACTTCAGACGAATCTTCCCAATAGGGTAGCTCCTGTCCGAATTGAAACCGCTGATGGCGGTGCTTGTAGGTGTCAGGCGATGCATTGGGATGCGGAGATGATGTAGAAGACCCTTCGGGATGATGCTTATGGAAGAGCCGGGGTCCATGTGCATCCGATCCACCTTTACGTCGCCGATGTATCCCGTGTAGTATAGCGGGCAATCATGTAGGTTGGTTTTGATGAGCATGTCCTGCAGAGTGAAGACGATGTTGGGCATTGCTCCCGTGCAGGTGCTGTCTTGGAGATCCACGGGTGAGTCCTCCCCGGTGAGGTTGGATTGAGCCAGATAAGCATCGGCATTTTGGAGTGCTTCGCTCAATGCAATACGAACGTCCTTGGAGAGCCTTAGGAGTTCGTATAGTGATAATTTGGCCGGAGTGTTAGCCAGTTGTGCTAAGATGTCAAAGTTGTAGGGCCTCTCTAGCCCTTGGGCTGCGTCCTTTCGGATGGATTTGTCGAAGCGAGTCTCCTTCGGCCTAGGCTTGTCGGTCGTCGAAGGCTGAGCCGGTCCCAGAGCATCAGTTGTAGCAGGTTGATGATTTTCAGCTGGGCTGTCAACCACAGATTGGGATTACGCTCTGGACCGCGTGACGACGGCTGTAGCTTCCTCGTTGTCTGCTGATATTGTGTGGCAGGTCCTGATTTTTCCACTCTTTTTGTTAGTGGGAGATGGTGTGGGCCGAGTTACTTCTGGTACCAAGTCTGGATGGACCCACATGATCTCTCCTCGTGAGGTGGTGAGAGGTACCAGACCAGTAGCCTCGGGGAGGTGGAAGGTTGGTAATCTTCATCGTTGCCAGAGGGACGAGGATTACCCCGTCTTGAGTCTCCGTCGGAGGGAAGCTGCCGAATTGTACGGACACCATATTGGCTGCTACGGTTACCTCTTCGAAGTCGATGGCCAGAGCGTTCGAATCGATGAGGCTTTGGATGTACCGTTTTAGTTGGTAGCAGTCGTGTGTAGCGTAGTGTACATAACGGTGGTAATGGCAGAACTTTGGGTTCTCCAAACCAGCCGACCGAGGCTCCCGCCTTGGTGGAGGAAGCTGAATTCTATCTCCTTGTATGAGCATGTCCAAGATAGGCTTGACGTGGCCGTCTTCGAAGGAGTAATCGATTTGGGGCCATTGTTTGTCTGCAGGCTTCAGCTCAGGTTTTTGTGTTGTATCGGCCACCATAGCCTGCTTCCCCTTGCTGTCCCAATTGTTGGAGGGGTTACCCCCATTATCGTTGTTGGGACGCTTGTCCTTGTTTTCTCCTTCTGAGATATACAATCCCAGTTGGCGAGCCTTCTTCAGTCGTTCTTCGGCACTTATGGCGCTGATGATGAACGCCTTCCAATCTTTGAATTGACTTTCGCCCATCCAGAGACTGATCGTTGGAAGCAGTCTCTTTTGGCAAATTTCAATCAAGGAGGAATCTGGATTTCCGGAAGGCAGCTTCATGGCGGTCTGGCAGAACCGCTCGATGTAGTTTCTTGTTAACTCCTTCTCCCCTTGGACGACGTCTATGAGAGTGGACATAGTGACGTCCTGCCCTACTTCGTAGAACCTCACCAAGAACAGGCGCTTGAAGCCGGCGAAGGAGTGGATGCAGTTGTCCGGCAAATTGCGGTACCAATCGAAGGCGACTCCTTCCAACGCCCCAATGAATAACCGTGTGAGGATAGCATCATCATGGGGCAGATGGTCGGTGGTGACCTCGAAGTAAGTGATGTACCAACTTGCTGAGGTTTTGCCATCATACGGGTTGATATTGAACGACTTATATCTTGGTGGGAATGGAACATCCCTCCACTCAGCAGGGTATGATTGCCGTATTCTGAGATCTTGAGCATTTTCTCGGGCATGGAACATGGCTCGGAGCTCCTGGACCTCCCTTCTTACTTCTCGGGTCTCATCTGTCGTGGTAGGGGCTGTTATTTCGGGAGGATTATTGCCCGGGTTTGGTGCCGCTAAGTTCGAATCCACATTGACCGCAGGGCCCGTGCTTGTTTGACCGGGCGTTCCTCCTTGTAGAGTTTGCAGGGCCGCTTTAATTTCGTCTACAGACTTGACTAGAGCAAGTAGTATGGCTTCAAGATTGTCGATGCGCTGGCGATCATTGGAACCACCTTGATTGCTGTCCGTCATGAAAACCGTCCTTACATGAGGAGTGATGGAAGGAACGGTGGAGGATGCGCCCTCCGAGTCGTACCCATGCACCGAGAAGTCATCGGGATAGGTAGGAATGTTCTCTTCGGGCTCGGACTCGGAGGGAACGGTATCCCCAGCTTCAGAGCTTGCTTCGTCTTGAGAGTTACGGATGTCCTCGGGGACATCAGCGTCTGTTGTACCTGATAGGAGAGTTGTTTGTCCGGGCTCGGCTCCTTGAAACATCGGATTATTGCGGATGTTCGGAGGAGTGCCACCCCCAGTTCCCATAACCCCCAGCGATGTGGATGATGAATTTCCCATCGCGGTAGATTTCGTCTTTGAACGGGTGTGTTGGAATACACCGGTAGAGGACAACCGTTTAGAAGACAGTTTCTTAGCTGTAGTGGTTAATATCTTGGGACTGGAGATGCTTGTCGTTTTTCCTTTCCCTTCGACGGGGACCTTTTGAGCGGATTTGCAGGAGACAACAGGAGGTGCCTCATCCTCTGAGTTCGGGTGCTGTAGCCTGTGGAAGACGGACGGCCGATCTTCCGTCACTGCTGCGTTGTTGCAGTAGCAATTGACGATGATTTGGGTTCAGCGATGTCCAAGCGAGGATTCTTTGTACGCCGACGCTCCTTCTCTTTCCTTGCGTTTGTGGAGGATCACCTCCCGTAGGTCAGAGGAACCACTCTGTCTGTTTGCGCCGGGGGCTGGACTCGAGCGGTTGTATACAACTTCCCATCCGAGGCCCGTGTGATAGTCAACGGGATGCCCCGATAGTCAGAGGTTGGGACAGCTGACTGGGCTCGATGAGCCTGCGCTACCCTAGACTTCCTCCTTTTAGCACTTGTGGGTGCGTAATAGGAGGAGTCCAAGTTGGGTACCACAGAGTCTGGCTTACATCCAGAGAATCATCAGGGTCGGGACCGCATGAGAGACGGTCGAAGACTGGTCGAGAGAAGCGTGAAACGGACGCTATGCGGCTAGAGTTAGGTACCGTGCAGGCTGTCTGCATGCGGTTATCTTCTGCCGTCGGACGAATTGTTTTTGTGCGGCTAGGAGTCACAACCGTACAGGCTGGCCGCATGCGGTTGGCAATTGTGGCCGCATGGGTTTTCTGCAAGCGATTGACTCCCACAGCCGTATGAGTTTCATTCGTATGATTGTCAACTGTAGCCGCATAAGCTATGCGGCTGACAGGTATGGCCGCGTGAGTTTTCTTCATGCGGCTGGAGGATGTAGCCGTATGAGCTTTCTCTCTGTGGCCGAAGGATATAGCCGCATGAGCTTTCTCCCTGCGACTGCTAACCTTATGCGGCTCGGGTCTCATAGAGTTCCTCTTTGCCCCTACAAGTCCAGCATCATAGTGTTTTCTTCTGCCGGACTTGGGGACAGCAGAGTTGTCTACGATCTGAAGTGGGGCCGCAGGGGAATCTCGCTCGCCGTCTTGAACAACAGAGGGTGTCTCAGCAAGAGCTTCAGCAGAAACGAAGGATCGGGGTCTCCACTCCTTACGGGCCTTCTTTGTGCGGGCTCGCTTCTGGACCGGGCCAGTGCTTTTGTCGGAGAGCATCTCTTCGAACGCCTGTTGGTCGAACCGGGCGACCATCTTTTGTTGAGTGGAGCCAAGCTTAGCTGCATCCGATTGCGTCACCAACTCCTCAGCCGTAGAGAAGTCAGTCCCCAGCAGAGTCGCCATCGTGTTTGCCATGAAATATAAAAGAACAGAACAATTATCGGAGGATCGAACTTTTACTTCACGTTACAAACTCGCTTGTACAAAAAAAGCCTAGGGACGAAAACCTAGGTACAGCAGTCTAAGTACAATTATTTATTTTAGATTCTGGGGGGTGACGATAGAGGCTCGGGAAGGCGACGGCAGCCCTGCCTTACTCCTTGGACGATCGGTATGCAGTCTTGGCTCCTTGTGAAAAGATGGTTGGCGTTGACGAAGAAATGCTCTTCTTGCTCCTCTGTTGCTCTTCAGGCTTCTCTCTCTCTCTGTGTATTCTTTTCTCTGACTATTGGGGAGTCTCTCTGTATATGCATATTTTTCTCTCTGAAATTGTATATCTTTTTCTCTTCGATATTGTCTATTTTTACAAGGGAATGGCACCTTGCTATTTATAATAGTGGGATGTGATCATTAGGATTGCCAATAATTAGCTCTTGGAGATGGCGGCGGCCTGTGGATTGGTCAATCTAGGCCATTCATCTTGATTATGATGAATCTGGGCCATTAGGTGTAGATTACACCAAATCCCATGAGCAATTAATGCTGATTGGAATAAATCTTCCTTATACTGATCTTCTGATATCTGCGAATAAATTAGATCTATTCTTCTGCCACGTGTCCCAGATTTATTGGAATTTGACCCAATCTTTAATGGCAGCAAATCTGAGGAATTTTAATCGGCTTAGAACACGTGTCCTAGGAGCTGCTGGGGGGATCTGGACCGCATGACTAGTGAGCCGCATATGTATGTGAGTCGCATATGAATGTGAGCCGCATATGGTTAAGCCCATGTGTCAGGGCTGCGTGGGCCGTGGCCCTCACTTGAGTCCTCTAACCACAGAGGAATAATCCTTGTGGGCCGCATAGGTATATATCCGCCTGGGCCGCATAGACATGATCCTCTTGAACCGCATGAGAAGTCCTCGCTCGAGCCGCATGAGGCTTTCATGGTCTGAGCCGCATAGGATGGATTCACTCTGAGCCGCATATGAAGTCCTTTGTTCGAGCCGCATGAGGCTTCTATAGTCTGAGCCGCATAGGATTTATTCTGAGCCGCATGAGAAGCGAGCCGCATACGAATGCCCACGTGGCAAGGCCATGTGGCATTTTTGTGGCTCTCAGGGAATTTGTGTCAGGGATTTCTTTCCTCTTCTTTAGAGATTCATCATTATGACAGAGTCATAATTACCTGCCTTTGTGTCAGGGCTGTCAACTTTTCAGAGGGGTCAGCCGTCGTAGCAATTAATGCAGCATGGGTCGGAGGGGAGCACTATCAGGCCACGTGTCCTCTAAGCCGCATGAAATGCCTTGGGCCGCATAGCTCCTTATGCCGCATGATTTCCTGAGCCGCATGAGTTCTCTGAACCGCATGGGTCTTTCCTGGCCGCATGAATCATTTTCTTTAGTATTTTCCATGCTTCTACACTGGCCTTTGCCGACGATTTACTCATCTTCTCTTCCGGGGACATCGGATCGATGGAGGTGGTTCACAACACCCTGCAGCGGTACTCCAGATGCTCAGGCCAGAAGATCAACCTTTCCAAGAGCGTCATCTACACACACCACAGCATCAAAATCGAGAATGCGACCAGACTCACCAACCTAACATCCATTGCGGTGGCTCATCCTCCTTTCAACTATCTCGGCTGTCCTCTGGTGTACGTGAAATCTAACGCCAGCATCTTCGAGAACTTGATCACCAAAATCAGGAACAAGATCGAAGGATGGCATAACGCCACTCTCTCCCCTGGAAGGAAAATTATCCTCATCAATCACGTTCTCAACTCCATTCCCATCCACACCCTAGCGGCCTGCTCTCCGTCCAGAAAGGTTATCGCATCGATTGAGAAGATCTTTTGCAACTTTTTCTGGGGGCACAACAAGGGGCAAGACAAACACTACTGGGCCAGCTCGGACACTATGGCTATCCCCACCATGATCGGCGGGCTTGGTTTCACCAAACTTGACCACATCGTCAAAGCTTTCTCGATGAAACTGTGGTAGAAATTACGCACCAGCCAAAACCTGTGTACCAAGTTCATGAAGGCCAGGTACTTCAAATACATACACCCAGCGACGACCTCAGCCAACAGCAGATCTTCTGCGGCTTGGCGTCGCATTCTTCGAGGTCGAGATTTGGCAGAGCTCGCGATCAGACTCCAGCTAGATTCTGGCGAGGCCAACCCCTTCCTGGAAAGGTGGATTGGCGACTGCCTTATCCCGAACATCACCGATTCCCCCAGAAACAGCAAGATCAAAGACCTTTGGAACCCCACCAATAACGTTTGGAATTGGGACAGGATTCAGGAGTGGTCAGGCAATGAAACAGTGGACAACAATCGTCAGCTAGGACTTATCATTGGGCCCGACGCAGACAAGCTGAGGTGGTCACCGACTGCCTCTAGAGCCTTCTCCATGCGGTCGGCGAGAATTACGATCCAAGAGAACGGGCCAGACCTATTCATTTCGCGTTATTGGCATTCTTGTATCCCTAAGAAATGGTCCTTCCTCCTGTGGAGAGTCATGAAACAGAAATTGTCTACCGACGATAACCTTAACTCTATCGGCTTCAGCCTGGCGTCAGCTTGTAATTGCTGCACTGAGCGCAAGACAGAAACTATTGACCACATCTTCCAGGAGGGAAGCCTCCCTGACCAAGTCTGGAGCACCCTCAACCGCCACTACAACACCTATCCAGGAGACGGGCGCTTTATCGATCTTCTGGCCCACTGGGGAGCCGCCTCCCACGGCCACCAGATCATTGCAGCGGCCGCCACCTGGGCAATATAGAAAATCGCAACAAAGCAAGGTACGAGGGACACCAATACTCTGCCGATCAGCTCATCCGGGAAATTCACAGGCAAAGTCGTAAACGGAGTTCACTCTGCTCCCACACTTCGCCGGCATTCGGGCACCCGATCATCCCTTAACGTCGGCGGCTTCGACCGTCCTTCGCCCCTGTCTATCCTTTTTTGGTATACTTTTTCCTTGTATACGTGTCAGGCGGCGGCTACGACCGTCCTTCTCCCCAGTCTTTCCTTTTGTGGTATACTTTGTCCTTGTATACGTGCAGGCTTCTGTATTTTGAGCCTTGATCAATAAAAAAGAAGGGGTTTCTCTTAAATATATATATATATATATATATATATATATATATATATATATATATATATATAATATATATATATATATATATATATGTATATATATATATATATATATTAAATATATATATATATATATATATATATATATATATGTTGGGTTATTAATAAATTAAAAAAGGAAATCAAATCCACACTGTTCCCTACGGGAATAGTGGACCCATAGAAAAGCCCAGCCGCCCGCTTATTTTCCTAAGCAGAGCCAAATCCGACCCCCGCTAGATTTTGTTTCGAGCTAATATATATAGAGCGTGGGAGAGGAGCGGCAAAAACCCTAACCTCTAAACCCAAGCCCCCGATCACAGCCACCTGGACGCACCTCCCCCGCGCGCGCGCCTCTGACAGCCACCGCCGGCCGGCCAGGCGCCGGCCGTGCGTAGCAGAGCAAAGCAATGGCAGCAAGCAACAGCAGCAGTAACAAGGCGAAGGGATGATTTTGATAAGCGATAGCTCAACGATCGTTCGATCGTTTCGCGTTCCGTAAACTCTGGTACGATCATTATATAACCATCTTTAATCCCTATTAATTAGTTTAAATTCTAGTGACCCAAAACTTGAGAGAAATTGAGTTGAAGTTGCCGAGAAACCTGTTAAAAATAGGACACATTAATCAGTCCAAACCCCATATTGGAAGGCAGATTACCACCAAGCTGTAGCGATATTTGGAAAATTATTTGTAGGCAGTCCTAGACAATCTTTAGGGCTCTGCAACCTAACTTACAAAGTTTGATTACGTTGAATGTACGTCGAGAAATCAGATTTCAAAGATTAGGAAAAACTTGTTTTAAAATTTTAAAAATCATGAAAAACTCTTCGATACGACGTACGTCCCACCAATCCGGACGACGTGGTCGCATACCGTAAGCATAGAAAAGTGCGTACGGATATTGCGAATGTGTGGGCTTTGACAGAATTCAAATTGGTTGCGCGTGCGCGACAAATCTGATGCATATCCGTCAAAATTCACCTTATCGGGCTCTGTGCAAATTTCTCAATTACTTTGTACACATTCGCCAGATCGAGATAAAACTTGCGCCAACAGGTCCGTATCATTTTTTGGTCATGTATGCCAAGTTTGCTCTGATTCTGAGATAGTTGATCGGATCGTCGTTTTGCGGACCTACGATCCGACTCAACATTCAATTTTGTGCACGGCCTGTCGGAATCCAACTTTGGACATACGGTTGGGTTCGTATCATCAAAATGAATTCGTAGACATTTAGTTTGACGACTTTAGAGACCATTGACCCTGGCACGCTTTTCGATGCAAAGTCGGTCCAACGGCGGATACCGTTTTGACCCAAAATTACCGTTTTGCCCCTATGTCCAGAATTAAACTTAAGACAGGCAATTCTAGCTATGTTGACTATTCTGAGAACATTGGTAATGTCTATTTCAGCGTTTGGAGAATGTTGTACGAGTTTTGACTATTGTGGCACACTGAGTGGTTTGGATTATCAGTTTCACCAGCAAAGGACCACAGGCGAGTACAGTTTTTTATCTGTTTTTCGATATTGATCTTCACTATATTTCATTGATTGGCCATTTGATTATGTGATTTTATATTCTATTATAAATTGTTGAGTCGGGAATGAGAAGTACCAAGGATGTGTGATCCGACCGTAGACATTGTTTATTTTCATGTAATAGACCTCGTAGACATTATTTATTTTTTGCAAATAGACCTCGTAGACATTATTTAATTCATGCAAGTAGACCTCGTAGATATTGTTTAATTTTTGCAAGTAGATATTGTAGCCATTGTTTATTTTTCGTGCAAGTAGACCTCGTAGACCTCGCGGTGTAGTGTCCCAGACTGATCACATATCAAAGGTACTTCTAACAGTTGGGAAAGTATTTTTGTCTATTTATTTGCTACTGATTTTCTATCTTTTCTGTTTATTTTTCAAAACATATAATTGATGTCTAATCTATGTTGTATAGTCATTTTCATTATTTGAACTACATTCAGTGATTTGTACTCGTTCCATTCCTGACTGAAAACCAATATTTTTCAGGTTAGCCGTGGATTCACTTAGCTTGCGGAGTAACGGGTGTACTTGCAGACGAAAAGCCTAGAGACTAGCTAGATAGATGAGTGTAGTCATTCCAATATTTGTACGAGTTTATATTTTCTTCAAATATAAAACTTGTAAATATTGTAAGTTAAACTAGTTTTGTGAATTAGCATTGTTTTATTTATTTGGATCATCACGGTCGTGACAGCGTTCTACCGTCGACTCTGCAGCGTAGGCTGGCTTGGACAAGTCTCGTATTTGGAAAAAAAACGGGTGCGGGTTGTGACATATACCTTGCCCTCAGTTATAGTATTTTAAGAATATATATTTCTATTTCCATTCCATTCCATTATTTTAGTTAGTTGCTTATTTGCATATCTATTATTAGCGGTATTCTATTTTGTCTAGATGACACTGACTATGACACGTGATCCCTCATACATCGTAGCTTAGTATACCTGTACTTTTTGTCATCATAATGATTCCTATTGTATCACTTGTCTCGCGTTTAGTTGGTACTCATGTGATTATTCTGACATTGACCAAATTTTATGTAGTTGTATTGGATGGGGAGGACAGTTACTAGGTGTTTGGGCTATGTTTGTGTCTGTGTCTGTATCTGTATCACAAGTGCCTCAGATGAGCACTACCAGTGTACTTGAATCGTATGTCGTGTCAGCCCAAGCGTGCTAGAGTTGTCTTCTATTGCATATACACATAGACTGGCTAGTAGTAGCACACCTGATGCTTCCTGTTCTTATTTCAGCATGATTATACTGTTAGCTAGTCATGTATATTATGTAACTTGCTACGTCCCTCAAAGGACCTAATTTTTTTTCTAGGTATTTGTTGAGATCTGACATAGAATATTTTGGGCTATTTCTTCGGGATTCATGTATCGTTTGTTGGGTGCCTTCTTGTCATTCTTCTATAGTTATTTTCTCTTGTACTTCACAGTATTGTACATAGATTTGTGGATGTTTACTAAAAGATATATAGATTATGATACCCCATGTACAACTTATATGTATTCAAGTTGGATTGGAGTCAGCTTGAATGTGTAGCTGGCTATTGTCACGTGGTCTGGTCCGACGTATTTTGGGACTGGGGCGTACATGGTTTTTGTGGTGGCCCATGCAGGTCCCGCCTTCACAAAGTGTGCGAAGTCGTTGTGGTACCTAGGATAGTCATACTACTGCGAGCCTACAATCAATTGAGGAATATGATTTGATAATACATCCACAACTAGTATTATAGATTTCTCTAGGATCCTTCCAGCATGATTATCTTTATGCTACTTTCTCTCTTAGTTTGGATACATTTGTGAACTTATTTTCCTGTGATTGGACTAAACCCTCTCTAGCGACTACCTGATGTGTCCTTCCAATTTCTTACTCTAAAACTATTGGAAATATCTTCTGGATTGGTCCAAGGATGGTTCGAAGAATTATATATATATCTCATATTAAGGAGTCAGGAGTTTTTGCAGCTAGAGACATACTGGCGAGGTAGGACTTCAGATAACGACATCATGGTTACATATGTTTCTCGGCTTCTACACGAACCACCTCCTATGCATTTAATTGACCTCTTCTTCTGTATTTCATAAAAAGTTGATTTGGAGAGAGTTTACTGATTTGGCCAAGATAAGCTCAAGAACCTATATTATTTGGCATGACAGCTGTGCACTACAGCCATCCGTCGTATTATAAGACAAGGTGGTTATTTGCAGCTAGATGCACACTGGCATGGCAATAACTTCACGTAACATAATCATGGACATATATGGTTCTCGTGTTTTACCTAGACTACATCTTATGCATCTCGCTTTGTATCATACCGTTCATGGAAATAATTCAACAAACCTTCATGTTTGCTTGACCCTAACTTTGTTTGATATTAGTATGAATTGCTTGATCCAGCCCTAAGTTCTTGCTACTTTTCTATTTCGAATGGCTAAATTAGACAAACCTCATAGTTGTGTTATATATTATGACTAGGGTATGTTGATTGATGTGATTGTGATATTTGGATACTCTAGAGTGCGTAAAGTTTTTTAGTGTTTAATCACGTTTAGCAACCAGAATATGTATGAATGACTGTAGTAGGTAGACTCTAGCGAAAGATTTCTAGCCTTATGAGATAAAACTATTTATGTCGGTATGACGTTTGGTATGTGAAATTGATGTAGTATGGTTCCTTGATTGACTACATTTTATAACGAGTTATGGCTGGTATTATGATAAAGGAGTACACTATAGATAGGAGGATCTTGATACAATGGTGAGAATGTAAGCTCTTAAGAATATAATTGCCTAAGTTTAGAATGAAAATGAATGAAGAAATCTCATCTGAAACTCGTATGATGATAGAGATCAAGCTCGAGACGTCATCAGAACTCATAAACTTGAGGAAAGATAATGAAATTGATGACAAGCAACTTGGACACAGATTGGAGAGACTTACTGGTGGAAACAAGTTTAAGATTTAAACCCTTGGAAGAACGAGGACATTGAGAAGTGATAATGAAGGATAAGTCATTATGGTCGCATAAATTAATAATTCGAGGAAGAGGTATATATAATAGTGGAGGACATCGTAGGTTCAAAATTCTAACTGTCTATTTGGGTATTAAGGAATTATCCCGAATAAGGCTTGATGAGATCTATGAGAAAATCTAGGTTGTAGACTTTTTTAATCGGTAAAGAGTTAGTGATAAACTGGTCACACCTCCCTTTAGGCTTAGAATAATGAAGTGAGGGTAGGACTACTAGTAAAATAGAAATTTTATGCTTGAGAAATCTTTAAAAACTGAGTGTTGAATAACCTAAAGAACTACAAAAGTTCAAGACAATAATTGGAATAAAAGTAGGCCCGAGCACGTTTAATTGGCTACTTAGTCCTAGAAATTATCGAGGACTAATACAAATAGTCCGACTCTCGAGAAGTCAGTTTTGAAGATAATGTTGGAAGATAAAATGGTGGTTGTAACTATTGACAAAGGGACTTGGATTTGACACTGGAGGGTTAAGGGCGTAGCAATTAATGGTTAGAAGGATCAATTCATGATTTTAGATTACAGTATGAAATCCCTAGCATGTACAAATTAATATAGAAGTTAAAATGTTTATCTAGATACGATTATTGGTATCATCTAAGAGTGAAAAGAAATAATGCAATGACTTCGATTGATAAAATAGGGGTGCCTATGATCGGTTAAGAAAATTAACTATTTGTGTTTATGAATATAAAGATGGTTGATGACTAAGCAACGATGATACATGTACGTCTCAAGGTTGACCAAAAATACATGATTGGTTGATAGGGAATTGAGTCGGGTATCAAAGATTTGAGGAAGTGGAAGTGACTAATATTGACTATGAGTGAATTTATAATTAATGATAAGTGCGACAAAAAATAGTAAGTTTGTGGAATTAGTTAACCTTGGCTAGGCTTAGAATTAGGCCTTGGTCGTTCAATAGAATTTCACTCAAGGGGTATTAAGGAAAACATTGGATTAATGGAGTTTGTAAATACTTTGAACATGAGTAGCATAAATTAGAGGTTAGAATTTTCCTATGGATAACCATGCCAGTTTTAAATTTGGATTGTGGAAACTAGGGGTAGAATGCGTAAAAAAAAGGATTGCACTGTGTCTTAATTGTGATTTTTGGGTAATTGGGGGGTACGATCTTTAAGGGCGGGTTGGATATACCTGGTTGTTGAGTTAGCAAGGATGATCGCAAGTAGTTGTTATCGAGAATTTCATTATGAGAATACA
This sequence comes from Iris pallida, assembly GCA_029216955.1. Taxonomy (NCBI): domain Eukaryota; kingdom Viridiplantae; phylum Streptophyta; class Magnoliopsida; order Asparagales; family Iridaceae; genus Iris; species Iris pallida. Next base: position 6,913,384 of record JANAVB010030219.1, on the reverse strand, counting down.
CTTTATAATATTGAGATGGTTAATATTCAAAAAGAATCATATAAAGGTTTAGATTGTAATACAAAATTGTAATGAGTATGAATTCTACCAAGAATTTATCGAGCATGGTTGGACTTGAGGTATGGTTACTAGAGATATATAGTTGAAGGCGTTTAGAGGAATGAGATGCAATTACCAAGCACAATTAAAGGACTAAAACCTTGTATTTAGAATTTGAGTGGTAAGCATGTATAAGAATAAGTAACTATATCTTGATAATTATACGAGAGCCTCTTCAAGGACAAGTAAATGATTGTAGACAAAAAGGTAATGTTCAATTTGATATATAAGTGAGTTAATAGCTTAGAGAAGAATTTAGGCTGTGATTGCTTTGTCAAACCCAAGTTATTGTTTAATGAAGATGATATCCCTGAGAAAACCTAGATTATAATCTTTGGTCAACAAGGAATTGGAACGATGGACTAGGCATCTCTCCTTAGCTTAGAATATTGTTGTGAGGTAGAAAAATATTATTGAAATAGGATTTTGATTTTGATGAACATTTTGAGTTTGAGTGTTTGGTAACCTATGGAAGTAAAAGTTTGAGAGAAAAATTTCAGGATAATAATTGAGATTATAGTAAGTTGTGACAGTGGTACAAATTCTTAGTGGATGTGAGATTAGCTTAAGGGTCAAGCACACTTGGTATTTGATTTCAGAATTTATCAAGGACGAATCCGAATAATCAGACTTATGAGGAGTTCGCACTCACAGGAAAAAAATGGAAGATGAGATAACAATTGTTATGACTATAGACTAAAGGACCTGAATCTGGCACTTAAGAAATAGAAGACACATCATTGGTAGATTATGTGATCGAGTAAGGATTATTCAAGGGAACACTACATGGTTTCAGATTATACGGTGATGAATAATTATTGTGTTAAAGGGCTAGAATCAAAATTTTTGTTGATTTTAATTTCAAGGACGAAATTATTCTAAGGTGGGTAGGATTTAAGACCCCTCTCTAAACTTAATTGAATTATAGTCTCTTTCTTTAATTTTTTAAGCTATTAAATATTTTTGTTTCTATTTTTGGGTAAATATTCTTTATAATCAGATTTTTTTTATGATGGCATTACTGTTAATATAATTTTCTCATGTTGTGTTTAAATATCTACATAGAAATAGTATTTATTAGCATTAGGCCAAAGCCATTGTATTTGGAGTAACCCTGTAGTCATATGATCATTTATTGAACTATATTTATATTTGTTGGGAGCCTTCAGGCCACATACAAAGTTATTTGTTAGGGCCTTCAAGATTATCCGTGTAGTGTTTAAATTGCATGGACCCTTTCTTTTTATCAACTGTAACGCTCCAGTCCCAAAATACTTAGGACTAAGTACGTAGACATGCCAGCTGCATACATACGAAGTATACGGAATACTCATATGTATACGTAGGTTGTACAATATAGTAAACCATGACACACTAAATCTCATCCACAAATATAAAGGAAATAAAATAGAATTCTACTATAAATTATTATTTTATACAAGACGTTGGGCGGAGACAAATCTACTACCAACTATTCAAAGAGAAGAATACATAATAAAGGAATTTGTCGAGTGATGCGAAGACGATCCAAGTGCAATCATCTCGAAGGAAGAGAGTAAAGCATGGCCTTGGCTAGAGCACCTGCTGGAAGCCACAAAGCAAACACCTGGACAGTTTACCAGGTCCTCAGAGGGACGTAACAAGATACAAGAAACAACATGTCATAATAAACTGAATATATAATGTCACAAGTCACAAGTAAAGTAAAATAGTCCCAATCCTAACACGTCCCAATATCTCATCATCGAATAGTGGACTACCCCTACAACCAAACAAGGACAAGGGGTAGCATACTATTCTACGATGCGACATTGTCCCATGCTACTAATGGAACGGTGGTGACATGACATTAGGCTAAGGTCACCTAACCATTCTACTGTATATATGCAGTTAAGAACAAACCTTTAGTCGCAAGGGCCCTAGCTATTAATAGTATCTAGTATAGTCCCCACATAGGCACTAGTGACCAAGCGCATAACGTTCAAAAATGTCAGTGGCCAACCTGAGAGGGTAATCTTACCCGTATCTCCAACGGAGCTTCCGGTTTACAAGGGAAAGTGTAATAGTAGCCCATACGATAAGAAAATGTTCTTCCCACCCAATGTACATATCTAAGTTGCATCCACGACCATGTACCTCTACTAACTGCTAAGTCTCCTAACATACCTCTGTTAGCAGTTAGACCTAACGAATACGCACGGGTGATCAGCCAACACACAAGGACCTCTACATGCTAATCATCTCACATATAAGTCATGGAACAGTCATGTCAAGTTTATGATATACACTAACAACCGGTAGTCCCTTAACACTAGGTCCATATGCATAATTCAAGTCAAAAACGAAAATAAGACTAACGCTTGCATTGAGTATAATGGAAAGCAAGTAAATAGTAATCAAAGGTACAACTGGATAAACAGGAAACAAATAGGAAGTGAATATGCAATATCTAAAATTAAAATGCAGACTAAATATAAATAGTAAATAAGGCAAAGTATCTTGCCTGGTGTGTCGCCTGATGTGGTGTGGTGTTCCTACAAGTCCCGAATGTCCAGAGTCATGTTCGATGTTTAGGTGTTCGAATCCGCGAGAATATAGGAATCTAATCAGTCACTACAGACATATAGTGATTACGAAGAGTAATATTTGTACTATTTAATACTAAAAATATATTTTGGTAGTTGAGATAGTTTTTAGAAAAATACTTTAAAATCTAGGAATCTTTTTAGGCTAAAAACCAAATTAAAATTTATAGATAGAGAAACTATCTTTTATTTAACAAAACAATTTACATAAATATTTAGGAAATCATTTTATTTATAAAAAACTATATTCTTATGGTAAAAATAGTTCTAGATAAATATTAATAATCTAGAAATGTGTTTAGGGTTTTAAAACCATATTTTGAAATTTAGGCTAAGTCAAATATAATCCTTATATATTTTTGCAAGAAAATTTTGAAAAGATTTCTGATAACCATGATAAAATATAAAAACCAATTATTAATAAAAAAAACTTAATAATAATCCTAAATCTTAGTTTTGTAAAAATAAATAATAATAATAACAGAATCTATTTATAATAATAATACAGAATACTAATAATACTCATTACATATAAGTACACACATACTGTAGCAAAAATATACAAATGATTATAATAGTAACATTATTATACTATGACTCACGAATTCCTTCTGCTTGCATTTTCCTCTTTTGAGGAGACCACACACAAAAATTGAATAAAAGAAAGAGGGAGAGAGGAAGCAGGGAGTGAGGAGAGAGACAAGCGGAGGGAAAAGGAGAGAGAGTTACCAGTGGGGACGACATCTGCCGGAGAAGGCACGACGCACGCGGCCTTCGACCCTGGGAAGTGCTACGGAGGAGAAGACCAGGGCGGCTTGCCGGATATGGCGAGCGTAGCAAAGTCGGGCCGCAGACCTCGTCAGCGATGGAGAAGAAGGAGGGGCGTTCCTCGTTCTCACTGCGTGCGGTGGAGGAAGGCGCTGGATAAGAACTGCACGCATGGTGGCTCAGCGTTCCGTGGCAGGACGGCTCAGAGCTGGGGGTTCGGGGGAGTCCGATGACACAGCGTAATGGGTTGCCGGCTATGGCAAGGTCGGGGCGGGCGGCGACGATGGCGGTTCTAGATCTGGGGAACACGACGAGGTATTTTGTGAATTTTATTTGGGGGCACGACGATGGTCGGACACGGTGAGGTTGGTTTGGGTGATGGTGATGACTGGGATGGTGGCTGTGGTTTAATGTCATAGCTGATGGGGTCAATAGAGGTGGTGGGCAGCGAGTGTCAGGTGGTGAAGTGGGGCTGCAGTGGTAATGACGGGTGGCGGAGTACGGTTACGGTAATGGTGGAGACGGGGGCTACCATTGGCCAGGACGGCGATGGAAGGCAGGCGGGTGTGGCTGAGAACTAGGGTCGGGTACTGATGTTATGGTCTTGTGGTTCATGCGGTGACCAGGTGTGGTGCTCAGCGGAAGTTGGCCTGGCGGTAGGAATGATCTGGTGGTGGTGGCGTTGGTCTTGGCGATGGTGGAGAGGGATGTTGCGGTGGTGGCTAGGAAGGGGGGTGCCAATGTCTGGTGGTGGATTGGACAGTGGGTCGGGGTCGGCCAACGGCTGGTAGGAGATTAGTGATAGGTTAGGATTGTGTCCTGTGTGACACGGAAGGTGTCGAGGTCCGAAATTGTCGAACTCGAAAGGATATTTGTTTATGTAAAAGAGACAAATATAGTGGATGGGAAGGGGGACACGGACACGATGCACGATACTTTGGATGTGGTGGTGGAGAATTTCGGGTTGTGAAATAGTATGAAAAAGTGTAAGGAGCTTCTCCATATATAGGAGGTGGTGCTCCTAGTTGGATAAAGACTAGGATTGTTTAAACCCCTACAAATAAATCATTTATTATTCAATTCGATTTAAAGCTAATTTAATCCAATTCTATTCCAATGTAGATAATTCATTTCCAATTTAAAATCTATTTAAAAGAACATATTTTCTAATTTAAATTATCATAATTAATTAAATATTAAATCAACCATAATTTTAAATATCTTTTTTGAAATAATAAAATAATGATAATAAATAATTTTTGAAATTTAAAACTTATTCATATACCTCGCATGCAATAGAATCTTCACATAAAATATGGTTTTCTAAATTGTCATCAAGAATAAAAATAGTTTTTAATAAAAGTAAGAATAAACATTTAGGCAAATATTGTGGGATATCCTTTTGATATGAAAATACTTACTTATACTATATTTAGGAATGAATCATATATTTCTATATTTATGACAAAAACAATAATACAATATTTTATATATGAATAATCAAATACTTCGCATCTACGTCTTTACGTATTCGCACTCGACGTACGATACTAAAATAAAACCAATACCAAAGATATAAATAATAAAAATAATTATTATGAAAATTTAGGGGCTTACATCCTACCCAACTATGGACCCACACAAAAAAGAAGAAGAAACACTGTCTATTCTTATTGGCGCAAGGCACCACAAATCGAGTACGCTTGAGAGATCCTGCGCTGAGGATCCCCGAGTACAAAAAGAATTCTGGGGAATAGGATGATGAAGATCGAGCGGTAGTTGTTCCTTGACTCCGTTGACACTCCGATTACAAAAGTGGGAGAAAACCTAAAAAAATTGCTAACTCTCGGTTCACTGGCAAGAAGTACAGCAATTTGGCTCTTGAAAATGCTCTTCGTTCTGTCCTTTTAAGAGGTATATGACCCCTTTTTATAGTTGTTTCCGTGCTGAATGATGTTATGCACCCACATAAGAAAATACACTGATTTTCATGTGGGCGCATGGTCCTGCTTTGGGCACATAGAGTGTAGGCACATGCAGACTGCGTGATCGTGGGTTGATCGTGGGGTTGACGTGGCTGCATGCTTCGGTGCACGACTGCTCGTGGAGACTGACGTGGCCGTGTGCTTCGATGCACGATTGATCGTTGGTTTGACCGAGTCGGGGGCTGTTCTGACTTGGGCGCATAGCCTGAAACAGGGCTATGTGCCCCCTAGAGTGGGCGCATAGCTTGCTTTGGTGACTTGGACGCATATGACTTCTCTGGCTTGGACGCATATGACTTCTCTGGCTTGGGCGCATGGTTGTCAAGACTGCTAAAATTTTCATGCTTCTACAAGACCCCCTTCAAAGTTTTTGATACTAGAACGAGTTTGAAATACTTTGAAAGAAGCATGGACCGTCTTCTCGTGATGCAGTGGGCACATAGCATAGCTCTCCTTTTGGGCGCATAGAGTTTGGCCAGACTGTTAGAGAGATGGCTGTTGAGATCTTTCTCGAAAATCTAAACTGACAGATTCATCAGAGTAGAATTTGAAAAGGTCCATCCTTTATGCGTTGTCCATGTCAGCAAGTGGCAGTCGCATAATATGCAAAAGACTGGGTCTTTATGTGAGCGCATAAGTCATAGTGGGCGCATAGTACGCAGTAGGCGCATAGGAGTAGTGGGTGCATAGTATTTGGCCCATGCCTATAAATAGGCCTTGAAGAGAGAGAAGATTCATTATTCTCTTTTCCTTCAAAACTTTCAAAAAGACTTTTCATCTCTTCTCTGTACGAACCATGTCTCCCAAGGCCGCCGAATGATCGGCGAAGGGCAAGGGGCTGCACCGAGTGGCTCTCCTCCTGCGACAGCGTTCTTGCTAGTCCAGGACATGATCCTGGGTGACGCTACGCCTCAAAATAAAGTCTTGAGCGTTAATTTACGACGCTCAGACTTTTCCTCTGCATGGGCGCATGTGCCCAAGGCAACATGCTTCTGTGAGCATTCATATGAGCCCACAGAAGCATGCGCCTACACTGTGGTGTGTTATGCACCCACATGTTACTACATGTTATGCGCCCACATGATGTTGCATGTTATGCGCCCACATGCAACTACATATTAGGCGCCCTTATGCTGTTTTTGACGCATAGCCCTTTTGGCACATAGCTCTTTGGGCGCATAGGATTCCTCCAACACTTAGTTTTTTCTATAGATTTTGAGTCTGACTTTCTCTTCCATCCTTGCAGTTAACATGTTCATCCCAAAACTTGGTGGAATCCCTTTCGGCTTTTCTTGCCAAGTCCTTGTCACAAGCCTCATAACCAACATGGTCAGCATGGTTCAGGCCAAGATCAGTCATAACCAGCCTACGGAACGGACGCTCACCATACTTGAACAGGACAAGACCTTCTTGAAGTAGATGATTAACGATGAGAAGCACTTGCTCGGAGGGGAACGTCATTTTAAGAAACCGTACTTCCTGTTCGGTGACAGTGTGGGGTTCGAAGTTGGCGAGACGATACACTTGAAAAACCTACTAGTGGTCAGGCTGAACAATCATAGGATATGGCTACAGTTGATGGAGGCTCAGCATCCTTTGTCTGTGTTCACTGTCATAGTCGCACGGCGACAGATAAAGTGGAAGCTAACCCCTGAGCTCCCCAGGGTCGTCTCTGGAAGAATACAGTTCGACTCGGGAGATCGGAAGAAGGACACTTTCAAGTGTGGCAGGGCTCTACATCTTACTCCACGAGGGGGCTACAACATGGTGCCATAATAAACGACATCCCAACTGACCTCCACTCTTATGCTACCGACATGCTTTGCAATCTGATGATGTCGGGGGACTTGTCGTATCCCGTAGGAAAGATGTGGATGGAAGGTTGGAGGTATCGAATTTTATTCTGGAGCAACCTCATTGACTGGGTGCATTCTACATATGAAGCCACCCTGAAGACTGCTGGCCTTTTTTATGTTATTAGGGCCTTCCAAAATGGCGTAAAGGTCAACTGGCCAATGTTTGTCTCTTTGGCAGAGTTATATAACCTTCATACTTGTACTTTCTTTGCTCCGGGCGGGGAGATGGGATTGGCTCTCCACGAGATACAGGAAGTGTCGAAGCTTCCTTGGGGCACAGAGCTGTATGAAGAGTACGTACCGTGTGATGAGGAGCTTTGAGACCTGGAGAATGAGAACTCCGAGATGATGGATGTATACAAGGAGTTATTCTGCCACCTCCTCATCTGCCATAGGATCAACAAGAAAGAAAGGACCGAGGGAGCCAATCCCCACACAAGAGCTTGGACGAGCTATGTCTTCGTTCAAGGAGAAGGAGAAGATCCGGCCTCCTTTTCGATTTTAAAACCTATGACCAAGTCCGAGATAGAAGTCCGGATGGAAGATTATGATACGGCGGATACTGAGGACAGTGATGATCCTGAGGGGAGGTCCCCAATCTGGTATTACTTCGATCAAGCTGAATATCCGTTGTCGAAGAAATCCATGCTGGCAGCTTTCTTATTGATCTGACTTCGTGACTATATAGTCCCTGGGGGTTCAGGGACTATTGAGAGGATGAGTCGGAGCATAATACTTCCGGCTGTGAAGCTGGTATTCGGATACCGGCTTGTCTTGCTTCCCGCGATGGTCTGTGCCGTTGAACGAGGTCTAAGGGACTTTGTTAGAAATGCGGTGACTCCTGACGACAGAGCCAACTTCTTTCGGACCGAACTTCCGTATCATTTCTTGATGGGTCATTTCTTGACGGGGTGACTGCTACTGCATTGTCCTACCTTGATGAACGCTGGACCGGCGGCGGACTCTTTGGCAGGAGACACCTTTCTTCGTAGATTCTATGGCGCGAACTGGGCCGTCACTGGTGTACCCGCTTACAGAAGGGCTTTAAGCTTCTTGTAGAACTACAAGTTCTTCAGGGTATCCCCTCCGTCCGGAAGCGGTAGCACAAGAGATAACTTAGGGGATGAGGGAGTTTGGTGCTCAGAAACAGGACTACAAGCTTCTTGCAGAACTTTAGAGTATCCCCTCCGTCTTGCAGAACTACAAGCTTCTACAGGGTATCCCCTCTGTTCTTCAGGGTATCCCCTCCGTCTTACAAAACTATAAGCTTCTTGCAGAACTTCAATCTATTAGACCGTCGCATATGGTGCTCAGAAACAGGAACCATGCCTATCTGGAGCCATACCTGTCGAGTTGTTTCGTGCGGCAGTTTGGCTACAGCCCCTTCTTTTGTAATACTTAATAAGGTCTCTCATGGCCAAATTCTTATTAAAGCCTTCTCTACCATAGAATTCGGCCTTCGGGGTCAACCCGGCGGCTTCTATGAGGAAGGCGGCACAAAGGAGGCTCGAGGGCTTATTAAGGAAGGCGGCAAGGGCCCCTGAAGGGGGAAAACGAAAGGCGTTTTCTGGTCCCCTCCTTTTGGGAAATGCTAGCCCGTATTTGGAGTCAATATGTAGCTTAATTGATGGGGCACGTGCCTGGATGTATTACAATATCGGATGCACGGGGGCAATCTTCACTCTGCCCTCGGATAGACTCGAGACCCACCTGTGCTATGTTGTCGTGAAGTTTTATGTTCAGATCAATACTTTTCATCCTCGGTATGATTGGGAATAGAGCTTGATATTAGGGACTCAGTTTGGCCCTCCTTCTAGAAATATGCCCAAAAGGTGCCGAAGGGCCGTAAGAAGGAGGCGCTGCTCCAGCTGTGAAGCCAGACGCAACACCATGGCTAAGGGATATCTTTAGTGATCCGGTAGTGCCTCCAAAGGAGGACATGAAAGATGGTTCTGCTCTTTCCAATCCTCCTCAAAAGAGAAAAGTTTCAATTGAATTGGCCCATGAGACAGCCTTTAAGAGGAAGAAGAAGACTGTTGCCCTAAGGAGAGCCAAGAAAGTAGGTGCTGGCTCACCTCCCTTGAGAAGGTCTTCCCGGCAAACTGGAAGAGGTGGAACGGCGTCGAGGGCCATTACCATTCGCGAGGTAGATCCCTTCCTAGACTCCATAGCCGTTTTGGTCAAGCCATTAGAAGCTTTATCACCCTTGCGTTTATCCTTTGCACAGGATCCTGAAGTTGCAGATGAGGCAGGTGCCTCCTCGTCTGAGGAAGTGGACGTGACAATAGTGTCCCCTCCTTGTCCTCGACCGGCATATGGCGTTCAGCCTTCCCCAGTCAAAGAGGCTAAATCAAAGGATGTTTAGGGCGAATGCCCGAATTATGGTGGCGACCAAAATGCCAGTCCTTCTTTCGATATCTCATTAGGGGCGATGTCTGAAATCAGGGCTATAATAAAAGATTTTTATGAGAATTAAGTCTAATCGGCTCATCCTCCTGCGGGTAAGTTATCATTGTGCCTCACTTCAGATGAGATTTTTCGACTTCGATTTTGCGTACTCCTCGTAAAGCTGTCTGCCATTGTATATTTCCTTGTAGACAAGGAGAAGGTACCCCTCATAGAGATAGCCCAAGGCATTGGGAGAGAAACAGAGGTTGTCCCCGGCTTCTCTGAATTTGCTAGTGCGGAGGGATCTATTAGTGAGCCAATATCAGCTGTAGAAGGAGAGGTTGAACAGCCTACTAAGGGGCTGCGCCCGGTCCTGCTAGGGCCGTGGAAGATATCCAGCCTGATGCTGCTCGAGGCCTTGATATTGTTCTTCTTGAACAGCCTGGGCCTGCTCTCGTTTTCCCTGAAGCCAAGTCCGATGACTTAGTCCAAGTTGGCGCTGAGCATGCTGAAGGTACGAAATTACAACTCTTTTACATTCTTTTTTTGGTTACTGATACATATATTGTTTTTTTGTCAGGTTTAGCTTTTCTCAGGCATTTCTTCCTGGAACGGAAGAACCTCATCAGGAATCCTCCCCGATGACATCCACTGAAGACGACGAGATGGCCCAGGAAGTCGTCAAAGATTTCTATTTTGTCCTGAAAGTAAAGCTTCCTGGAGTTCTGAATCGGAACGCCACCTTTGGCCCTGTGAAGGCTATTACTGAATTCCAAGTGGCGGCCCTTGAGAGCATCGTCGGCTATGAAGAGCGGGCTAATGCTCTGAGGAGGGTTCTGAATGATCTGAAGGGTCAGGTGGCCAGATTTCGGGATGCCAAACAACGAAGCCCGACGTCGCTGTTTCGTGCAGAAGACGAGGCTTTGATCATGGCTCTTGCGGAGGAGAAGATTACTTTCCAAGCAAGGAATGATGCCCTCGCTCAAGAGATCAGTGAGTTGGCTGATCAGTATGGGCAGTTCAATGCTACGAGTGAGGCACGTATTGCTTCAAAGAATAAGCTGGCTGTGCAGATTACTGAGAAATATAATCATATTACGCAGATTCAAAGTGAGATTGCTCAACTGGAGGCCAGCTTGAGGACAGCAACGTCTGAACAGGAGGACTATTTGGCTCAGGCTGCCGTGACCGCCATAACTTCCGACCACTTAAAAGAACAGCTGGTGAAGTTGGTGGAAGAGCACATGAATCTGATCCCCTTCCAGGATAAAGCTGCTCGTCAAGAAGAGGCGTGCCGCCGTGCTACCGCGAAGTCCAAAGCCGAAATTGTGGCTCTAATGGATAGTACCAATCGATTGTGTATCCCTTAGATTTTTTGTTTTATTTTGTAACTGTTTCTTTTAGCCGTCAAGAGTCTTGTATCTTTTTCTCCGTCTTTTGATAGATGTTTTAATAAAGAATCTGTTGGCTTTCAAAATTTATGAATGAAGTTTTGTGAAATATCAGAACTAGAGGTAATGTGGACATAGTAAGGATATTTCTGGTGGGTATTCCGCTGGAGAATTTGATGTGGACCTATTATCCATTTTATATTCAGGGTTCATGAATATAGATAATAAGTTGAAAGAAGATGCTAATAGAGGTAATATGGACGTAATAGCAGAGGATGTTCTATATCTGACCAGAGGTAATAGGGACATGGAAGGATATATAACATTTGGTAGGAGTGGATAATTCAGAGGTAATATGGACATGATTATTCTAGATGAATGCTTTTCTCAGAGGTTATATGGACGTGGAAAAACATTTTTTAATCATCCCACTGGGGAAATAATTATCGAAAAATAATTCAGGGGTAATATGAACGTGACTTATTTTCGTCAGTCCGAGTTTGGGCAGAGTCAAAAACGGAAATGATTCCACTGAGGAATCTGTTTAGAGGACCTATTATCCATGGCGTATTCAAGACTCTTAAAATACGGTTAATAGTTAAATAATTTTTCGAATCACATAAACATTATAATGTATATTTACATGATTAAAATAGGGTATATTTAAACGTTGTTACACATAATATTTCTTCAGGAACTTGTCGTTGATCAGCATCCTGAGCAAGTCACCATCAGGCTTGGTTAGTCGATACGCAACGTTAGAATACACTGATTCTATAACGAAAGGACCTCCCATTTAAGCTGGAATTTTCCTTTTGTCTTGTGCATCATGACCATTGGTCTTCTCACTGCTAAGACTAGATGACCAACTTAGAAGATCCTTTCCTTCACCTTTTTATTGAAGGCTCTGGAAAGACATGCATGGTATAGCTCAATACATTACTGAGCTAATAAGCAATTTTCGTTTAGCGCTTCGAGCTCTTGTAGTCACAGACGGTAACTTTCTACGGTAGTCAACTCATTGGCTAAGGCTACTCGAAGAGAGGAAATCTGGATTTCTTGGGGAAGAACTGCTTTTCTCCCATAAACCATAGAGAATGGTATACTGCCTGTTGGAGTCTGGACCGTTGTACGATAGGCCCAGAGACATTCGTCGAGCTTTTTATTCCAATCGTGCTTGTTTGAAGATACGAACTTCTTGAGATGTTTAATGATGGTTTTATTGAAGGCTTCTGCTAACCCATTAGCTGCTGGATTGTAGGCAGTAGAGGCTACATTCTGGATTTGATTCTTATCGCTGAACCGATAGAATACATGGCTCGCGAATTATTGACCATTATCATAGATGATCCTGCGAGGTAGGCCGAAGCGATAGATAATGTGATGTTTGATGAAACTAATCACGTTCAACATCTTCACTTCGGTGAGCGGTATAACTTTTGCCCATTTGGAGAAGTAATCGGTTATAGCTAGGATGAACCAATATCCTCTGGAAGATGGCGGGCTGATTGGGCCTATGACGTCTATACCCCAAGATTCAAAAGGCCAAGATGCTGTCATCGGGTGTAGAAACTCTGAAGGCTGATCAATAAAGTCGGCATAGAACTGACAAGCCCTACACTTCTTTGTATATTCAACAGCATTTGCTATCATCATGGTCCAATAATAACCCATTCGTCTAAGGCGATCTTGTAATTTGGAGCCTGGTTGATGTGCACCACAAACTCCGTCGTGAGCCTCACAGAGTGCATGTCTGGCTTCTGTGTCTGATAAACATCATAACAGTAGCCCGTCGTAAGAGCGTCGATACAACACTTTGGTAGTTGTATCATAGTAAAATATGAGGGATCTTCTTTGGACAGATACTGCTTTCTTTGGGTCCTCAGGGAGGATTCCATAGACAGCGCATTCTATGAAAGAAAATCTCCAGTCTTTATCGTCGATGTTTGTTTCTGTTGCATAACTGTGATAAATATGCAAGGCATCTTTCACACAAAATAACTCTCGACCAGATACTGTAATAGAATACTGATGCTGACAGGAACGGTCAGGGAAGCAGTAAGACCGGCTAAAGCTTCTTCTTCTATATTATGTAGTCGAGGCACGTGCTCGATGAAGAATCTAGCAAAACTAGAAGCCAATTCGATTGTAGCTTTATGATATGGGATGAGATCTTCATGACGAACTTCATAATCCCCTCGGAGCTGACTAATTATTAGCTTGGAATCGCCGTAATCTTCTAGGTAGTCAACTTCCAGTTGAAGGCCGATCAATAGGGTATTATATTCAGCCACATTGTTGGTACAGGGTTCTACGAGAGAATATGCACGGTGTATAACCAGATGGTCGGGTGACACAAGCACGATGCCTACTCCGGCTACGATATTTCCTTTAGGTCCTGTTCTTGATACACCGTCAAAGAACATTCGCCAAATAGGGATTTCCTCAGTTGTGGTGTTAGAGTCCACTACATCATCGGGGATTTCATCGTAGAGTTTGGAAGATTCTGGCACTGGATGAGCTGCTAGGAAATCAGCTAACGCTTGGCCTTTTATTGCCTTCTTAGGAACGAACCCATGTAGCTAAACGGGAATTAAGAGAACCCGGTTTAGTCATGAGTATTCTGAGAGGATTAACTTTAGATATGACGTAGATAGTCTGCCCAGACACATAGTGGCGTGTCTTCTGGATAGCAAATACCAGTACAAGACATTCCTTTTCCACAGATGTGTATCTGTGCTCGACACCCACCATCGTGCGGCTGAGGTAGTAGATTGCATGTTCATGGCCGCCTTCATTCTTCAGAGCTAATAGGGCACCAAGGTAATGGTCCATAGCACAGACATATAGTAAGAAGGGCTTCCCCATTATTATTACCACCAATACTGGAGGGCTTGTGAGATACTTCTTGATATCGTCAAATGCGCATTGACATTGTTCAGTCCAGACGAAAGATACGCCTTTCTTCATGAGCTGAGTAAACGGTTGACACCTCCCAGAAAGGTTCGAAATGAATCATCTGATGTAGGCTCGCCTTCTTTGAAGTCCGCATAGCTCTTTGAGATTTCTTGGGGGATGTATATCGAGGATAGCTTTCACTTTCTCCGGGTCAAGATGTATGCCCTTTGAAGTGATAACAAAACCAAGGAACTTGCCGCTGGAGACTCCCAAAAAAGATATGGTTGGATTCATCTTGGGTTGGTGTGCACGCATTAGTTCGAACACCGTTCTCAAGTCTTGGAGGTGGTTTTCTTTGAGATGACTTTCAACTACGATATCGTCTACGTAGCATTCCACTATTTTATGCAAATGATCGCAAAAATTGTGTTCATAGCTCGCTGGTATGTCGTCCCTGCATTTTTCAATCCAAAGGACATCACCGTATAACAGTATACCCCCAACGGTGTTCAAGAAGATGTGTGTTTCTCATCGTAGGGGAACATCTTGATCTGGTTGTAGCTAGAGAACCATCCATGAAGGACATCTGCTCGAAGCTGCATGTATTATCGATCATTATGTCAGTGATCGGTAGAGGGAACTCATCTTTCGGGCATGCAGGGTTCAAATCTTGGTAATCAATACAGACTCGAACCTTACCGTTCTTTTTCATGACTGGGACAATGTTAACAACCCAGTCAGGGTGTTGTTCTTCGCGATTAAATCCACTTGCGATAAGCTTCTTGACTTCACTCTCGATGGCCTCTATGATATCTGGTCAAAATTGTCGTTGCTACTGTTTCACTAGTTTAGCTTTAGACAAGATATTTAGGCGGTGCATAGCAACTTTAGGGTCCATACCTGGCATGTCTTCATAGCTCCATGCAAAGACGTCAATGTATTCTCTTATAAGTTGTATAAGAGATTGTCGTTCTTCGCCAGACATACTTTTACTGAGGAAGATTGGTTTAAGAGATGATTCATCTCCTAAATTGACTTGGACAACACCGTCTTCAGTAGGTTGTTCACGTTGTTCGAAACATAACTCCCATCTAGTATCCATCTTTTAAGCCCAATGTTCAAGCTCGATCGATTGGACATCGTTTGTAATTTGGTCGACTGACACGATATTGACGAACAAAGTTCCTTTGTCCATGTCTCCAATGCTGGAGTTTGAATCCCAGAGGCAGGAATCAGAAGAATAAGAACAACAATCTGTTTCGACGTCTGATCCTTCAGGAGTTGTTGGAGGAGTGACGTAACCCAAACCAACACCATTTTGTTGGTAATAGTTCTCGAGTTTGCCGGGAGGAGCAAAGTGGCGTATTGGCATTCGTCGTCCTTGACCGTAGTTTAGCCCCTGGTCGCTTTTTATATCATATTCCATGTTCTGGATGATATTCTTGGCCTGCCAACTATATCGGTAAAGTTGCATTTTTCTATAATCATAGTCAGCTTCGGTGTTGTGATTAGGAGAAGTAGAGTCCAGAACGAACTTTTTTGCCAATTATTCGACCGAAGATGATTAGTTCTTCACCCTTCTTTTCTGGCTGAAATGATGAAGTAGTGGATATCTTCTGGCCAGACTTTTTCCCGTAAATGAGGCATCGTGACCGGCATACAGAGGTGTGGTCATATACCGTGGTCTAGAGCGCATATCGTATCTATATGCTGGTTTACAGATTGGTAGACATCGGAGTAATTCAAAGATAAACCTTTAATTAGAAAATATGCAAGTTCTTCTTCAGGGATAACATCATCCACTGAAGGTACATTATTTTGAGTATTGATATACTCATTGAGAGGATCATTGTCTGGAACAGGAGCCACAGCCTTGGCCAAGTTCACCACATAGGGTAATTCTTCAGGATTGGGAGGATGAACTTCAGCAGGTTCTACCCGAGGTATTTTACGGAGAGTGATGGTCAATGGTTTGACCTTATCAAGATTCTTCTTTTTAACCTAGATTGTGAGAGGCTTTGGAGTACTTTTTTGATTAGTATGTCCTTTGACTCGGATAATCAGGGGACCATCACTGGAGGATGAACTCACTTCAGCTTCTTCGTCAGCTTCGTTGTCGTCATCCTTGGAGGGATAAGATTGATAAAGTATCGAATCTTCGTAGTAGGCTTCAATGCCCTTAAAAGGATCAATATCGACAAACTTTGTCTTCACGATGCCATCGTTGTTGACGTACTTGAAGCATTGGTGAAGTGAGGAAGGAATGATCATATTCTCGTATATCCATGGACGTCCCAACAAGACGTTATAGGATACATTGGCGTCGATTACATAACAAGAAACCTCCGTTCGAAGATCACCAATCTGGCACTTGAGATGGATCTTGCCCATCGGGTGGCTTCTTCCAGCATTGAAATCCATGATAGTTGTATTGGTTGCAGATAGCTTCTGCAGAGGGATTCCTAGAATTTAGAGTAAACTTCTAGAAATGATGCTGAGGGAGGAACCTGGATCGATGTGCATCCGATCCACATTAATCGCCCCGATATACCTTGTATAGTACAGAGGTCTATAATGACGATTATTTTTTAGTAGCATATCCTTCTGTGAAAAGGTGATATTGGGCACCACTTCCATAGTACTGTGGCAGTGAGGACAGGAGACAGGATCTTCAGCGGAGGCTTTGACTTCAGTGAGATAAGAGTCGGCATGTAGTAATGCCTCACTTAAGGCCTTACGTGTTTCTTTGGAGAGTCACAATAGATCGAATAGAGACAACATGTCGGGTGTATTAGCCAGCTGTGCCTGTATGTCAAAGTTGTAAGACCGATCCATGCCTTCGGGAGTTGGCGCCTTCAAAGACTTGTCAAATCGGGTCTCCTTCTGCTTGGCTTTGTCGATAGTTGAAGGCTTAGGCGGACCGGCTTCTGAACTTATAGGGATAGCAGGAGCTTGAGAAGGTACTACTTCTTCTTGCGCAGGGTCATAAGTCCGTAGGTATGCCTTCCCAGATCGTGTCTCGCCAGATAGAACTTCGTAGATAGGAGAAGACACCATATGACATGATTTGTATTTCTTGTCCCTCTTTACTTTGGGAGATACCACCCCCTGTGTCATTTTATACACAAGGTCCGGATGGACCCACATAATCTCACCACGTTCAGTCGTAAGTAGCACCAAGGTTGAGTTGTGAGCTGGCGACTGGTTGACGACTTCTATTATTGCCTTGGGGATTGGGACTACGCCGTCTGGGACTTCTGTAGGAAGAAAGTCACCAAATTGAAGAGAGATCATGTTAGAAGATAAGATCTTGTCTTCATCTTCGAGGTTGATCACTTGGATATCGATAAGCTGTTGTATCTTCTTCTTCAGGATGACACAATCCTTGGTAGAGTGGTGCACGTACTGATGATAAAGACAGTACTTGGGATCGTTGAATTGGTTCGCCTCCGTAGGACGTCGTGGTGGAGGCAATGTCAGTTTATTACCCTTCGTCAATGTGTAAAAAATGGTAATAACATCGTCCTCGTCAAAGGAGAAAGTCTTCTTAGGTTTGTCACGAGCGCCTTGAGAATTGGAAGCTCCCTTGGAAGTGTCGACCTTCAAGACTTCTTTCCTTTTACCCCCACGAACAGGGATAGTTTGAGGATGCTTGTCTTTGTCTTCAGTTTTGGGTTTTTTCAACCCTAGTAATTCCAGGTTAGGGACATCATTTTCAGCAGCAACAGCGGTCCCAATAAAAGTGGGCCATGTATCATACTTATGTATACCTAGACAGAACTTTACTGTAGGAAGGAAGTTATGTTGACAAGTATCCATAAATTATGAGTCTGGTATATCAAAGGGAATCTTCAATGCTAGTCGCCTGAAGCGTTCGATAAAAGCAATAACAGACTCAGTCCTCCTTTGCTTGGTCTCGATGAGGGTCGACATACTAACATGTATGCCACTCTCGTAAAACCTGTTGAGAAATAACCTCTCCAAGTCTTTAAAGGAAATAATACAACCGTCAGGCATACTGCAAAAGCATTCAAAATCTACCCCCTGCAAGGTGCTAATAAACAGCTTTGACAAGAACGGATCATCTTTGGGTAAGTGTAGAGTTTGCGTGTTGAAGTATGTCATGTGTTGGCAAGGAGAAGTCATCCCGTCAAATGAATTTAGCGTCAGTGACTTGTAGTTAGGAGGGCAAGTAGCATTCTCCCATTCAGGAGGATAAGGTTGAGATATTCCCATCTTCTGAAGCTCGTCTTTATGTAAGATGGTGTTGAGACGGGCAACAAGAGAATCAATTGCATCCTGTTGATTGAGCAGGTGTTGAGAAATGCTGATATACGGTTGTTAGGCGTCGTTGGTGAAGGACCACCTCCAGTATTTGCAAGATTTGGAGGAGGCACAACGGAATGATACTCCTTCTGTAGTGAAGGGGGTTGTTGCTATGAGTAGGACTAACGTGTGCTGAGATATTTTATTGAGGTAGAGGAACAACCACAGCAGCTTGGACCGCCATGATACTGGTAAGCATATCAGTGATCTTGGCAAATACTGTTTCAAGACTCTCTAGCCATTTGTTGGTCTGATCACTGGCTTCTTCAGGTATTTCTCTATCCGCCATGTATATGGATAACATGCAAGGATGAACAGATGAAACAGTACAACTGCTGCTAATACTGTCTGTCTCTGAGTTGAAAAGTCCCTCGTCTTAAGGTAGGGGAGGTAGATAGTCACCGTCAGACTCAGAGAGATCATCGTCATCTAGAAGGCTACCCCCGGTGTGAAGGTCATTTGCTTCAAACTCTGAGGGAATACAACCCCTAGCTGAAGGATCATCACCTCTAGCTTAGGAGTTCTCGTCATCTATACGAAATCTCATCCTTGACCGAGTACCCATATAGACTCCTTCAGATGTGACAGCTTGCAGGCTATCTGTTGACAGACTTCTTCTTCTTCTGTTCGCGGAACTGAGAGAAAAAGTTGGTTTTGTGGTCCACCTTCTTTGATTGGGGCTCCCGTAAGGGGGAACTCATGAAGCTATGTTGGATGAAACACACAGCAGCTTTTCATCGTCAGAGCGATGTAGTCGTCGAAACACAGACTACCTCTGAGGCACTCTTGTTGCTTTGAGCAGCAACAGTTGATGACAATACTGGTACATGGATGTACGCCATAAATTGTTGCATCCTCCCTCGCTTTACGCTTATGATTTATCATGTCGTGTAAGTCAGCGGAAGGGAGTTTTGCCTTAAAACCCATGTCACATGCATCGCCAGCTTTGCATATGGGTTTCTAAGGAGAGTTGGCATATCCGAGGTTAGTTCACGTACAGGGCGACCACCACACGTAAGTTTTGTGATGTCCTTCAAGACAGCCCCGTGCTATACGCGTTGGGGCCTGTCGTTTTGCTGTGGGCGCATAGACCCTGGAGTCTGCCTTTGGGCGAATGCTTCCCAGAGGTCTTGGCAGCATGCCTAAGCTTCCTCGATGTGGGTGCATAGTATGGGTGAGTAGAGCTTGGGTGCATAGCCTTGAGCTTATTCGCCCACACACCCACTTGGAAGCATAGCTTTGGGCGCATGCTTGGTGGAGCAGTACTGTTTTCTTCCAGTTTCGTCACCTTCGTTTTTGAGCCTCATTGAGTTTGCCCAGAGTGTCGAACACTTCGATTCTTGGCATTATAGTATTTTTCTTTGCCAAGTCTCGAGCGTTGAACACTCTGTTGTTGGTTGTACAAGAGAGAAATCGCTGGGCCAGTAGAGCCCGGAACGGTATGCATCTTTTTTATTTGTGTAGCTTCTGTCGCAGAGCCATGCGCCCACAAATGAGCTCTATGCGCCCACGTGACAGAGTCCTTCGGTTGCATATCTTCTATGACACCGGCAGGATATGCACCACGAGCCTTCGGAAGCCAAGTCTTGCGAGACTTATTTGGCTTCACTGATTTTGAGGGAGTAGAGCCGTCCCTCGAGAGCATCTCTTCGAATGTCTGCTGATCGAACTTCACGATCAATATCTTCAGAGTGCTCCCCACTTTGTTGGTATTGGATTGCGTCACCATCTTTTTGTCATAGGAAAAGATAGTCTCCAGCAGAGTCGCCATTTTTGTGGACACACACAAAAAAGAAGAAAAAATACTGTCTTTTCTTATTGGCGTAAGGCACCATAAATCGAGTACGTCTGAGAGATCCTGCGCTGAGGATCGGCCCCGAGTACAAAATTTTTTTTGGAGAATGTGACGATGGAGATCGAACGGCAGTTGCTCCTTTACTCCGTTGACACTCCGATTACAAAAATAGGAGAAAATCTAAGAAAATTGCTAACTCTCGGCTCACTGGCAAGAAGTACAGCAATTTGGCACATAAAAATGCTCTCCATTCTGTCCTTTGAAGAGGTATGTGACTCCTTTTTATAGTCGTTTCCGTGCTGAATGATGTTATGCGCCCACATTAGAAAATATACTGATTTTTATGTGGGCGCATGGTCCTGCTTTGGGCACATAGAGTGTAGGCTCATGCAGACTGCGTGATCGTGGGTTGATCGTGGGGTTGACGTGGCCGCATGCTTTGGTGCACGACTGTTCGTGGAGACTGACGTGGCTGTATGCTTCGGTGCACGATTGATCGTGGGTTTGACCGAGTCGGGGGCTGTTCTGACTTGGGCGCATAGCCTGAAATAGGGCTATATGCCCCCCTAGAGTGGGCGCATGGGCACATAGCATGCTCTGGTGACTTGGGCGCATATGACTTCTCTGGCTTGGGCGCATATGACTTCTCTGGCTTGGGCACATGGTTGTCAAGACTGCTGAAATTTTCATGCTTCTACACCAACTTACAAGAATTTCGTCATCGAAATTTATAAATAACTAGGGTAGGTAGGGTAGAAGAGATAGAGAGAGTTTTTTGGTGAAGAATTCGATCAAATTATTCAAAAAGGAGACAAAGCATACAACAGAATCAATTTTGAATAATCGAAAATTTAGATAACTAGGAAAAATGAATTCACGGGTATAGTTTAGAAGATATCTCCCATCAATATTCATTTCGATCGATATTACCATCAACTTGAAAGTGCATAATCGTTAAGAGTTGATAACTTCTTCGATTTCGAAAACAACTCAAAATTTTGAGTTGTGTTTAAATATTGTCATAATTCTTGAATCGTCAATCAAGTATCACATTTTTACAAATTTTGATTTCTCCTCAAGGTTTATGTTCCACCAACATAAATTCCTTGGACATATTTTTCCCTTCCTTTATTTAATTTGATAACGTTCTCAATAATTTCATTTACAAAATTTTGATTCCAAGATAAATATTCTAATTTTGTTATCTCGTACTACAAACTTCCATGAGTTCTGAAACTTCCAATTCAAAAATCTCTCTCTCTCTCTCTCTCTCTATATATATATATATATATATGTGTGTGTGTGTGTGTGTGTGTATGTATATATATCGCAAATAACCTCTAGCCTAGTGGTTAGGAGAGATGCATGCGGCCCGAATGGTCAGGAGATCGATTCCGGGTGGGAGCGTTCGCAATAATTACCGTCTTTCAAAACAAAAATATGTATATATATCTTTCTCATTATCAACTTAGCCCAAATGTTTGTTTATACCAAGCCAATGCATATTTCTATTTATTTTTCCTAGCACAGCCTACCCCATGAAATTCCCCACCAAAGCTTTACTTAAACCTAGTTCCAACCAACCGATCCTTCCTCTCAAAAAAATCTGGCAATTATTAAACTCAACCCACTATTGGCTATAGCAGGCTGGCTCAGTCCTCCCTGCCCCAAATAATACATTCTTTCCCTCCTTAATACCATTTCCCCCTCTCTTTTAAAAATGAGCCCGCAAACTCAGTGCCCAACCGGCCTAAGCAAACCCATTTTTCCTCACTCCTACCCCTATGTAATATATATTTCATAACAACATAACCCTAGCCGCAATAGCTCGCATTACATCTTCCTCCTTCCTCACTATAACTTTCTCCCTCTCCATGTCCTTTCTCTCTACAACAACTACTCTACTTCTTTTTCACTCCCTCCATTCCCATTCTTCACCGAGCTCATCCTCCCTCGTCGTTCCAAACCATTGTACCACCTCCGTCTTAGTCTGGGCCCTTGGCCTAACGTCGAACCGGACCGGTCACTGAGTTCATGTGAGCACCAATCATCTTTATTGCCCCGGACACTCGATGACAATCGCCAAAGCTTTGCGGTCGTTGGTCGACTTCTGCCCTCGATACGGCCAGTCATCGGGCGTAACAAGCAACAACCCAACCGAGTATAGAATTTTCGAGGAGCGACCCCTTTTTCCGTATCCTCTACGTGAACTATCGTTTCATCGCGCGAGCCTGTTGCCTCCGTCGTGTCGAGCCTCCAGAAGTTCTACGAGCCATCAACTTCCTATTTGATACTGCCATTCCCAGACAGTTTGCTAGGCGCGTGTGAGTCCCAGCCTGGCGTAAGCGAGCTTCTCTACTTGGGTTCATTCACAAATGATTCCCAACACGACAAATTCAACTACAGCATAGTGCATACTATGGATAGGTATAACAACCGTACGTCCTTATTCCATTATTCTCTCTGTTTCTTTAGCTAATAAGCAATTACTGTAGTTTTTCTCATGCATACATGCTTTATGCATGGGAATAGGTAATATAACTATCACACCCCACTCCCAAATATATGGGATTTAGGCATAACCTGGCCAGCTGATACAACCTAGAGTGAGCTACCCAATTTAATGGACTCACTTAGGTGTACTACACTGTAAATGTAACTAACCAACAACAAGCAATCATCTAAATCTCATCCACAGAAATAATAAAGGAAAGTACTGAAATAAATGCAAAATAGTCTTAATATCCAAAGTACAACAAAATAGAAATACAAAGTCTGGTGGGAACAATCCCACAGTACAATAGAATTAAAATACTGGAAATGAAAGATAACTAGCCAAGAGCAACGGCTAACTAGATAATGAAACTCTCAGCCAAAGTCGCAGCATATCCTGAATCAAAGGAACTCCTCAGGAAACACCTCGTAGTCCTCTGCAACGTATCTCGCCTCAACTCTGGAACCATAAATCGTCGAGTACAGATGCTCGTAGGGATCTAGAAATAAACCAGGTCCTCAGGGGACATAGCAAGATACAAATAGGAACATGCCATAAAGTAAATACTGAAATAAATATAGAGGGGTAGGCTAACCAGTCTAAGTGAATGCGTATGAAAACTTTGAAACGTTTAGGTTGGTAGATAAGGGAATGACATCGGGTCACGGGCCGATGTAAACATACAACACTAGTATACGTCCCGACCATACCTCACGTGCAGCTAGTGGCCGCTGCCGGAGGTATCCCCTAGTGTATGTATGGCCCATAACCGGGTATCCACTGAGACTAGAATAATGTAATTGTCTGTCCCATACGCCTACTGGTTGTTTTCCTCGCCCAGAATTGTACAAGTCGTATCCACGACCCAAACATCTAAGCTCAATGCAAAGTCAGCTAACTAGAACCATCACTACTCTATATATGCCATCACACATGCCACTCGCTCTAATGGCCAGTCGAGAGCGTCAGAACGTGCCATGACTTGATCTCACTCGGTGTCGTGTTGTAACATGTGTCATGGTCAAGGGAGTTATAATAACAACTCTGCAACTGAGGGTACATCCCCAAGAGCTAAGTCAAATATGTATATCTAAGTATCGATGCAATCATCGACTGCGCACGAGGCAATTCCCAGGCTTATCTAACTAAGTCTATACTGACAAGAGTATAATGAAGTATATGTAAAACAGCAATACGAGGCAAGGCATACTTGCCTGCAACTCCGAAATGCGCAAGCAAAGCTCGGTCCCTCTTGTCTCGATCGTGTCGTCACAGAGACCTACAAATACACAACCAAGACTTACGATACGCTAAGTAAACCTTTATGATCACGACTTGATCATGAAGCTCTATAAGCTAATCAACTAAATATATATATATATATAATATATATATATATATATATATATATATATATATATATATATATATATATTCACATATAATATTGTATATACGTATGTACGTATATACTTATATATATACATAAAAAATATATAAGAGTGTGATATGATATACATAGGAAAATATGACAAATGTGTATAGATTTATATATATAATATAATGTTGTGTTGCATATATATTATATAGGGAACAAATGGGTGTGTTGCATATGTTATAAAGAAGTGACAAAAGAGAGCTATTGTGCCTAGAGTGAATTCGCAACCTCTTACATAGGATTTGCATTAAATGTGATAGGATTAAATTAATGTATACATCTATGATAACAAAATACTTGAACCTAGCTACTGTCATTATATGTAACATGTGTATATTGGGTTTTGCAAGTTAATATGGAAGCATGTGTGTCTCCTAAGTGAAGGGAACATGGAAATAAAACAACAAAAGAAACAACACCTACGATTATTCTAACACATGAAGGCAACATGGCTATGAAATACCAACTGTTACATTACAAGGGAAAAGAGTAAATGGGTGTGTTGTGTAGTAGCAGCAAATGCCAAGTCCCATGCATGAGCTTGTTAACCCAAACTTCCAACCATTTCTAAGTCTAACTAACGAAATGGCAATGCACATATACAGCAAACGAAAATACAAAAGGAGGAAGAAGATGATCACTTTTGTCATACGTGTGCTCCACGACAGCGTGGTTGCACGGGAGAGGGTTGACGATGCGACAAGGATACGCTTCGTCGATGTAGAGACGTCGGGAAGCCGTCACTCGTCGAGAACGCGCACGTAAGAGCTTCAAAGAGTCAGGAAGTCGCTCGAGAAGTGGAACCTCCCTGCCTGGAGGGTTGCCGACCTAAGGGGTGGTCGGCGGTGGATGACGCGAGCGTGCGACGGTACTGGATGCGCACGCAGCGGTCACAGCAACGCTTGTACGACAGCGCATAGCAGTGCACGCAGGCTGTTCGCAGGCCTGGCAGTGAAGGGGGTACCATCCTGGGTCGCCGCTGCGTGGTGTGGCACGGCGGCCGGACTAGGCACATGCACGACCTCCCGGCGGCGGTAGGGGGAGCTGCAACAGTCGTGGTATGGTCGACGTTGAGTTATTATCGTAGAGGAGGTAGAGAAGAAGAAGATGATGATGGAATGGAGATGGTTCTGATGGAGTTGAGGTGAAGATGGAATGGAGGTGATGGAGTTTTGGGTTTAGGGGGGAAGAAGGAGATGTCGGCTGAAGAAGATGTTGTTGATAAAAAGAGGAAGGAAAAATAAAATGTGTTTTTGAATATGAAATGTGTGGTCGGCTGAGAGTAGTTGTAGGAAGAGAGAGAGTGAAAACTTTTCAAAAAGTGATTATGGTTTTGTTCAGTTGTGATTGGACAAGGAGTTGTATGTGTCATATGTAACTTTCTCCAAGAATCTCCTAGCTTGGCCAAAATAGGCTAATTTGTATGATGAAGATTTGAATGAGTCTAATTAGGAATTTCTTCCTAATCTATGGTAAAAGAGTTATCCATTTGGTTTAAGGGTGAATTGTGTTAGGGTGTTTGTTGTTTTATAGGGATGAGATGGTGTTGTGTGTGTAGTTATTCTTAAGAGGATTGACATGAAGCTTGGGTTGAGTCCAGTTGAGTCGAGTCGGGTCAAAATCGGGCTTGGTGCAATAAATGGCTTAATTTAGTCATTTATGATCACGGGTAAATAAGTAGCATGTGAGGCTCAATTTAATGGAACACTAGTGTCATGTGTGTAGTAGCCTCAATGTGGGTCATGTCCATATTTTGGATTGACAGATTTGGGTCGAAATGGTGTCCCCAATTCTAGTCGGAAATAAATATGATCCTGTGGGATGAATCAAGATCGGGTCTTGTGCCAGGAAAGTTGTGTGATAAAAATAAAGCACAAAAAGGTGTGTTTGTTTCAGACACGAAGGTCATGGGTGTAGAGTGTCTCGACTAGATCATGCATGTGAAGTTGATTTTGACAAAATGACTTGTCTTGTGCTTCTAAATTAAAAGTCACGACAACGTACATATGATAATTAATAATTAAAAATAAAAGTAGGAATTCATTAATAACTAAGAAATTTATAATTAATTGTATTTAATCCCTAATTAATCTAAATAAAATTTAATTAAAATTTTAGAGTGTTTATAACCTATCCCCCTTAGAGAATTTTGTCCAAAAAATTTAGACATTTAATATAACAACAAGATAGAAATAACTGAACAATAATGCATGTACACCTACATATATACCCCTCTGATATCCTTCGGATGCTGGTGCTCTCTGGGTTGTAGTCACCTGTGCTGTTGGCCTGGGTCCTGGTGAAGCTAGCCTTAGGGCCAACTATTGAGCTTTGTCATTACGTTGCGGGAAGTCCATGGCCTGATAATGTCCCGATCCGTACCTCAAGATCGGTTGAGCTTCTTCCTACAGTCCCGCTGAATGTGTCATTTCTTACCATAGTAGTGACAAGTCAGAAGTTTCTTCGTCTGGTACGGGGTGACCCGCTGCTGATGATGGGTCCTCAGACGTCTGGTAGGGCCTCCTGTCTAGACTCTGGCTGGTGCGGCTGTGTGAGTAGGGAACCTCGCGCTCAACGGATCCCTGTTGATGGCTTCCTGGACTCTGGCCTCAGCTAATACCTCCTAGTAGGTAATCCTCGACTGTGCACTCGTATACCCCTGAAGCCCATTTGTCCGGCCGTGATGGAACCTCCGGGCCTTCTCTCTCTTATCTGGTATCAGTAGTATGCCAAATCGGCTGAAGCAGCTAAAATTTACATCGTACTCGTCCATAGTCATGTTCCCATGCTTGAGGTAGAGGAACTGATCATAGAGAGCATCACGGATGGTAGATGGGAAGTACTTCACCTTAAAGTACTCAAGAAACTGTGATTGGCGTTCCCCTCCAGCTGGGTCCTCACGGCTGTCATCCACAAGTCAGTAGGTAGCTGTGAAGCATCCAAGTTCTTCTGCGTGCTGGCTATCCAATTTTATATCTCCTTCGGGCTCTCATTTCCTTTGAAGGGTTTTGGGTCCATCTGGCGGTACCCTCGAATGCTGCCCACCTGCTGAACTGGTACTGGGCTGGTAGTGGTACAGGTGCTGGGCTGGTTGTGGTCCAGGTGCTGGGGCTGTCATCCTCTCCAAGGCCGTCATCAGAGTCTGCCTCATGACCTCCGTATGTTGCCACTATTGCTGTATTATCGTCTTGAAGAACTGAAACATCTGGGGCTGGCCCTCCGGCTGTATCATCTGGGGCAGAATGGGTACATACGGCATCTGCTGCGGGTATGCTCCCTGTGACAGCTGAGGAGCAGTAGGTGCATATGGCACCTGCTACGGGTATGCTCCCTACGACATCTAGGGAGGATGGGGTGCATACGGCACCTGCTGCGGGTATACTATCTGTAGCATCTGGGGAAGGAAAGGAGGTGGTAGTGCCAAAGGGTTCTCCTCATGTCGCATCGGTGTCTGTAATGTCTGACCCTCCTAGTGCATTCGTGCCAGCTGCGGTACGAACCCCACATGAATGGATGGAGTCGTCGAAACGATCTAAACTTATCTAGGAGTCTGGATCTCTATAGAAGCTGGAGTCCTGTCGTTACTCGGCTCGGTGTCGGATGCTGGAGCAACACCATAAGCCACACATCCACTGCACAAATTCATATCTTTGAAAGAGACAAAATTCTATTACAAAGGAACGTAGAATACGAGTTGAGGTTCAAAGGCGATAATCGACAAGTGGATGAGATTCCTAGCACTGCTAATCTTAATCACAGGCTTGTATTGGTATAGTAACATAACTGAAATAATAAATGAGACCTGCATGGGCCACCACTAAAACTATGTCCCGCCCCACTCCCAAATATATGGTATTTAGGTATAACCAGACCAGCTGATACAACCTAGAATGAGCTTCCCAATTTAATGGACTTAGGTGTACTATGTTGTAAATGTAACTAACCAACAACAAACAATAATGTAAATCTCATCCACAAAAATAATAAAGAAAAGTATTGAAATAAAGACAGAATAGTTTGAATATCCAAAGTACAACAAAATAGAAATACAAAGTCTGGTGGGAACAATACCACAGTACAACAGAATAAAAATACTGGAAATGGAAGATAACTAGCCAAGGGCAACGGCTAACTAGATAATAAAACTCTTAGCCAAAGTTGCAGCATACCCTGAATCAAGGAAACTCCTCAGGGAACACCTCATAGTCCTCTGCAACATTTCTTGCCTCAACTCTGAAACCATAAATCGTCGAGTACAGATGCTCATCGACATCTAGAAATGAACAAGGTCCTCAGGGGATATAACATGATACAAATAGGAATATGCCATAAAAGGGTGAGCTAACCAGTCTAAGTGAATGCATATGAAAACAACATTAGAACTTATTGGTGGGTAGATAAGGGAATAGAATCGAGCCACGGGCCGATGTCAGATCATGAGCCGATGTAAACATACAACACTAGTATACGTCCCGACCGTACCTAGCGCATAGCTAGTGGCCGCTGTTGGACGTACCCCCTATTGTATGTATAGCCCATAATCGGGTATCCATGCCCATAACCGAGTATCCACTGAGGCTAGAATAATGTAATTGTCTGTCCCATACGCCTACTGGTTGTTTTCCCTACCCAAAAATGTACAAGTCATATCCACGACCCAAACATCTAATCTCAATGCAAAGTCAGCTATCTAGAACCATCACTACTCTATATGTGCCGTCACATGTGCCACTCGTACTGTTAGTGCGTGCCATGACTTGATCTCACTCGGTGCCATGTCGTAACACGTGTCATAGTCAAGGGAGTTACAACAACAACTCTGCAACTGAGGGTACATCGCGTAGAGCTAAGTCAAGTATGTATCTCTAAGTATCGATGCCATCATCGACTACGTACGAGGAAATTCCCGGGCTCATCTAACTAAGTCCATGCAGACATGAGTATAATGAAGTACATGTAAAACAATAATACGAGGCAAGGTATACTTTCCTGCAACTCCGAAATATGCAGGCAAAGCTCCGGTCCCTCCTGTCTCAATCGTGTCATCACAGAGACCTACAAATACACAACCAAGGCTTACGAAATGCTAAGCAAACCTTCATGATCACAACTTGATCATGAAGCTCTATTAGCTAATCAACTAAATATTTATATGTAAATATATATATTCACATATAATATTGTGTATACGTATGTACGTATATACGTATATATATACTTAAAAATATATATAAGAGAGTGATATGATATACGTAGAAAAATATGACAAATGTGTGTGGATTTATATATAACTTGTATATAACATGAAATATATATGATACCTAATGTGTTGCATATATATTATATAGGAAACAAATGGGTGTGTTGCATATGTTATAAAGAAGTGACAAAAGAGAGCTACTATGCCTAGAGTGCATTCATAACCTCTTATATAGGATTTGCATTAAATGTGATAGGATTAAATTAATGTACACATCTATGATAACAAAAGACTTGAACCTAGCTACTGCCATTATATGTAACTTGTGTTTATTAGGTTTGGCAAGTGAATATAGAAGCATGTGTGTCTCCTAAGTAAACGAAACATGGAAATGAAAAAAGCATGAAACAACACCTACTGTTATTCTAACACATGAAGGGAACATGGCAATGAAATACCTACTGTTACATTTCAAGGAAAAGGAGAACATGGGTGTGCTGTGTAGTAGCAACACATGCTGTGTAGTAGCAACACATGCTAAGTCCCATGCATAAGCTTGTTCACCCAAACTTCCAACTATTTCTACGTCTAACTAAAAAAACCTATGGCAATACACATATACAGCAAATGAAAATACAAAAGGAGGAAGAAGATGATCACCTCTGTCGTACGTGTGCTGTACGACAAAATGGTCGTACAGGAGAGGGTTGATGACACGATGGAGATATGCTTCGTTGACGCGGAGACGTCGGGAAGCCGTTACACGTCAGGAACGTACGCGTACGAGCTTCGAAGAGTTGGGAAGTGGTGCCTCCTTTCCTGGAGGGTCGTCGGCCTAGGGGGTGGTCGACGATGGCCGATACGAGTGTGCGGCGGCGCTTGATGCACGCACAATAGTCGTGGCAATGCCTGCGCACAGCAATACGTACCGGCTATTCGTAGACCTGACGGCGAAGGAGGGTGTCGCCCTGGGTCGCCGCTGTATGTGGTGGCCTGGCGGCCGACCTAGGCATGCATGCTACAGCGTAGTGGCACTAGGGTGAGCTGCAGCAGTCACGGCATTGTCGATGGTTGGGTTATGGTGGAGGAGAAGGTAGAAAAGAAGAGATGACGATAGAATGGAGATGGTGGTGATGGAGTTGAGGTGAAGATAGAATGGCGGTAATAAAATTTAGGGTTTAGGGGGGAAGAAGGAGATGTCGGCTTGGGTATTTAAGGAAGAAGCTGTTGTTGATGAAAAGAAGGAGGAGAAATGAAATGTGTGTTTGAATATAAAATGTGTGGTCGGCTGAGAGTAGTTGTAAGAAGAGGGAGAGAGTGTAAGATTTTTAAAAAGTAAAATTAGTGTTGTTGAGTTGTGATTGGATAAGGTGTTATAAGTGTCATATGTAACTTTCTCCTAGAATCTCATGGCTTGGCCAAAATAGGCTAATTTGCATGATGAAGGTTTGAATGAGTCTAATTAGAAATTTCTTCCTAGTCTATGGTTAAAGTGTTATCAATTTGGTTTAGGGGTGAATTGTGCTTGGGTGTTTGATGTTTTATAGGGATGGGATGGTGTTGTGTGTGTAGGTATTCTTAAAAGGATTGACATGAAGCTTGGGTTGAGTCCAGTTGAGTTGGGTCGGGTCAAAATCGGACTTGGTGCAATAAATAGCTTGATTTAGTCATTTATGATCACGGATAAATAAGTAGCATGCGGGGGCTTAATTTAACGGGACACTAGTGTCATGTATGTAGTAGCCTCAATGTGGGTGGTGTCCATATTTTGGGTCGACATGTTCGGGCCGAAATGGTGTCCCCAATTCAAGTCGGAAATACATATGACCCCGTGGGATGAATCATGATCGGGTCTTGTGTCAGAAAAGTTATGCAATAAAAATAAAGTACAAGAAGGTTTGTTTGTGTGGGACACGAAGGTCATGGGTGTAGAGTGTCTCGACTAGATCATACATGTGAAGTTGGTTTTGAGAAAATGACTAGTCTTATGCTCCTAAATTAAAAGTCACGACAACATGCATAGGATAATCAAAAATAAAAGTGGGAATTCATTTATAACTTAGAAATTCATAATTATTGTATTTAATCCCTAATTAATCTAAATAAAATTTAATTAAAATTTTAGAGGGCTTACAATTAGCATCTTACTATTAAATGGATTTTATGATGTATAGGTGTGTTTTTTTGGTACTATAATGAATATGTTAGGTTATGGTTACATAGATATTTATAGTTAATATATATATATATATATATATATATATATATATATATATATATATATATATATATATATATATATATATATATATATGTTAGGTTATGGTTACATAGATATTTATAGTTAATATATATATATATATATATATATATATATATATATATATATATATATATATATATATTTTATATATATTTTATATATATATATATATATATATATATATATTTATATATATATATATATATATATATATATATATATATATATATATATATATATATATATATATATATAATATTTGGGCTTTGCTTTCACTAAGGAACTTACGATCTTTATGATCTAATAATAACTGGATTGAGCATTGTTCAAGGCCTTTATATTTAATATTTTATAAATGGGCCATATTTTCTTGTTGGTAATTTTATTTATTGAATAAAATATATTTTTTACCTTATGCCTATATCTGTATAAGAGCTTATAAATACTTTATATAAATTTATGCCCAAATTTTTCGAATAAGAATTTTAATTAAATAGAGTTATGTTTGTGTCTACAGTACTTTTATTTTAGTGGTGCATAATGTTACTATATTTAGCTTTATGGGAGTTAAGGAATATATATATATATATATATATATATATATATATATATATATATATATATATATATATATATATATTTTGTGTCTACAGTACTTTTATTTTAGTGGTGTATAATGTTACTATATTTAGTTTTATGGGAGTTAAAGGGATATATATATATATATATATATATATAAAATAAAAATATATATATATATATATATATATATATATAAATATATTTATTTATTTATTTAAAATATATATATATATATATATATATATATATATATATATATATATATATATATTTATTTATTATTATTATTTTTTGTTTTTTTTTGTTTTTTTTTGATAGAAACAGAGAAATTAATCCAACGCTGCTGGAATCTGAGCATGAGTACATCGAGCTATGGCCTTCTTGAGCTGCCTCTTCACCTCGAACACAAGTTGTTTTCCTCCATACGAATACTCTTCATATCGCTTTCCTATTTTTCTATAGAACCCATAAAATCGTTCCTACTGCTATTTGTTTCAAGTGTTTTTGACCTCTCGACCTTATTGATTGTAGCCTTTCTTCGATCGATCCAGGAGAGTCTTGAACCTTAAACACCCCCGTGAAGTAAGTCCATACTTCTCTCGCCAAATCTCCATCAGATAATATATGAGACGAGGACTCCATATTTGGAAGCATGCAACAATGGCAAGATGAAGCCATAAAAACCCAACTTCTGAATAACATCATCCGTCGGTAGTCTACACCAGAGCACACGCCACAGCAGAACCGACCATTCGGTAGGAATACACGATCCCCACATCTGTGAGAATCTATCATCTACATCCGACCGAATCCTGATGCAATTCCAAGCTGAGGTTATCGAAAACATACCCGATCTGCCAGGAGACCAAACAAAGTTTTCCATATCATCTTGAATCTGAGAAACAAATACACATCCTCCATATCTCTTTTTTTGAGTATTCGCTTCCAAATATGTGATGAGCTCAACGAAGCAGTAGCAAATGATGGCTGAGTATATGGATAATATTTCGCCTTCATGAACGTAACCCAGAGAGATTAGGACATTCTTATTTTCCACCAAAGCTTAACTGTTAGAGCATTCAACACATCTTGTAGCCTACGAACACCCAGTCCTCCTTCCTTAATAGGAAGAGTCACCTTCGGCCAAGCCACCCATGCACGTTTGTCACTGCCATGCTTAGAACCCCACAAGAAACTCTGAAACTTGTCTTCGACTCTTTTAAGGACATAGCTGGAGGATTACATGCCGCCAAGGTGTAAACAGGTATCGATGTTAGGACTGACTTAAGTGAAGTAAGTCTTCCTCCCATCGACATTGCATTGTTGTGCCAACCACCAATTTTATGCGCACACCCGCAGTCATTGGCGAGCCCAAATAAGTCATAGACAAGTTAAGCACAATAAAGCCGAAGGAATTTCTGATATTTTCTACCCTTTCCTCAGAGATATGCTTGGACAAGTAGATACTTGACTTCTCAACATTCACCTTCTGACCCGACACCTATTCATACTGCTCGACCACTGTCATCATCTTCCGAATGGACTTCTTTTCTCCTCCTGAGAACAACAATATATCATCCGCATATGCCAAGTACGTAATGATTGGGCAGCCAATTGGAGAATAATATGGAGTAAAGCCCCTACTCTCTCGCAAGGAATTAAGATTGCAGCTCAAGCTTTTTGCAGCTATAACAAAGAGTAGGGGTGATATCGGATCTCCTTGTCGTAGTCCACATAGGCTTTTGAAAAAACCTGAAGCACTACCATTAACCAAAGATGAAAACCAAACATTATCAAGCAAATATAATATCATGTTTAGCCATTCATTGTAAAACCCCATCCGTTGCATGACCTTGATTATATATGCCCAATGAACCCGATCATAGGCTTTACTCATATCAAGTTTCAAAGCTGCATTACCACCTCTATATTTGTGATCGATCATACTAATCATTTCCTGTGCTAACACAACATTATCAATAATTTCACGACCCTTTATGAATCCACTTTGCTCATGGGAGATCAAACGTGGGAGGAGAGGAGCCAATCTTCGAGCTATCAGTTTAGAGAATAATTTGTTAACAAAATTACAAAGACTAATCGGCCAATAATCTTTTATCGACTTCGGGTCCTTCACCTTCGGTATGGACAGCAAATGAGTACTAGTAATCGATCGAGGGAAAGCAAACCCATCGAAAAACAAATGAACAGCTTCAAGAATATCTTGCCCAACTATATCCCATGCCGCTCAAAAGAAACGACCTGAGAAACCATCAGTACCAGGAGCACTATCTTGATCTAGACTCTTGAGAGATTCGACTAACCCTTCCATGGTTGGCTTAGCCATAAGGTGAGTATTGTCATCATGATTAATAGAGACAGGGATCGGGTTTAAGAATTCAGTAGATTGAGATATAAGGGATGGTATAAATAGCTTACTATAAAAAGCATTAACCTCAGCTTGAATGTCATGCAGGTGAGTGAGTGACTGACCTTCCTTCAAGACTAGACTATGAATAAGCAACCTGTTTCTAGTAGCCGAAACACAAGAGTGAAAGAATTTTGTATTCTTGTCACCTTCACAGTCCCATTTAACTCTCGCTTTTTATCTCCAGAAAGAATCTTCATAGCTCACCCTCTGTTTCAGATCAGCTTTCGCCTTCATCCAGACCTCTCTCAGAGACTCATCAGATTCAAAAGCAATCTCCGCAGCTAAAGTTCGATCTTCTGCCTTCTTCACTTCCTGAAAAATATCTCCAAAAGTGCTATGACTCCAAGCAGATAACGCTCTCCGAACAGCAGCTAAACGAAGGCCAATCCTCACCATGCTATTGCAGTTATCAATAGAATTCCAAGCTTGCCTCACCACGATGGAGAACTCCTCATGAGATGTCCAAAAATTTAAAAATCTGAATAGTTTCCTGTCTGAGTCGCATTTGCTCTTGATGTTGATGATGATCGGGTAATGGTCTGATTCAGTGCAACTAAGATGAGTACATGAAGATAAAGGAGCCCAGTCAGACCAATCACTATCCAGCAGCCATCTGTCAAGACGAGAAACCTGTCGGTGGGGACCTTCAGCTGACTTCACCCAAGTAAAGCAACTGCCAGTATATGGCATATCAACAAGGCCCGCACCAAGTTGAAAATTAAGAAAATTATTAATTCCCACTAAGCAACGAGGAGAGCCGCCAAATTTTTCATCAGTAGATGCGATGATGCTGAAGTCACCACCCACCATCCATGGCTGTTTGTGTCGTATTTGCAGCTGACTCAAAATGGACCAAAGTTCTCGTCTTTCTTCTTTTTTATTATGCCCATGCACAACAAAAACTAGAGAACGAAACGGGAAAATAGATCCTGAAATAATGACGCACAGGACTTGATCATGGGCATCAACCTCCTCCATAATAATTCCCTGTCTAACCATGATCCAAATATTGCCTTTGTTATTAGAAACTGAAGCTTGAAACCCTAACTTGAGTTGAAAGGAAAATAGTTGTTGAGGAGAGACCTTAGGTTCAACGATAGCGAGAACCATTATCTTATGAATTCGACACAAAGATTTGAGTCGCTTACAGGTCATCTTATCAGCTATGCCTCTAACATTCCACATGAGCATATTAAACATTATGGGTTGTAGAGGTTGAGATAGTTGGTGGACCTTTTGACGACGATCTGGTGAGTCGAGGCTCGATTGGCACTGGGTATACTTTCTTCTTGCCCCTATTCTTCCTGGTGACAACAAGGATATCTCCTGGTTCTCTATTGCAAGCTTCTTCCTCCTCCGTAACGTCAGCCCAAGTCTTCACTATCTCTCCTTTCTCTCGGATAGACTGGTCAGATGAATCTTCCTCTTTATTAACAGTTTCTTCCCTAATCTTCTGTGTAATGTCCTCATTAGCTGAGACTGGAATGTGGATATTCTCCTCAGGGGGATGTCCTTCTGGACGTCTTTGGCAACAACCAGATCCATCATTGGGGCCTGTAACCTATCAATCTTGTCCAACTGACCTTCAGTAGCTAACTGGTGATTAATACCCATGGCATCAGGTAAAGTAGAGCCGTCAACCACCAACACAGCCTCTTCATTATTATGATCCACGTCTTCCAAAGACCTAGCGCATATATCAATATTAGAAGAGAGGGCTTGTGCTTCCTGAGTGTGAGTGTCGATGTTCTCATTGGTGGGGGCTCTTGGATTAGAAATCCCTTGCCTTTATTAAGCGGATCTGTGAAGGGCCCCGCCATTTTTGAAGGAGCAGCCATATTATGTTTCTCTTTCAGTAATTTACACTCGTCTCTCGAGTGACCCTGATGAAAGCACATAGAATAATACTTAGGAAAAGTTTCATATTCAACATGTTGCGTGTATGATCTGCCTTGAGACAAACTAATACGAACCACTTTAGGCAAATTTTTACTGGCATCCACTTCCACAAACACACGAGCCATGCTAGGACGAGTCAGCTCTTCCATTGCCTTATCCAGCCGCAAGGGATTACCAAGACCTAGGGCAATGGAGAAAAGTGCATTCTTAGCAAATAGTTGGATAGGAAGGCCCGGGAACGATACCCAAACTAGGACGAGAGGACATTCTTTTGAGGCTGTGAAGTCTTTTGTGTTGGCCCAATGATTGTATCATGTTTTTGAATATGGTTAATATGTTAAGTTTAGTACTTCATTATCACTAATCTTCATACTATCGCTAAAAGCATTTCTACTTATACTTATACCTTTGGTGATATGTGCCTATTGGTTTACATATTAGTGATATGAGCTTATCTATCTTAGATTTAATTGGGTTGCCAAAATCAAAACTATATTTTTGATTGTGGTCATTCAATTAAGTTTAATCATTATGATATTACTAACATTTATGCTATCACCTTAGCACTTATACTTAAACTCAGCATTGTCCTAATGTGCATTAAACTTTCATACTTGCTACTATGTATATTGCTTTGTTTGTCTAACATGTACATGCAGAAAAGAAATAAGCAAGATCAATGTGGACATATGCAATGAAGAAATCATGGTGGGCTAAAGACGATGGATTCCACAAGATTTTTTCTGAACCACCCGACGATATCTTTGGAGCCCCGTACCGGAGGTTCCGCTAACGGGGGTCGAGGGGGCAGTGTCCCTCGTCGGGGGTTCGGGGGCGAAGCCCCCGAAAGGTATTCAGTTTTTACAAACTGGATATCTTTGGACAGCTGCCGCCAAGGGAAAAAGCCAGCACCTATCAAAGGAAGAAGCCAAGCCATGCCATCATCATTTCAAGACTCTGAAGAAGCCTGCACCTGTCTAAGTTTATCTGGAGTCTGTAATGAGTCTTAGGAATTATTGTACAACACAAGAAATGGATGGCAAAATCGAAAGCTAGGGCAGAAATAAGCCCAGGATCATTTTTGGTGGAAAACGACATACCGACGGTATACCGGTGTATACCGACAGTATACCGATTTTTGTTCACAGAAAGTTTCTGTTTACAAAACCGGCATTTCGACGGCATACCGGTCCATACCGACGGTATACCGCTTCCGAAATGTTGAAATTCCAACGGTTGGATTTCCAGCCATTAATGATCCCAACGGCTATATTTCTAGCCGTTGCAATCCCAGACCGGTATACCACCGGTATGCCGGATCATACCGACAGTATGCCGGTTCGTGACTGAAAAGTTGCCTTTGGCTTCTTCTCAAGCTTTGGTTATAAATAGCCTTGAACCCCTTCATTCAAGGTTGATGTTTTGAGCCTAAAAATTTCTAAACCACCAAAGCTTATCCACATACAACTCTACAAAGCCTTCATTTGCCATCTACAAATTGTGTTAGAGTTATTGAGTTGAAAAGTGAGATCTTTATCCAATTATATAAGGAGATCAAAACCTATTATGAAAGGTTGAAGTTGGAGAGTTTTCGTATCCAAACTCTCGGTTGAAGTTGGGGAGTCTTCGTATACAAACTCTCGGTTGAAGTCGGAGAGCCCTTCGAATTAAAGCTCTTGTGTAAGAAGTTGGCGAGTTCTTCGGATCCAAACTCGTGTGTAACTATTTGCTCAAATAGTAGATTAAAGCCGGAGAGACTTCCGGGACTGGACTGCCTCTTAGGAGGATACCAGGATATATCGGGTGTCGATATTGTGTTTGCTTCTTCTCTTGCACTTATATTTTTAAATTGCCAATTAGCTTGTGCTAAGTGCTTGATTAGTTAGCTTGACCCTATTCACCCCCCTCTAGGGTTCCTACATTTTGTCCATCTGAAAACTCTCATCGAAGCTCGAACGATATACCACATCTTACGAGATCTAAGGCGAAGGAAATCAATTTCCAGAGAAGGTCGGATGAGAACATGCTTCGAGTCAACAAGACCCACCTTGATAGAACCATTGAATTTAAATTCCTCGAAAGATGTACGTATCGCATCAATAAATGGCCTTTGATGAGAAAATTTACCAATTAAGGAAAACTTGAACGGATCTGAGAGAATCTTTTCCTCTTTCTCCGATAACGAGATCACAGGAACCCCTTTAGAGAAAGAAGGATTTCTGATGGCGATAAATGGTGGTTGAGGCGTAACTCCGCCCGCCACCACCGACGGAAAGGTCGGATTCGGCAACGAGACCATGGGTGCAGGTGGCCAAGTGGTCCACTAGCACGGGGGCGACGTCGGCCCGGCCAAAGCCAAGCCGGAATCGTGGTGGGCAGTGATCAAACTCAAGATCGCCGTCGCCACTATATATATATATATATATATATATATATATATATATATATATATTTTAATATATATATATATATATATATATATATATATATATATATATATATTGAAGTTATATAAGTAGATAAATGAATTTTATTTAATTATATCTTTATATATACATTTTATATATATATATATATATATATATATATATATATATATATATATATATATATATATATATATATATATATATATATATATATATATATATATATATATATATTTTATATATACATTATATATATATATATATATATATATATATATATATATATATATATATATATATATATATATATATATATATAGAAATTATATAAATTATAAAAAAATATAGAAATTATATAAGTAGATAAAGGAATTTTATTTAATAATATCTTTATATATATATATATATATATATATATATATATATATATATATATATCTTTATATATCTTTATATAATTTTTATATATATATATATATATATATATATATATATATATATATATATATAAATTATATAATGTAATTACTCTCCTAAATGAAACCATAATTACGATTTTGTCTATGTCAAATAAGAGAGGTTATACCGTAATAAGGATTGTAGCAGTAGATGAACGTCCATAAATATGGTAGTGTAATGATTTTTGGTTGTTTGCTTGGGTTTGGTAGCTTTTCTGTGGTCCATAACACCAATAGCAGGACTAGACCTGATCGGACCTTGGCATCGTAGTCTCAGCATAGATTGGACAAAACTCTAGGGAAGAATACCTTTCCCTCAGTTATAGTAATTCATGCTTATATATTTCTATTTCCATTCCATTATTTTAGTTAGTTGCTTATTTCCATATCTGTTATTAGCAATATTCTATTTTGTCCAGATGACACTAACTTTGACACGAGATTCTTCATGCATGGTAGCTTAGTATACCTATACTTATGTTATCATTATGATTTCGGTTATATCACTTGTCTCATATTAAGTTGGTAATCCTATGATTATTCTGACATAGACCCGATTTTACGTAGTTGTATTAGTTGAGGAGGACAGTTACTAGGCGTTTGGGATATGTTTGTGTCTGTATCTGTATCTGTATCACTAGTGCCTCAGATGAGCGCTACCTGTGTACTTTAGTCGTGAGTCATGTCAGCCCAAGCGTGCTAGAGTTGTCTTCGATTACATGTACACATAGATTTGCTAGTAGTCTCCCACCTGACATTTTTTGTTCTTATTTCTGCATGATTATACTGTAAACTAGGCATGTATATTATGTATCTTGCTACATCCCTTTGAGGACCTGGTTTTCTTCCAGGTATTTCTTGAGATCTGACATAGGATATTTTGGGCTATTTCTTCGGGATTCAGGTATCGTTTGTTGGGTGCCTTCTTGTCATTCTTCTATAGTTACTTTCTCTCGTAGTTCATAGTATTATAGATAAATTTGTGGATGTTTACTAGAAAATACATGGATTATGATACCACATGTATTTCTTATACGTATTCAAGTTGGATTGGAGTCAGCTTAAATACGTAGCTGACTATTGCCACACGCATATTTTGGGACTGGGGCGTGACACCTGTGTGCCCGGCCACCCACCTAGGCCGCTTCCCCCAATACCTGCCACCACCGGGGCACACCAAACCTACCACGAACTATGCAGCCCTGCCCCGCCACACCCGGCCAGAACCTCCATCACCACCGTCGGGACCCTCAGCCATCTACCAACACCAGACACACACCAACACCACCCCCAACAAGAACCACAAAGGCCCCTTCACCGCCGTGACCGCCGCCACTCCGGTGGCATGCTACAATCACTGCCCACCAATCTACGACTCCACCCATCAACACTATTTTCCTATGCCGCCAACCCCGAAGTCGAGCCCAAAACCCAAGACCATCCCCATTGGCGTGTTCGGCTACCGTCGTTCGTCCAAATCAACCCAATACCACCATCGCCGGAACCGACGACCACTAAGTCGCAGAGCCCCATCGTCGCAAACATCCCAGAAAAAAAGAGAAGGGAAACTTAATCCTAACCTAATCCCGCCCTTGTCCTGGCGAACTCCGCCGCTTCATCCCGGAGCTCTACCTCGCATACAGCGCTGTCCCACCGACTCCTCGTGCGCTACCTCCATCTCCGCCAGTGCTCTGTATCTGGCCATGCCCCCACGTTGCTCCCTCTGCGCCTCCTGCTCCTCTCACTCCTCCGCAGCACACCTCGTCCAAACTCGTCCACCGCCATGGCCGCACGCGCCCCCGACCAAGCACCGGCGCTCCTTGCGAAGTGCCGCCACGCTCACTCGATGGTCGCTCACGCCCAGCACGGAAAACCTTAGGTGATCCCTTCCTCTGCTCGCAACTCTCTCGCTCCTTCCCTCTTTTCTCTCACTCTCTCTCCCTCTTTAGTCTCTATTACATTTTTCCCTATTCTTGACTTCCTGTAACACCCAATTTATGAAATAAGGATATTTTTGAAATTTTGTATTTATAATTATTAGTTATTGTATTTAAATCACATTATGAATTTTTATAATTTTTAATCAATTTAAAATTTATTTTAAGTCATGACTTGTAATTTTAATGTGCTGCTAGTAAAACCATAGAGACTGTCTGACCTAGAGCCTAACCATGTCATTAGGATGATTATTTTTACTTTTGAGCATGAGGGTATTTTTGGTCATTTGGCCTCTTTGATTTATTTTAGGATTTATTGCATTGGTGATTGTTAAGTTTGACTTTTTGCTAAGTTGTGACTTAAGAGACTGTCCTAGACTTTGACCTTGACTTTGGTGACTTAGTTGACATGGCACGGGACCCTAATCTAACTTAAGTTGGTCTTGGTTGACTTAAGTTAGCTAAGTTTCATGGAGAGAGTAGAAGGATTTTTGTATTGGACCAAAGGCTAAGGACTTGAGCTAGTTAGCTAGTACAACTAGGCCTATAGCCCATTAGACTAAACCCTAACCCTAATTTTCTCTTTATGACCAGCCACTAGGGCTCCCCCTTCCCTATAAATAATCTCTTCCTTCTTCTTGCCTCTTTTATTAGTTTTCCAAGTTTTGAAGAAAGAGGTAAATACCCATTCTTCTCCAATCCATAGATTTCTCATTTTAAATCCTTTTTAACTCTAGCTTCTTGCATTAGAGCCTAATACCCTTCTATTTCCTGTTTATGGAGAGTAATTCCAAATTTTGAGCAATTTAGGGATCCGAGCTAGCAAGGAGGAACACTTTATTTTAGAGCTTTTTCTTGCTATTTGCACCTATAGGTAAAACCCTTTAAATTGCATTATTATTTCAATTTCTTTGCATATTAGGCTAGATCTAGGTGTCCCCTAGCTGTCCCTAGAAATTGGGTGGATTCTGTGTCTGTTTGGTGTCCGTATCGGATACGTGTCAATGTGTAAGTACATGTGTTTGGTGAAATGTCACAAAGGGAAATTATTTGCTAATTTTGAAAAGTGATTGAATGGATATATTGTTTTATACATGGTTATTATTTTCGTGTCCGACTGAGCACATTTTTGGATACTTTTTGTGTCTAAAATGGGACACACACGCACGCATGAGGACACCGTGTACTGTCCTGCTCTACAGGCTCAACACATGACACGACACGGCGACTCAGGTCGTGATTTTTGGTAGACACGTGCGGGCAATGACTGACACGCACACACAAAATTTGGGGGGATTTCGTCGAACGGATTGGAAGAAATCCCACCCGTACTGAAATTTCAGACACACACACGCACGCACAATTGTTCACTGATACTGTGTCCAAATCGAATGTACGCATGTCATGGACAGGTTGCAGACACTCGAGCACGTTCCCCTATTCTTGGCGAACCTAGGGACACGTCCACGTGGCATGAAGTGTCACGTCGTGTCACGAGGCGACTGCATCGCAGTACGATACAGTCTGTGCACGCGATGTGTCTGTGCGTATTTCGTGACTTGGACACGTCGTATCCAGTCGTAGAGACACGTGGAGACTCGTGTGGACTCTGGACATATGCACGACACTACCTTGGGCTTTAATTTGATGTATTAATGTAATTTGAATCTCGATTTTTGGTATGAATGTGATTTTCTAATACCAAGCTGTCGACTTGAGTTTTACTGAGAATTCGAAATATGTAAACTATTTTTGTATGATCATTTGAGTGTGGGTTCACCAGTACAAGTCTGGGAATTAACTTGCATGATGAGGGATGGTGTTTAGCATGGAATTTCAGCTTCGAATTTGCGTTTGGGAAATCGAACTATCATTTGCCAAATTTTTTAGAACTTAACCTATAAATATACACAACACTGATTTCTGATATTTT
This sequence comes from Iris pallida, assembly GCA_029216955.1. Lineage (NCBI taxonomy): Eukaryota > Viridiplantae > Streptophyta > Magnoliopsida > Asparagales > Iridaceae > Iris > Iris pallida. Next base: position 6,870,229 of record JANAVB010030219.1, on the reverse strand, counting down.
ACATACACTCATGCATTCATGAACCTATAAATCTGATTTGCCACACACTAATTTAAACTGTCTTTATAACACAAACATTCACTCACTGTTTTCCTGAGAACACATGGTATCACTAACACACTCACATCACTCGTATATACACATATATCACATATACACACATGTGTAAATCTGAAATGAGAATCACTGAGTATGACAGGTTCACACATTATTGTACACTACACGAATCTGAATGTGGACACACACACACGAGAAACTGTTGAAACCTGAAACCTAGGACTCTGTGACGCTATTCTCCTTGATATCCTGCATTTTGTATCAGTGGGGATACGTTATTTGTTCAGACCCCATGTGGTTCAGTCCCTTGATTTATATGGCAGCAGTATAGTGGCATACCTAAGTGTACCAGTTATGGAAGTGATGGGTAGGTGAGAGTGTTCAGGTTGGAGAGGGAAGTATCAATAGGAAGTCCTATCTTCCAGTCCACTTTGGGGCTGACAGGCCAACGTGTGGCCTGGCCTTGCATAGCCCAGGTGGGCTTGGTGCCACACATGGTAATAGTGTGTTTGGGATTGAGACAGAGAGTGAGAGATAAGGGTAAATGTGTTAGTGGCAGGGAGTATAGGTGAGACTTGGTATCAGTTAAAAATTATTAAGTGTAGCTTTATATTTAAATTTGCATAAAGATGGAATTGGGTAATAAAGGGTATGGGGGATTAGTCATATATATTTCAGTCCTCTTTCTTTTTGTTCAGTCCAGTTGGGGGCTGATATGGAGTGTTAGAGAGACATATGAGATTGGGGAGGATGTTATAACAATCATGATATGCTATAAGAGTGAGTAGGTAAGTTGATTATTATTTGGTCATAGACAAGGGATTACCTATGTATTATCATAGGATGTATCATACCTTGTATTGTGATACCCTATACTATGTTATGGGTTATGTGTGATACCTTACTATATATGTATGTGGTATATATGTATATTATATATTGGTCATGTGAGTTGGCGCTAAGGTAGTTTGGGATAAGGTTGGAGATACTTATATATATGTGACTAGTATATGGTTAGCCTTGAGTAAGTTATGTATATATATGATGGGTTCATGTATGTGAACAATATATATACATGGGTAGAGGTAGTATTGGATAAGAGGGAATGCCTTTGTATGCAGATATGTGATACTAGGATATGTAATATGGTTATGGATTGGAGTGAGTTATAGTGGAGGCCATAGTGTAATACATTATGTCTATGTTATGGGTAATGCTCTATATAGGTATATATGTGATTTACCTTAGATGTGTGATATGGTATAGGTAGAGTGATTAGATAGTTAACCTTTGACCAAGATTTGACTCCATAGTCTAGTTTGATTAGAGTTGACCAAAAGTCAACATTGAGTCTGAAATGTGACCAATTGACTTAGTTTGAATAGATGTTGACTTGGGTTGACCCAGAGTTGACCAAGTTTGACTTTGATCTAGTTTGACCTAGGCAGTTGACCAGGTTTGACTTAGAGTTGACTTTGACCTAGATTGGCCTAGAAATTATGTAGATTGTATCATAAACTTTATTTACCTTATTTTAAACATATTATAACCTGTACTGCTTTATTTAGGACATTGTGACTCCGGTGTAGACATCTGAGATTATATTACTCTTTTCAGAGTATCAGGCGAGTACATTCTCTGATAGTTCTTTCATTTACTTGTCAATTACTGTACTTCAGTTCTAGTTAGTTGTATGTGATTCTCTGTTACAACACGTATGGATATTCTGGATTCATATATGTGACACACATTATTGTCTGGCCTCTATTACTGGAATTATTCTGGAATTATTTACTGGAATCATCATGTTCTAGCTGGACTCATCTTGAATCTTGTGTCAGATTTCTGGATTCATTTGCTAGGAGGGGAAATACTAGAGTAAGACATGTAGACATACTCCAATTATAGAATCACCCTCATACTGGAATCAAACTGGAACGATAGCCATCTCACACCCGGCCAGGTATGGGATGTGCCGGATTACCTATAGCCGTTTACATGTCGATCTCGGTATTTTAAAATACACTGTTAGAGTATAGGCTGGACTCATCCTGGAATCATTGATCACTATGACTGGAATAGTCTCATACTGGATTCATCTTGTATTAGATTCGTCTTGTACTGGACTTACATTAGAGTTACACTTGTCTACATTCTACTTTACAGTCTTTATTGCCATGATTCTTCTCTTGTTTAGTTACTTACTTTCCTTGTATATTATTTGTCTCTCTATACCATCACCTGAATATAACTGTCATGTTCATCAATACAAATGTCTATAACTGCTTTATAGTTCTCTGTCATTTACTTGGGTTTTCTAGATGAGATTGTGCTCGTTCCTTTCCTGACTAGACCTATTGAAATTTTATAGATGATTGCCCTGAGGATACCTGCCCTACCCATTATGGACCTGACGAGGGATTAGCCACCTTTGGTCCCGACACTTAGCAGTGATCGGGATACAGTTTTAGACTTGCATTAGTTCTTATTTGGATTGGTTGTATTGATTTGAGACTTGTGTTGTATTTCAGATTTTTAAGATGTAGTTATTATTTCAGTAGTGTGGTTGTCTTTCTATTCTTAGTTATTCTTCTGTGTTATCTTATTGTGCTTAGACTATGATTGAGTTACAATATCTTATACTTGTCCTCCGTTCGGAGTTGATCATAATGAGTACATTATATACTGCATGAGTTAATGGTTAGTTAGAGACTTAGAACAGCGTTCTAAACGTCGACATTGCGGTGTAGGCTGGGCGCTGTTACGTATATGTACCCTCACAGTGGGTGCGGGTCGTGACACTTCCTCCCTCGTGAAACGAGAGAGTCACATCTGTGTAGCTGTGACTTTTCAGGGAAGTAATTACTTTATTAGTTTATTAATTGATATTAGTATTAATACTTATATTGTATATATGTACCTATGTATATAGGTATGTAATTACATTTTATATATGTATGTAAATATAGTAGTATAATAATATCTTTAGTAAAAATCATTATTGATTACTGCTATTATTATTATTATTATTATTATTATTATTATTATTATTATTATTATTATTATTATTATTATTATTATTATTATTATCAGTATTTAGGTTATGAATATTAGGGTTATTATTGTTAGTTTAATTATTATACTTATTATTATGTTTATTACTATTAAATTATTATTTTGATAATTATGTATTATTATTTTTCAACTATATGTAATGAATAAAGGATAGAGCTATATATGTAATTTCCAAAATTTGAATTTTCCCCTAAAATATTTTTCTACATTTTTATATATTCATTTGAAATATTTTTTACTAATAAAACATAGATTTCTACCAAAAATCCTACTTTTACAAACATAGGATTTTGTCTAAATAGGATTTTTGATTTATCAAAGTATTTAATAAAAGTATTTTGGACTAATAAAAAGTAGTTTTCAAATTAATATATATAACTATTTTCAAGTATTTACGTAAAATTATTTTAACTCATAAAATATACATTTCAAATATTATAAATATTTTTTAAAAATAGTATAAGTATTTACTCTCCGTAATTTTCTCCTTGTTGTCCTCACTAATCATGACTAATCGTATCCCAATTCCCTTCGTGATTTCGGACCCTTATACATCAACCCTAGCTATTAGACAAGTCAAAAATTGTCAGATCATCGCACAACACCCGACATCACACCAGGCATTGCCATTACTGTTTATTTACTTGCTCATTATCATGCATGCATTTATTTATTATTTATTTCTAGCAATATAAAATTGTTCTTCCAAACTGTATTTAGATACAAATTACTATGTTTTTGATACGTTAGATTTCTTTTAAGTATTTGCCTAGAGTTAAGAGACCATCCTTTGTTTCTGCCGCATTCAATGGCCTTGACTCATGTGTGACATGAAGTCGTGAGTCACATATAGATTCGGACTTGGTACCGACCATATATCTGTGCGCATAGGCCGTACGTTAGGATATAACTATTAATAGATTTGTATAGAAGACCTGACAGTTATTAAGGATAAAAAAGTGTCGTAGAAACGATACATGTTGTGTGTCATAAAGGCGACGCATGTATAGTATCATTGGGGATAGGAGACAACTATTAGCGTAGGGGCTATATTATATATTTACACACATTTTTGGGGCCGATGTGATGCAAATGAGCGCTACTTACTGCCTACGGTCGATAGTGACTCAGATGAGCGCTATTTACTGCCACTTCTTCTTTTATTTGTGTTGCTGATCATAAAGCCCCTGCGTGGAACGTTGTCTTCAAAGTGCATTATTTCACATAAAATAGTTATGTGACCTTTATCAATTTAGGCATATATACTTTTCTGTTGATTTATGTACTTATGTATGATCATGACCTGGAACGATATTTTATCAAGGATCATGGTGCCACCTTTTGTCCTTGTTTGGTTATGAGGGTAGTGCACTAATTTGAGGATAAAATATTGGGCCATGATATGATCTGGATTAATGTTGAGCTATTTATATTCAGTTATATGGCATATTCTTTCTGTATCTTGTTACGTCCCTCTGAGGACATGTTGATTCCTTCAGGTATATATTTTCATAATTTATGCAGGTATTCTAGCCAAGGCTGTCATCTTCTCTATTCCTTCGAAGATGACTTGCTATTGGATCGTCTTTCGCTTCGCTTGACAAATTCTTTCATTCGTATTTCTTTCTTCTTATATAAATAGTTGGTAGTGGATTTGTCCCCGCCCAACGACTTGTATAAAATGATAATTTATAGTTAATTTATGATATCATTATTCTTTTATTTTGTTGATGAGATTAGTTGTCATGGTTATACTACATTTACAGCTTACGAATATTTATTATACGGCTGACATATTTACGTACATAGTCCTACATATTTTGGGACTGGGGCGTTACATATTTTTGTGGTGACCCTTGCAGGTCGAGTTAGCCGTTTCGGTTATGTTACTGTACTGAACGGGCCTGCATATAGGATTAGAGATTAGGATCTCATCCGCATACTTGATCTTCTTCCTTGATTCTATTTTTCGAACTCTCGCTTGACTACCTTGATTGCATCTTGCTTGATCGCTTTCTACCGTAAATCTTACCTTCGTGCTTAATAGAGGTTAGGAAAATGACTTGTATGCCCCCATTGATTCAAATTCACTACTAGTTGAACTCTTGGAAGTTGGGTAGAATGACTCACGACCTAACATTTCCTGTGACCTTAACCAAGGCCTTAGACAAGAGGACAGTAGGACGATTGTATAGGCCCAAACACCGGACAAGACTTAGATTCTTAAGGAACTTCATACTTTCTTTTGTCATATATTATGTACTTATATTATACTATCTTGACTAATGCTGCTACTATATGTAGTATAGTTTTGCAAGCTTACTCTTTTATCGAGCTTGTTCAAAGACATATATTTTATTGGGGGCCCCCACTAACATATTGTCTAATTAAGAATCAGTGTATTATGGTCTGATCAACCTTAGTGCACTTGGTTTGCTCTTCTTATGATTATTCTACGTGGATTGAGATATAGTATGCTCGTCCTCTATGATCTCATCCGCGACTGTCTTGACAACTACCTTTTGAACTATTCAATCGCTTTTGAAACCCATAATTGCAATTCGTTCCCATCTTCCTTGAACTCTTATTGTTCTTCGTCATCTATTTCGAAAAACAAACGCTCCTAGACACGGAGTATTCCTCTATGTCCATAAAAGTTGTATACACAAGTGTAGTTAGTCATCAACCAAGACATGTGATTATATCTTCATCTTGACTTACTCAACCATCCCTTAACCCTAGATCTATTTTTGTGACCTTCTAATCATTTAAAACTATAGGGTTATTAGAATTGTTTCTTTGATCGTACCCTAACCTAGAAGTCTAATTCTCTATAGGAACCATGCCTCACGAGTCTCTAAACTATTTTATCTGGATCTACTTGATTCCTTAATATCCTTGTGCTTTATCTTGATTAATTAAACTGTATCCTTATTTTCGTGCGTTAAACTAGTTGCTCTCAGTCACGGCCCAAACCATGCCAAGACCATTGAACCTAACCAAATTTTCCTCCCAATTGTTTTACCTCCACCATTGAAGATTTTTATTTGACACCCCCGTAATACATGCAACCTTGTTTCTTATGATTTCCTTGTGCGAAGATGAAAAATTGTATCATGACACCCTTCAGTTACACAGGACTAGAATAGGAAACCCCATAGGGGAGATAAATAGTGTAGTCAGTTAAGATAAACATACGATTACGAGGAATATATAAGAGCAGATTATATGAAAGATAGATAAAAAGTTGAGAAATTTCTAGGTGATAATAAAAGGTTTTGTTTTGATGATACGACCAAAGGTACGTAGATTCTAGATTGAAAATTTTGTTTCGAAGATTAACCAAATATTGAAAATGAGAATTTTTTAATTATTGATGCTTAAATTTTATGCTAATAGATGGATACGAAGTTCCTACTGTTTGCCATGAAATATAAAAGAGCAGAACAATTATCGGAGGACTGGACTTTTACTTCACGTTACAAACTCGCTTATACAAAGAAAGCCTAGGGACGAAAACCTAGGTACAGCAGTCTAAGTACAATTGTTTATTTTTGATTCTGGGGGTGACGGTAGAGGCTCGGAAAAGCGACGGCAGCTCTGCCTTACTCCTTGGATGATCGGACGTAGCCTTGGCTCCTGTGACGAGATGCTTGGCGTTGACGAAGAAATGCCCTTCTTGCTCTCCTCGTATTGCTCTTCTGGCTTCTCTTCTCTCTCTGTGTATTTTTTTCTCTGATTATCGGGGGCAGCTCTCTTGCAAGGGAATAGCACCTTGCTATTTATAACAGTGGGGGCATCATTAGGGTTTGGATGATTGCCCATTTTCTAAGTGGCGGCGGCCTGGTGATTAACCAATCTGGACCATTAGTCTTGAGCGTGAAGGATCTGGACCATTAATGTGGATTATGCCGAATCCCATCAACAATTAATGCTGATTGCAGTAAATCTTTATCATGATGATTTGCGAATCTTAATGAATAAATTTAATTCATTCTTCTACCACGTGTCCCAGATTATTGGAATTTGGCCCAAGATTTGATTGGCTTTTATGACACGTGTCCTGTCATCAATGTTGAGCCGCATGAGGAGTGTTGATATATGGGCCGCATGAAGGTTGTCATGACCGAGCCGCATGAAAGAGTTTATGACCGAGCCGCATGAAGAGTCTGTACTTCGGACCGCATGAAGGTTGTCATGGCCGAGCCACATGAATATATTCATGACCGAGCCGCATGGGGGTCTTCATGGCCGAGCCGCATGGGTTTCTTCATGGCCGAGCCGCATGGGTTTCTTCATGGCCGAGCCGCATGGGTTTCTTCATGGTCGAGCCGCATGGATCTCTCTGTTCTGGAAGCATGGACTTGTTTAGTCTGGCCGCATAGATTTGCCTCGAAGTTTGGTGGACAGCGCCACATTTGTGAAGATTTTCCTCATTTCCGAGGAAGATTGTGCTTTTTCGTGTCAGTCATTATGACAGCTTTATGTCAGGGCTGACAGCCGTCAGAGCTGTCATCCGTCAGAACATTAAATACGTCTAGACGTTGGGCACAGCTGTTCTGACGGCCACGTGGACTCTCTTTCGGCAGCATAGAGTTTACTTGAGCTGCTTGTATGTTTGAGCCGCATGAGACTTCCGAGCCGCATGAGACCCCTTGGCCGTATGGATCATTCTTCTCTTCTTTTTCATGCTTCTACAAGATCCCCTTCAAAGTTTTTAATTTGCAAAATTGAATACTTTGAATAAGAAGCATGATTATGTGAGAGCCGAATGGATGTATTCTGCCCCCAGCCGCATGTACTTGTCTAGCCGCATGGTTGTCTCAGCCGCATAAATATTTGGGCCGCATGGACTTTTTGACCGCATGAGCTTCTTGCCACATCTTCCTGCCATGTGTGCAAATTCCTTGTAAATCTTCTGCATTTAATGCCCTTGATTTGCTGTTAGACTTTAAGAGCCGCTTTTTGGGCCAGGATCCCAAAAGTTAGGCTATTATTCAGCCATTTTGCCTCGATGACCGAAGAGTCGGTCATCATGTTTTGTACGAATATCAAAGCGCCCCCCTTCTTTGCCTATAAATAGCAGTGTTCCTGGTTTAGAGAGATTTCTTTTACCCTCTCTTATCTTTGGTCTTTTACTGCAAACTCCTTTCTTCTCTTTAGCATCCATGGCTCCCAAGAAGGCTGCTGCATCGAAGGCTGCGAAGGGCAAGGCGGTCGCTTCTACGGCGACTGCGGCGACGAACGTGGTCACTCCTCCGTCGGCCGCTGTTCACTCTGTCCATCCCGACGTTCACCCACCTATTGTTGGTAAGGGGGTCGCCTGAAAACCCTAACTGCTGCCATGCCTCTGTTGTATATTTTATGCACAAGCCGCATGTACGAGACTCGTCGATGTGACCGCATAAGCACTTCGCCCCATAGGGCCACATGAGCTTGTCATACTCGATCTGAGCCGCATGTACTTTTTCGATTTGGGCCGCATAAGCGCCGCTCACTTTTAAACCGCATAAGCTCACTTGTTTGTAGCCGCATCAGCTCATATGAATCTGGATCATAGACGTACTTAACCGGAACCGCATGAGTTTGTCTGTTCAGGGCCGCATGAGTCCGCATGGACTTTGAACTGCATAGTCCCTTCTGGACCCAAACTGCAGAAGCTCATAAGCTCATCTGAATTTGATTTGCATGGACTCGGTTGGCTCGGAGCCGCATGAGGCTATGATGAACAGAACCGCATGGACTCATCTGATTCTGAGCCGCATGAGACTGTGACGACCCGAGCCACATAGACTCAAATGATCTTCCAAATGCTTCTTGTTTTGACTATCTTCTAACCTTGTTTCTTTCGTCTTTCTCCAGTGAATCTGCCAGTAAATCCTGCGGGGGAACTTCTGGTTAGCTCGAATCAGTTTGCCTTAGGCGTGCGTCTTGATGACTTAGTTAAGTCCGTGCTGAATCAATTTTCGGCTAATGAGCCTTCGGGGAGGTTGAACGCCATCGAGAATCAAACCCTCCATTACCTTCGTTCCATGATGAATTCTGGGAAGTTGGATGGATCATACCTGAAACCCTCATTCCTCTTCGGGGACGCCTTAAACATAAAGAATCCCCGAGTATTAGAGATCTCTGAGAACTGGGATTTTACTTTGGATGGGATGGCGATCCATATTCCCCTCATGGAGCGTCATTATCCTCTGTCGTGGTTCAATATGGTATTGATGGCCAGGACGATGGTGGATATCTTAACTCCTACCCAATCGGGGATGTTGATGGGCAACATCCATTATAACTCGAACATTGGGTCAGCGTACGCGGGTAAGGATTCTGTCAGCCGGTACATGATGGGACTGGCCCCAGGCACTTTCATGAACATCTATGGTCCCAACTTCACATTCATTCAAGCTGATACTTTCTTGAATCGGCTTGTTCATAAAAAATCTTATCCAGTTGGCAGATTAGCATTGCTGAACTGGATAAACCCCACTTCTCTTCGTGGGCCCACTTGACCACTTGGGTTCTGTAGACTTACGGGACGTTCCTGCGGGATGTAGGCCTCTATCATGCCATCCGAGGCACCTGTCACGGGCTTCCTATCAATAAGCCATTATTCATGGCACTTCTGGAGATGTATAACCGACGAACGGGGACGTTCTTCGCATCCGGAGGGGAGTTGGGGCTCGCTCTCTATGAGATGCATACTGCCTCCAAGCTTCCGTGGGGGGACGAGCCTTTCGAGGTGTATACCCCGTCGAACGAGGAGCTCGAGGACCTGAACCGACGACTCCCAGGTTTTGTCGCGGTGTACCAGGAGTTGCTGTGCCATCATAGTACTTGCCACCAGATGGCTATAAAAAGGAGGATAGCTCAGAAGGGAACGCTCCCCACACCACATCCTGGGTCAATTATCTTTTCAAAGTTGGCCCTTCTGGCGAGGTTATTCCTCGAACCCCTCAAACCCAGGGAGAGATAAAGGACCTGATGTTGGGCGTCAAGAAGTCGCGGTCCAGTAGCGACATATTCGGGAGTCAAACTGACTCTCTTAGCTATTTTTACTACGGTACCAGGCAGATGTCTGAGAAAGCGCTCCTAGCTGGATTTCTGATGATATGGCTACAGAACTGCGTAGTCTCGGGGGGGGCAGGTTCTATCGAGAGGATCAGCCGTCACTTCATTCTCCCTGCCGTTAAACTGGCATTTGGAGTTAGACTGGCTCTTCTTCCGGCTATGGTATATAGCATACATCATGGTCTTCGAGCATTCTCGTCCAAGGTCATTGCCCGCAAGAAGAAGCTGGACTTTGAACGCATAGAGCTACCTTACCACTATTTGATGGGGTAGTTGTTGATGCACTACAAGTCCTTGATGGGATCTGGAACAGCGAAAGATGCTACAGCGGAAGATGCTTTCCTTTTCAAATGCCATCACCAATCTTGGGAATACAGTACTATGCCAGCTTGTCGGAGGGCGCTGGCGAGGGTGGATGGGTGTAGCTTTTTCGTATCTATCCCCTATTTTTCTGATGAGGAAGTGAGGGATATACTCCTTGATGGTACCGGACCTCCTCACTTTCTGTCTCCGAAGATGCTCACCTGGTTGCACAACATTCGCCCCGTGCATCATGGTTTATCGTAACCGCAATAATGTGTACTTGGAGCCATACCTGCCCAGTAGGTTTTCCTGCCAATTTGGATATAGTCAGTTATTCCTCGACTGTCCCAGCCCTTGCTTGGGCTTTGAAGGTAGCGTTCTTGATGGTGCCAGGGCGTAGAATTATTTTGACGCCTATCATACCCGGGCCAGCTTCTCAGTCCCTGATACTAAGGCGCCGAGGGAAATCTTGTATGTGGCTGCCTTGTATCATGTTATGGCGAACAAGCCTTCCGTCAATTTCGATCCGAGTACCAGTTTCATAGTTGGTACCGGTTTACAAGAAAAGCCCAAGGGTGCTAAGGCTAGAAAGCAGCTAGCGCTCCAGACTCCCCTCCCTGAATCAGAACCTTCCGAGGCGGCTGAGGAGGATGACGACCATGATAGCGAAAACTCTCTTTCTTTTGGGGGTGAAGAAGTAGCGGATCAACCGCTTGCCACACCAGACGAATTGACGGAGGATCCGTCGCTTACTACCCAAGAGGAAGTAGTGAGGGAAGAACAGCCGCCTGCTGTGCCTGGTCCTTCACGTAAATAAGCCAGACGTGAGTCTTCTGACGGCAGAGCGACCTTTTTTGTGAAAAGAGCTGCCGTTAGATCTCGTAGGTTACTTATTACCGGGAGGGATGAAGATGCTGACGATGTTCCGGAGGTAAAACCAAGTCGGCGCCATCTTCTTGTTGTGGTTTTCTTTCTCTTAGGATACGACTTAATCATTTTTCTTTGTAGGTGCCTGATGAACCGGACTCTCATGAACCGTCTGCCGCCCCTGAGGTTGATCCGGCCCTTGCTGCTTTGATTAGTGGCATGTGTTCCGCGATCCTTTCTGCGGGGGCTCTCCCGGCGGTGGCTGAGAACTCCCAAGTTATTGAGGCCCCGGTCCGGGGTGACAAAGGCTTCCTCGGGCCTGTCTCCGAGATTACTGAATTTCTGCAAGGCGAGGCCGCTCTCGTCGTATCCCCTTCCGAGGGTGCTGGGGCGGAGGAGCCTGTCACATTTGACTCGGAGGCTGCTGGTAAAGATGTTGCGGTGGCTGCAGGGAACCTCAGCCTCCACACTCTTTGGCTGGTAAGATAAACCAAATATTGACTAGTGAGGAGGCTTATTTGCTCTATCATCATATCCTCCAGGTCAAATCGATTCATGGTTGTTTTGGCCCTACAGGTCCTGACCCTTTACTTCCCGCAGCGGATGTTCTTGGGGAAGGCTCAGCCTGCCATGATCTGGGGGACAGGAGCGTTTCCTCTCTTTCACCAACTCATGTCGAGGGGCCTCTTGCCAGCTCCGGACAGATGGGATTCGAGCTTGTTCCGGGAGCGATGGTCTCCGCCTCATCCTCTGCTGCTTATACGGCTTCGGAGATTGACTTCTCGACTCTGCCGAGCATTTAAGTTCTGCGGGCTGCTGAAGAGGAGTTGGCCGCTGTTCATGCATCCTTCCACACGGAGTTTGTTTCCCTTGTGGCAGGGGCGGCAGATTCTGTTACATCTTCTTCAGTGTTTCCAGCTACACTCCCGTTGACGCCGGCTTCTTCGGAGGCTCTGGACGACGTGACGCAGGATGTGGTCGACAGCTTCTATCGCCACTTAAAGAGGGGCATAGATGATGCCGTAGAACGGGGGATCCCTTTTACTCTGTCTCTGCGGTGCGCTCGGGGCCATATTGCAACTTTGAAGTCTCTTCCTGGCGGGGTGGGGTTGGCTGCGCTCCTGGAGCCCAAGTTGGTAGAGGCTGATCAGCTCGTGACCCAATTGCTGGCGATACGGCAGGCTGACTTGCCTGCTGCGATTGAACGGGAGCGGGGCTTCCTTATTGCGGCTAGGGACAGGATAAAGCTTGCTCGAGATACCGCCGGGCCCGTTGTGAAAGGGGACCTTGACGAGCTTTCCGCTTCATATGACAGGCTAGGTCGTCGAAGTCAAGCTTGTAGGGCTCGGGAGGAGGCTGCTTCTCTTGGAATAGCTGACACGAAGGAGCAGATTCTCGCACTTCAGAGGGAATTGGCCTTCCTAGAGTCGAAACTGAAGGCTACTCGTGCGGAACAGGAGTCAATCGTTCTGGAGGCCGATAAAGTTTTTCGATCTTCTATTAACCTGAAGCGGGCTTTCAAGAAATTCGAGGACAACTGGCAAGCTCATGCTCATCTGGAAGATGCGGCGGCGCTGACCCAAGAGGCGGAGCGTCGAGCCAAGCAGAGGTTTGAGCGGTCGGTTGCCTTGGTGACGGACCGTCTCACGGCGTTATGTGCCCCGGAGCAGTGATCAGTTTTCTGTTTTCTTTTGCTGTTTTCTCTTCTCTTTTTTTTCTTTTTTTTTCTTCTTTTTTTTGTAAGGGATGTGATCCCAATGGTGTAGCACTTTGAATTTTGAATAAATGAGCATGTTTCAACTCGTCTTCTCTTTCTCGTATTTGTGGAATTGGACCTGCTGGGGGATTATTTGTGGACCTGTTACCCTGGGCGCACCTTGGTTTTAGGTACGAGTAACAAGTTTTGGAGATGAATACCTAGAACAACTTCGCGATAAGACATCTATAGAAGTTTTTGGTACTCGAGAGAATGCCAGGGAGCAACTGGGCTCCCAGGCATGATAGGGAAGGGATGGGTGTGTACTGGAGACCCAGTACAGCGTGTGTGGCCGACTGAGGACATCTGTGGTCAACGGAAGACGTTTGTGGACTTATTATCTTTGGGCGTACTCAGATCGTGGGTACAGATAATAAGTGGAGGGAGGACCATCATACTTACTCAGAGGTAGTGAAGACAAGGCAAGTATGGGGATTTCTTTACCGTGGGATCTTCCTGCTCAGAGGTAGTGAGGACATGGCAGGAGTGGATTCAACGGAGGATATTTGTGGACCTACTATCCTTGGCGTACTCCGGTCGTGGGTACGGATAATAGGTCGAGGGGTAACCATCATACTTATTCAAAGGTGTAAGGACATGGCAAGCATGAATGGTTTCTTCGACGGAGCCTTCCCACTCAGAGGTCATGGGGACATGGCAGGAGTGGGCTCAATAAAGGATACATAGAACGACTCAGAGGTAGGAGGACGTAGAAGTTCTATGTGAGGGGGCAGTTTGTTTTTTGGTGGAAATGGACCAACTCAGAGGTAACATCGACATGGTCATTCTGGAAATTTGTGGATCTGTTACCCTTTTTGTGCACTGGGAGTGGGGTAGTGGATCATAAGGAAGGATCTCTTTCAGGAGAAAAGTTCAGAGGTACGGTTATACATGACTTTCTTCCAAAAGAGTGACCGAGATATAAGTTCAGGGGTACCAGCGGGTACATAACTCGACAATCCATAAATTCTGGAATCAAAGTATAAGTTCAGAGGTACCAGCGGGTACATGACTTGATAATTTGGGATTTTTTGTGGAAGGAGGAGGTGAGTTCAGCGGTACGAGAGGGCACATGACTCAATAATCTAGATTTTTGTGGATATGAGTTCAGCGGTACTGGCGGGTACATGACTCAATGATCTGGGATTTTGTGAATGTGAGTTCAGCGGTACCGGTAGGTACATGACTCGATAATCTGAAATATTGCGAATATAAATTCAGTGGTACCAATGGGTACATGACTCGATAATCTGAAATGTTATAGATGTGAGTTCAGCGGTACCAGCAGGTACATGACTCGATGATCTGGAGAGAATGTCGTTTAGACATAATATTTCTTCAGGAACTTGCCGTTGACGGGCAACATGAGCAAGTCTCCGTTTTGTTTGCGAGGCGGTAAGCACCATTGGAGAATACTGCCTCAATGATAAATGGGCCTTCCCACTTTAGCTGGAATTTGCCGGCAGTTTTGTGGGTCATAACCATCGGCCTTCGAACTGCCAGAACGAGATCGCCTACTTGGAAAGTCCTGATTTTAACCTTCTTGTTGAAGGCTCCGGAGATGCGTGCTTGGTATAGTTCAATTCGTTGCTGAGCCAAGAGGCATTTTTCGTCTAAGGCCTCCAACTCTTGTAGCCGACGACGGTAGTTATCGTCCGTCGTCAATTGGTAAGTGAGGGCGATACGGAATAAGGGGATCTGAGTCTCTAATGGAAGGACTGCCTCACTCCCGTATACCAGGGAAAATGGTGTATTCCTGGTGGCTGTTCGGACTGTGGTGCGATATGTCCATAAGCATTCGCCAAGCCTCTCATTCCAGTCACATTTGTTGGATGATACGACTTCTTGAGTAGCTTGATGATTATTTTGTTGAATGCTTCGGCCAACCCGTTTGCTGTCGGATTGTATGGCGTTGAAGCAATGTTCTGGATGTGGTACTTATCACAGAACCGGTAGAAGGCGTGGCTTGCAAACTGCAGACCATTGTCGTGTATGATCCTTCGTGGCAGTCCAAAGCGATATATGACGTGATGCTTTGTGAAGCTGATTATGTTTGACGTCTTTACTTTTGCAAGCGGGACAACTTCCGCCCATTTGGAGAAATAATCTGTAATGGCTAGTATGAATCGATTCGGGAGGAAGGCGGAGCAATTGGACCGATGATATCCATTTCCTATGCTTCAAATGGCAGGATGCCACTGTCGGATGTAGAAATTTTGATGGTTGGTGAATGAAATCCGTATGGACTTGGCAAGCTTTGTATTTCCTGGCATAGTCTATCGCATCTACCACCATTGTGGGCCAGTAGTAGCCCATTCGGCGAAGGTGGTCTTGCAATTTAGGTCCAGGCTGATGGGCCCCACAGACACCGTCATGAGCTTCCCGTACGGCTTCTTTAGCTTCTGCGTTTGACAAGCACCGGAGCAACAACCCGTCGTAGGATCGTCGATACAGCATTTTCGTCACTGTATCGTAGAAGAATCTGAGAGAACGCCGTCTGATAGAGGTGGCTTCCTTTGGATTCTCTGGGAGGATGTCGTAGACGACGAAGTCGATGAACGGCTGTCTCCAGTCTGGTGCTTCGTCGACCGTCTGGGCGGAATAGCTCGCCACGTATTGAACGTTGTTCTTGGGACAGACCAGTTCATGGCCTATCACATCTACCGTTTGATGAGCAAAGTTTGGGACCGCTAGGGAAGCGGCAAGGCCCGCTAGGGCATCGGCTTCGATATTTTGTAGTCTGGGGACGTGCTCGATGAAGAATCCCTCGAATAATGAGATGATGTTGATCGTTACTTGGTGGTAGGAGATCATGTCTTCATGGCGGACTTCGTATGACCCCCGAATCTGATTGACGATTAATTGCGAATCACCGTATGCTTCAAGATATTCTACCCCCAGCTCTTTTGCAAGTTGGAGACCGATGACTAAAGCATTGTACTCGGCCACATTGTTAGAGCAGGGTTCTGTGAGAGAGTAGGCGCGATTGATCACCAGCCCGATAGAAGAAATCTTTACCACTCCGACTCCAACGAAGATGTTTTCCTTGGGTCCAGTTCTTGAAGCGCCGTCGAAGAACATCCGCCATATGCTATCGTGAGTGGTTGTATTCGAGTCGATGACCTCATCTGGGATCTCTTTATATATTCTGGATGACTCCGATCCTGGGTGGGCTGCCAAAAAGTCTGCCAGGGCTTGACCTTTGACAGCCCTCTGCGGGACGAAGATCATATGATAGGGGGACAACAATATTGCCCATGTAGCGAGGCGAGAGCTGAGTGCCCCTGGTTAGTCATGAGGACTCTGAGAGGGTTGACTCGTGAGATCACATGTATGGTTTGCCCTGTGACATAGTTTTGCGTCTTCTGAATGGCGAACACCACGGCGAGGCATTCCTTCTCTACCGCGGTGTATCGGTGCTCTGGTCCAACCATCATTCGGCTGAGATAGTATATGGCTTGTTCGTGACCTGTATCATTGCTTTGTGCCAACAGAGCACCAAGGGAGTGTTCTATTGCTCGTACGTAGAGCAGGAATGGTTTTCCAGCAACCGTGGCCACCAGGACTGAAGGATTTGACAAATATTCTTTGATGCTGTCGAAGGCATCCTGACATTCCTTATTCCATACGAATGAGACTCCTTTCTTCATGAGGTGTGTGAATGGTCGGCATCGCCCGGAGAGGTTAGAAATGAACCTCCTGATGTAAGCTAGCCTCCCCTGGAGGCCTCTGAGTTCGCGAAGATTTCTTGGGGGACCTATCTCCATAATTGCCTTCGTTTTCTCAGGGTCTACATGAATACCCTGGGCGGTGATAACGAATCCCAAGAACTTTCTGCTGGATACGCCCAAGAAAGATTTTGTAGGGTTCATTTTCAAATTGTGGGCTCGCATCAGGTCGAATACCGTCCTCAGGTCCTACAGATGATCTTCCTTACAGCGACTCTTGACGGCGATGTCATCGACATAGCATTCCACCGTCTTGCGCAGGTGTTCTCTGAAGATGATACTCATGGCTCGTTGATACGTGGCGCCAGCATTCCTTAAACCGAAAGGCATGACTGTGTAACAGTATGTGCCAATCGGTGTTCGGAATGATGTATGCTTTTTGTCGTCAGAAGACATCTTGATTTGGTTGTACCCCGAGAATCCATCCATAAATGACATACGTTCGAAGCCGCATGTGTTGTCAATCATGATGTCTGTGATAGGGAGGAGGAATTCGTCTTTCGGACATGCCTCATTCAAATTGCAGAAGTCGATGCAGATTCAGATCTTCTCATTCTTCTTGAGGACCGGAACTATGTTGGCGACCCAGTCAGGATGTTGCTCCTCACGAATGAAGTCGCTGGCTATTAGTTTGTTGACTTCGGCTTCGATCGCATCCATGACGCCCGGGCGGAAGCGTCGTTGTTGCTGCTTGACTGGTTTTGCATCTGGCCGTATGTTGAGCCTGTGAAGAGCAATATCGGGATCTAACCCCGACATGTCTTCATAACTCCATGCGAACACATCAATATATTCTCTGACAAGATCCAACAGCGATTCTCGCTCTTCGTCTGTTAGGCTTTTACTGACGAAGATTGGCTTTGGAGAGGATTCGCCGCCGAGGTCGACCTGCATAACCTCATCTTCGGTAGGAGGTTCTCTCTGCTCGAACCGCTTTTCCCATTATGCATCCAGCTGTTGGTCCCACGGCTCTAGCTCGAGGATTTTAGGAATGTCTTCGTCTTCTTCGTAAGCGTCGACGAATGCCATATTGACTGACAGGACTTGTCTAAATATGTCTCCGATGCTGGTATCCGAGTCGGAGGTTGGTGACCCTGTTGAATGTGACTGCCAGTCACACTCTTCATCCGAACTCTCTGGGGTCGTCGTGGGAGTTACATACCCTAGTCCACATCGAGTTTTGCTATAGTAGTCCCGTGGCTTGCCAGCCGGGACTGGAGGCTTCAAAGGTAGTCACCGTCCGGTGCCGTAGTTCAAGCCTGGTGTGGTCTCCAGATCATATCCCTGTTTTTGTATGAGATATTTAGACTGGGCACTATAAAGATACGGAGGCAGTCTTCCTGCATCTGACCCAAGATCGACTTCTTTTATGGTGAAGGGACGCAAATCATCCTTCTGACCGAAGATGATTGGATGATTCCCTCCCTCGATTATGCGGTATGCATCTTCTGCTAGAATAAGCTGAATTGTGGTGTGCACATTTGTCACCTGTGTGTGTAGGTGGGTGCCTATACCACGTTCCATAGCGTTCATTGTACAAAGCTTATTAAGCTCAATGTAGTTCAAAGATAGCCCTTTATTGATGAAATAAGGTATCTTTTCTAAGGGGATTACATCATCTGCGGAGGGAACATCAGTGTGGGCAGCCACATACTTGGCTAGCTCTGGTTCTTCTTCGGCGACCCCCTATATAAATGAAGACTGAGAGGACGACCTGGTCAACTTGATCTTTAGAGGTTCAACTGGTGGAGCAGAGCGTAGAGTTGTCGGCAGACTAGCAACCCCCAGCTTGGTACTCGATGCTGGGCGGGGGGTGGTTGGTTCGCTAGAAGTCAAAGGCCTTGCATCAGGGTGACGACTCTTCTTGGGAAGACATATCGTCATTGGCTTGTCAGAGGGATTGAGCTTCTCCTTTTGCGGCTGGCCGATTTTTGGCAGCCTGATTGTCAGTGGCTCTGTTGTAGGTCTCGGCACTTGACCCAACCTCGGCAGTCGGATTATCATCTGTTCTTCTTGTGCCGAGAGACTGATCGCGTCCTTACGCAGGATGGCCGTAAGGGGTGCGGACTTGCCTGGTTTACGAGCCTGGAGGTGGATCATCAGAGGTTCTTCTGATCCTGTGGCTGTCTTGGTATGAGCTTGCACATCTTCTTTACCAAGGTACTTCTTTTATTTTTCGTATAGGCAGGAGTCTGAGTAATAGGATTCGACTCCCTTGAAGGGATCGATATCAGCAAATTCTGTCCTCACGAATCCATGCTTATCGACATATTTGCAGCATTGGTGCAGCGTGGAAGGCACGATCATATAATCGTGTATCCAGGGGTGCCCCAAAAGGATGTTGTAAGAAGTGTCGGCATCTATGACATAGCCGGTGACTTTTGATTGGAGATCGCCAATCTGACACTTCAGACGAATCTTCTAAATTGGGTAGCTCCTGCCCGAATTGAAACTGCTGATGGCGGTGCTTGTAGGCGTCAGACGATGCATCGGAATGCGAAGATGATGTAACAGACCCTTCGGAATGATGCTTATGGAAGACCCAGGATCAATGTGCATCCAGTCTACCTTTATGTCGTCGATGTATCTGGTGTAGTATAAGGGGCGATCGTGCAGGTTGGTTTTGATAAGCATGTCTTGTGGAGTAAAGACGATATTGGGCATCGCTCCCGTACACGCACTGTCTTGGAGATCTGTAGGTTGATTATCTCCTGTGAGGTTGACCTGAGCCAAGTATGCATCGGCATTTTGGAGTTCATCGCTCAAAGCTGCGCGGACATCCTTCGAGAGCCTCGGGAGTTCATATAAGGACAATTTGGCCGGTGTATTGGCCAATTGTGCCAAGATGTCGAAGTTGTAGGGCCTCTCCAGCCCCTGAGGTGTCTCTTTTCGGAGGGATTTGTCGAAACGAGTCTCCTTCGGCCTAGGCTTGTCGGTCGTCGGAGGCCCTGGAGCGTCAGTGGTAGCTGGCGGATGATTATCAGTCGAGTTCTCAGCCACAGGTTGAGATTGTGCTCCAGATCGAGAAACAACGGCCGTGACTTCTTCCACATCTGCCGAGATGGTGCGCCAGGATCTGACTTTTCCACTTCTCTTCATATGAGTAGAAGGCGGAGTGGACTGAGTCACCTCGTGGACTAGGTCCGGATGGACCCACATGATTTTCACTCGTGATGTGGTGAGGGGTACTAGACTAGCAGCTTGATCCCGAGCAGACAGAAGATTAGCAATTTCTATCGTCGCCAGAGGGATGGGTATGATACCGTCTTGAGTCTCCGTTGGAGGGAAGCTGCCGAATTATACGGACACCATGTTGGCTGCTACGGTTACCTCCTCGAAATCGATGGCCAGAGCGTTCGAATCGATAAGGTTTTGGATGTACCGTTTCAGTTGGTAGCAGTCGTGTGTAGCATGGTGGACGTAGCGGTGGTAATGGCAGTACTTTGGGCTCCCTATTTCTGCCGGCCGAGGTTTCCGTCTTGGTGGAGGGAGCTGGATTCTGTCTTCTTGTATGAGCATATCCAAGATAGGCTTGACGTGGCCGTCTTCGAAAGAGTAAGTGATTTGAGGCCATTGTTTGTCTGCTGGTTTTGACTCAGGTTTCTGGGTTGTATCTGCCACCATAGCTTGCTTGCCTCTGTTGTCCCGATTGTTGGAGGGGCTACCCCCATTGTCGTTGTTGGCGCTGGGATGTTTGCCCTTGTTTTCTCCCTTCGAGATGTGCAACCCCAATTGGCGAGCCTTTCTCAACCGTTCTTCGGCACTTGTGGCACTGATGACAAATGCCTTCCAGTCCTTGAATTGACTCTCGTCCATCCAGAGACTAATTGTTGGGAGCAATCTCTTTTGGCAAATTTCAATCAAGGAAGAATCTGGATTACCAGATGGTAACTTTATTGCGATTTGACGAAACCGCTCAATATAATTCCTCGTCAGCTCTTTCTCTCCTTGGACGACGTTCATGAGGGTAGACATCGTGACGTCCTGTCCTACCTCGTAGAATCTCTCCAAGAACAAGCGCTTGAAGCCAGCGAAGGAGTGGATACAGTTGTCTGGCAGGTTGCGGTACCAGTCGAAGGCGACTCCTTCCAATGCCCTAATGAATAATCGCGTGAGGATAGCGTCATCATGGGGCAGATGGTCGGTGGTGACCTCGAAGTAAGTGATGTACCGACTTGCTAAGGTCTTTCCATCATATGGGTTGATATTAAACGGCTTATATCTTGGTGGGAATGGAACATCCCTCCATTCAGCAGGATATGGTTGCCGTATTCTGAGGTCTTGAGAGTTTTCTCGGGCGTGGTACATGGCTCCGAGCTCCTGAACCTCTTTTCTTACTTCTCGGGCCTCATCTGTCGCGGTAGGGGCCATTATTTCGGAAGGATTATTGCCTGGGTTCGGTACCGCTGAATTTGAATCTACATTGATTATGGGACCCGTGCTTGCTTGGCCAGGTGTCACTCCCTACAGAGTAGAAAGAGCCGCTTTGATCTCGTCTACAGATTTGACTAAGGCGTACAGTATGGCCTCCAAAGTGTCGATGCGTTGGCGATCACTGGAACCACCTTGATTGCTGTCCGTCATGAACACCGTCCTTACATGAGGAGTGATGGAAGGAACGGTAGAGGATGTGCCCTCCGAGTCATACCCATGCACCGAGAAGTCATCGGGGTAGGTGGGAATGTTCTCTTCGGGTTCGGACTCGGAGGGAATAGTACCCCCAACCTCAGAGATTGCTTCGTTTTGAGAGTCATGGATGTCCTCGGAGACATCAGCATCTGTTGTTCCTGATGGAAGAGTTGTTTCCCCGGGCTCGTCTCCTTGAAACATCGGATTGTTGTGGATGTTCGGAGGAGTGCTACCCCCAGTTCCCACGACCTCCAGCGATGTGGATGATGAATCTCCCATTGCAGCAGATTTCGTCTTTGAACGGGTGTGTTAGAATACTCCGGTGGAGGACAACCGTTTAGACGACAGTTTCCTGGCTGTAGTGGCTGATCTTCGGGCTGGAGATGCTTGTCTTCTTCCCTCTCCCCTCGGCGGGGACTTTCTGAGTGGAATTGCAGGAGACAACAGGAGGTGCCTCGTCCTCCGAGCTCGGATGCTGTAGTCTTTGGAAGACGGACGGCCGGTCTTCTGTCACTGTCGCGTTATTGTAACTGCAGTTGACGATGATCTGGGTGCAGTACGTCCGTGTGAGGACTCTTTGCACACTGAGGCCCCTTCTTTTTTTTTGCGTTTGTGGAGGATAACCTTACGCAGGTCAGAGGAACCACTTTGTCCGTTTGCCGTCGGGGGCTGGACTCGAGCGGTTCTATACAACTTTCCATCAGAGGCCCGCGTGATAATCAGCGGGACGCCCCGATAGTCAGAGGTTGGGGCAGCTGACTGGGCTTGATGAGCCCGCGCTGCCCTAGACTTCTTCTTTTTAGCACTTGCGGGTGCGTAATAGGAAGAGTCCAAGTTGAATACCACAGAGTCTGGCTTATCATCCAGAGAATCATCAGGGTCAGGACCGCATGAGAGACGGTCGAAGACTGGTCGAGAGAAGCGTGGAACGGATACTATACGGCTAGGATTGGGAACCGTGCAGGCTGTCTGCATACGGTTGTCTTCTGCTGTCGGATGAGTTGTTCTTGTGCGGCTAGGAGTCACGACCGTGCAGGCTGGCCGCATACGGTTGGCAACTGTGGCCGTATGGGTTTTCTGCAAGCGGTTGTCTTCAGTAACCGCATAAGTTTCATCCATGCGGTTGGCAACTGTAGCCGCATAAGCTATGCGGCTGACAGATGTGGCCGCATGAGTTTTCCTCATGCGGTTGGCAACTGTCGATACGGACGACCAACGTTTGTTGCGTGGAGCCAAGTTTGGCTGCATCCGATTGCGTCACCAACTCCTCAGCCGTGGAGAAGTAATTACCCAGCAGAGTCGCCATCGTGTTTGCCATGAAATATAAAAGAGCAGAACATTTATCGGAGGACTGGACTTTTACTTCACGTTACAAACTCGCTTATACAAAGAAAGCCTAGGGACGAAAACCTAGGTACAGCAGTCTAAGTACAATTGTTTATTTTTGATTCTGTGGGGTGACGGTAGAGGCTCGAAAAAGCGACGGTAGCTCTGCCTTACTCCTTGGACGATCGGACGTAGCCTTGGCTCCTGTGACGAGATGCTTGACGTTGACGAAAAAATGCCCTTCTTGCTCTCCTCGTATTGCTCTTCTGGCTTCTCTTCTCTCTCTGTGTATTTTTTCTCTGATTATCGGGGGCAGCTCTCTTGCAAGGGAATAGCACCTTGCTATTTATAACAGTGGGGGCATCGTTAGGGTTTGGATGATTGCCTATTTTCCAAGTGGCGGCGGCCTGGTGATTAACCAATCTGGACCATTAGTCTTGAGCGTGAAGGATCTGGACCATTAATGTGGATTATGCCGAATCCCATCAACAATTAATGCTGATTGCAATAAATCTTCATCATGATGATTTACGAATCTTAATGAATAAATTTAATTCATTCTTCTGCCACGTGTCCCAGATTATTGGAATTTGGCCCAAGATTTGATTGGCTTTTATGACACGTGTCCTGTCATCAATTTTGAGCCGTATGAGGAGTGTTGATATATGGGTCGCATGAAGGTTGTCATGACCGAGCCGCATGAAAGAGTTCATGACCGAGTCGCATGAAGAGTCTCTGTACTTCGGACCGCATGAAGGTTGTCATGGCCGAGCCGCATGAATATATTCATGATCGAGCCGCATGGGGGTCTTCATGGCCGAGCCGCATGGGTTTCTTCATGGTCGAGTCGCATGGGTTTCTTCATGGCCGAGCCGCATGGATCTCTCTTTTCTGGCAGCATGGACTTGTTTAGTTTGGCCGCATAGATTTGCCTCGAAGTTTGGTGGACAGCGCCATATTTGTGAAGATTTTCCTCGTTTCCGAGGACGATTGTGCTTTTTCGTGTCAGTCATTATGACAGCTTTATGTCAGGGCTGACAGCCGTCAGAGCTGTCATCCGTCAGAACATTAAATGCGTCTAGACGTTGGGCACAGCTGTTCTGACGGCCACGTGGCCTCTCTTTCGGCCGCATAGAGTTTACTTGAGCTGCTTGTATGTTTGAGCCGCATGAGACTTCCGAGCCGCATGAGACTCCTTGGCCGCATGGATCATTCTTCTCTTCTTTTTCATGCTTCTACACCTACTTAGATGGGTTTGCTTTTTAAATATAGATATGGACATGTTGGAAGAGAAAGATTAGAGAATTATTACAAAGTTTTGACTTATTAAATTTTAAAGAATCGAAATCTTGAGAGTTGAACTTTTGGAATAAATATCATTTGAAGGTCGATATATACATAAGTAAGCTGCAAACAATTTTAAGTAGTTTGAGATTATTTTAAGGATAGTTATCGATTTGAATAAAGGAAAGGAAGAACTATTTCAAGAAAATATAAGTTTATGAGGAGAGACGCTAAATTAGATAAATAATCGATAATTTTGATATAATCACAAAATTTGACGATTATGATGAGGTTGAACTTGAATCAAAATTTTGAATATTTAGTTACAGTTCGACACTTGAGATGGAGGAAGTTATTGCCTATTTATGAGCTTGCACGACTATAGGATAAATGATAGTGATTGATAGAATTTAGACATTGATGGGTTGTCATGAGATATCTTCTAAACTATATCCTTGAATTTATTTTCCTAGTTATCTAAATTTTTGATTATTCAGAATTGATTGTTTTTTGTTGTATGTCTTTCTCCTTGTCGAATATTTTGATCGTATTTCTATTTGAATAAACTATTCCTATCTTCTCAACCCTACCTACCCTAGTTATTCCTAAATTTTGAGGACGAAATTCTTGTAAGATGGGTAGGATGTAAGCCCCCTAAAAAATTTACTATAATTTTTAAATTTTATTTATTTTGGTATTGGTTTTTATTTTTGGTATCGTACGTATTTCCTAAATTTCGAGGACAAAATTCCCGATATAATGTTTAGCGTTTGCATCTATGCATGATATCAAGCTAATCCTAAGGAATCACACCTATGTACCGTTAAGCGTATTTTTCGATACCTTAAATGAACTTCTATAGTCGGCTTATGGTATCCTAAAACCATATCTTTTAACCTAATCGGTTACTCAGATGCTGATTTTGCTGGATACAAAATAGACCGTAAAAGTAAAAGCGGTACGTGTCATTTCCTAGGAAAAGCTTTAGTCTCTTGATTTAGCAAGAAACAAAATTCTGTTGCATTATCAACAACTGAAGCTGAGTATATCGCCGTAGGACGCTGTTGTGCTCAGATTTTATAGATGAAGCAAACCCTAGAAGACTATAATCTGTACTACACAAGATTCCCATTTATTGTGATAATACTAGTACTCTTAATCTGACTAAGAACCCACTATGTCATTCACGCACTAAGCACATAAAAATACGTCATCACTTTTTGCATGATCATCAACAACACGGGGATATCAGTCTAGATTTCATTGACACAGATCATCAACTGGCAGACATATTCACAAAACCACTAGCCGAAGATCGTTACAACTATCTGCGTCGAAAGTTAGGTATACTTCAGTTTTCAGAATCATAATGTGTTATCTTTAATAAAAAAAATACTTAAAAACTTAAGATTCAGCGATTTATTAATTGAAGTTATTTTGGGTACAAGCCGAAAGGGTCCTTCTGTCAACAAGGCATAAAAGCTTAAGCGACACGATCCCAAGTATCTTCGGACTACCGCTAGTTAGGATCCGGCCCCTATTGCTAAACCAAGTTAATGATTATTAATTAAATCAAAGAATTACAAGTTTGTAGGCTATTTTATCATTCATTACTCAAATATGATCAAAAAATCAAGTGGCCGAACTCGGGCCGAGTTCTGACCGAGTTCGAGCCAAACTCCGTGGGGACATATCTTTATATCAGAATTCGAACAATGGCCCCCTTTTTTAATTCTTCTTCTTCCTCAAGAACAGCTGCCCGGACCCTAAAAACCCTAACCCTAAATCCTAGTACACCTCTCATCAAGCCTCAAAATTCAAAATTTCTTGGATCTAAGGCTCTTTGAAGGCATTCTCTTCCATCTTGGATCTCTTTTGAGGTATACTTCTCACTTTTCTTTCTCAATTTTATCAAGGCTCCTAGAAACTTTAAGAGAAAGAAAACTAGAGATACTGCCTCATCATCCACGTCTAAATATGAACCCATCAATATGTTCAGTCCATCTCGTCCTGATGATGATGATGATTATGACCTGACACTTTTTGTTTCATCTGAGAGATCAACCCTTTGGTTTGATCACTTTCAGTATCGAAAAATTTGTCCGGGTAAAACGATAAATTTTACAATCTTTTCTAAATATTTGAATACTTTTCAAATCCTAGGACTTGAATTTTTAGAAATTTCTAATCCAATTCACGATAATGCATTACGTATGTTTTATTGCAATATGCAAGAATCAAACGACTGTATTCATTCCTCTTTCAGCGGGAAGAAATTTGAGTTTAACTCTGCAGACTTGAGTGAATATTTTCAAATGTTGAGCAACAGTGATGCTATTGTCGACATCTTTAAGGTTCAATTTTTCTACGGCATGACACTTGAATCCTTCAAGGTCGCATTGTGTCATCCATATTCGGTTCCCCGAAAATGGTTTACGCACGTAACCTAAACCAACACTTTTATGAGTTACATCGTATTATCATTTCATCTCTTCTACCCAAGACAGGATCTACTGACGAGATCATGTTCTTAGAGTTATCTGTGATGTATCACATCCACTTTGGGATTATATTTTATTTTCACAAGACTATGCTATCTTTTATGATCAACTGTCGGAGGGCAGGCTGCAACCTCCTCTATCCTATGTATCTGATGGCCATCTTCCAAAAATTTGATATCGATTTTGAGTCTTGTCCCATCTCTGGAACGCCTATAGAGCTTCTTAGGTCTGGAAAGTTCCTATACCTTCCTGGTGATGCTCCACCTCCACCTCCACCTACTCCAGTTGCAGCCTCAGCAGACGCTCCAGTCTATCCAGCCCCTACAGCCCTGGGTCACACTGTTGACGAGCTCTATCAGTAGTTGGATGATTTTGTCACTCTCCTTGGGCAGCAGCGTCAGGCCGATCTGACTTGCTTTAGTGACGCTGAGTTCCTCCACATTTGTCAGGCCCAGGTCTTGAGAAATGCTTTGGCAGATATCCAGTGAACGATGGTTCACCATCCTACTGCTCCGACGACCATCATCCGTCACCCTGATTTTGATAGCCCGAGACTTGGTGATGCTTCGTCATATGCTTACTTCTACCCGACGACCGCTTAGTTTGATCCGACCGAGCCACCTGTCGTTGATCTGCATGGTTATGCTCCTGGTGGTGCTGATAGTTGATTTTGATTGATGTTTTAGACTATTGATTTTGATCAATTTGTCTGGTTGATGATGATCTGAGATGGAGTGACACTTTTTACTTATTATGCTTTTGGACTTCTTGATCTGTAGTGACATTTTATATTATGCACTTTGGACTTCTCAGTTGTAGTGACACTTTCATATTTTATGTGACTTGTTCGTTTTCATTTATTACTGCTACTACTGATGGTCTAGTATAATACTACTTGAGCTATTGACTTGTCATATTTGGTATCACTCTATTTTTCTTTGTTGATGTTGGATTCATAAATTACGGGGGAGCCATATTTTTTTGAATACTTGACAAAGGGGAAGAATGAGCATACCGAAATAAATTTTCAAGATTTCTTCAGACAAGTCAAGTATAATTTCAAAGTTCAATATTATATTCGTTATATTTGGGTATAGACTCAAAGTTTGTCAATTATCAAAATGGGGGAGATTGTTGGCCCATTGGTCATGATCACACCAGATTTTGATAATCAACGTCAACTTTGGTCGATACACAAAATATATATATATATATATATATATATATATATATATATATATATATATATATATATATATATATATATACTGCTAAAGGTTTACAGGTTTCAAGTTTGTATCTACTACTGTTACAAGCTACAAAAGTCTCGTCGTCATCAAGAACTAAAGCAATAGATTCAGGATCAAGTTTTTAAATATTTATTATGTATTTTTATTTTTATTGAGTCTAGAAAAAATATGTAAGGTTGATCAGGATCGGTATTGGCTTAGCTAATCTCAGTCCACAAAAATCATAACCTACCTATCTACAAATATGTATCCAAAGTCCACATTCCAAATTAGCACAAAACCCAACCATTTGGCCCAAAACAATTTTGACATAACTGAGACATAAATCGGACCGAGTAGTTCGATCCGTGTTCGGTTAGGATGGTTTGGACAGACTTTTAAATTTCCTCCATATCTGTATCCAACGTTCGAATGCGAGATTTTTGCATCCGAACTTTGTCCAATTCGGTCTACAAAAACATTATAAATAGAGAATAACTTTCACATTTTCAAATCACTCATTTCTTTTCTTCTCTATTCATTTTTAAGTGTTTTATATGAGCTACACTTTCAAATCTAGCCTATACTACTCTTAGCCAAGCTAGTACAATTTCTATTTAATCTAGAGTTTGGTGTTGAGTTGTATGGGAGGCTAAATTCAAAAAAACGTTCCAGTTTTCAAATCGCCTTCTGGAGTCGGTCGTGCACTCGTCGCCAAGCACGGTGTTGTGAAATCGATCACGCACTTGTCCCCAAGCACGATATTGTAAGAGTTGTAAGCACTCAGTTAAAGCTTGTGCCATAGTAGATTAACATCGAGCAAGAGCATTCGAGACGGCATTAGTCCTCCACGAGGGAAACTAGTATATATCGCTATGTCACTGAGTTTGATCTTATTTACTCTTATTTCTACTGTAAGTTATTTAATGCTATTTTATTTGTTCTTACTTTACATAGTATTATAATTTTTAATTGTGAGATTTATTCCGCTGCACACACACATACACATTCTATTTACCCCCATCAAGAGGTGCTCAAGGTCCTACAAATGACACTAGTCACAACCTACATATATATAACACACTCTACACCTATTACTTAATACCTCCTACCCAATACCCCGTCACCCATTACCATAAAACTTTACCTATGAGTTCGCCTAACATATACCTACATAACTCAATCCACATCCCATCCTTACATTGTCTATACACCCACAAACACACACAAACACACATACATTCAAACCCCTGTCCTTGCCTGTTGCTTACAAATAGTAGGCTTGTCATTTCTTGCTCCTCTTCTATTCAGTTGTCTAGCCTAAAGTGTAGACTGTTACTTCTCCTCTCTTACTACTGATGTTCTCTACTTTTGCTGGTTTTCTGTGCACAGGCAGCCGTGAACCCCCTGCTGCTGATGCTAAACTCTGTCATGTGCACACTGTTGTAAGCCCAGTTCTCTGATTTATTTTTATATTTATTTTATTTTTTGTTTTATATATTTTCTAGTTAGAAAATAATTTTTTTAATTCTATAAAAGATATTTGTATTGACGAAAAGATTTGTCAAACTATTCTTTTAATTTGATTTTGTTTTTATAAAAAGATATACTTTTACACAGATTAATTTTTTATTATCAAATATGTTTAAGTTTATATTTTAAAAAAATCTATTTCTAAATATTATTGAATTATAGATATTATTGAATTTAGATGTGGTCAATTATAAATTAAGATTGTATTTAGTCTTAATTTATTGCTATATTATTTTAGATGAGATTTGTATTTATGAAAATATATATTTAGGAATATTTGGATTATTCTTATCAATTTTTTTGATATTTAATTTTATGAAATCTATTTTGAAGATTATTTAAAATATTACATATTACTTTAAAGTAATATTATTGTGATTAATTAGGGATTTTGATTAAGGAAAATCTAATTTAATTCATTGAATCTAATCCTTCCTTATTTAGGAAATCTTCCATCTCCAGTATAAAGGAAAGTCGCCCTTGCTTTTTTTTCACAAATCCAATTATTATTTGTAGAAGCATGAAAAATCTTCAACAAATGAAGCCCCATGCGCCCAAGTCAGTGTAGCTCCATGCGCCCAAGTCAGTGTAGCTCCATGCGTCCAGTCAGTATAGCTCCATGCGCCCAAGTCAAGTGTATGCGCCCAGTCAGT
Source organism: Iris pallida (assembly GCA_029216955.1). Lineage (NCBI taxonomy): Eukaryota > Viridiplantae > Streptophyta > Magnoliopsida > Asparagales > Iridaceae > Iris > Iris pallida. Next base: position 6,840,220 of record JANAVB010030219.1, on the reverse strand, counting down.
GAAGCTTCATGCGCCCAGCCAGTGAAGTTTCATGCGTCCAAGACTAGCTCCCCCGAAAGGAGGGCACATAGCCTGAGACATGGCTATGCGCCCAAGCCTGACTCAGTCAAAGCCATGATCAAAACGTACACTGAAGCACACGGCCGTGTCAGTCTCTACGAGCGGTCATGCATCGAAGCATGCGGCCACGTCAACACCACGACCAACCCACGATCTCGTAGCCTATATGCGCCTACGTCCTATGCGCCCAAAGCAGAACTATGTGCCCACATAAAAACTAGCGTGTTTTCTCATGTGGGCGCATAACACCATTCCATCTCAAGAACGACTATAAAAATGGGGCCCCATCCCTCTTCAAAGGACAGAACGGAGAGCATTTTCAAGAGCCAAATTGCTGTACTTCTTGCCAGTGAGCCGAGAGTTAGCAATTTTCTTAGGTTTTCTCCCACTTTTATAATTGGAGTGTCAACGGAGTAAAGGAGCAACTGTCGTTCGATCTCCATCGTCCCATTCTCTATAATTCTTTTTTGTACTCGGGGATCCTCAGCGCAGGATCTCTCAGGCGTACTCGATATGTGGTGTCTTGTGCCAATAAAAGAAAAGATAGCATTTTCTTCTTCTTTTTTGTGTGTGTCCACAAAAATGGCGACTCAGCTGGGGACTACCTATTCATCTAACGAGAAGGTGTGATGCAATCCGATACGGACAAAGTGGGGTGTACTCAGAAGATGCTGATTGTAAAGTTGGATCAGCAGGCGTTCGAAGAGATGCTCTCGAGGGACGGCTCTACTCTCTCAAAATCAGCGAAGCCAAACAAGTCTCATAAGACTTGGCATCCGAAGGCTCGCTGCGCATATCCTGCTAGTGTTATAGCGGATATGCAGCTGGAGGACTCTGTCACATGGGCGCATGACTCTGCCACAGAAGTCACCCAAATGGAGAAGGCTCACACCGTTCTGGGCTCTACTAGCCCAGTGACTACATCCCACCACAACCAACAACAGAGTGTTCAACACTCGAGACTTGGCAGAGGAAAATACTACGATGCCAAGAATTGGGGTGTACGGCACTCTATCCAAACCCAGCAAGGCTCACAAACGAAGGAGGCGAAACTGGGAGAAAACAGCGCTTCTCTACCAAGCATGCTCCCAAAGCCATGCGCCCAAGGGAGTGCTTGGGCGCATAGCCCCAACCAGAACACTTCTGTCTTCAGCAGACTAGGCATTCAGAGTCATGCACCCAAGGCTATGCGCCTAGGCTCTCTGGATCCATACTATATGCCTACATCAAGGCGACTCAAATATGCTGTCAAGAAGCATGCGCCCAAGCCCAGTCTCCAAGGCCTATACGCCTACAGCAAAAAGACAGGCCCCAACGCGTATAGCACGGGGCTGTCTTCAAGGACATCACAGAACTTAGGTGTAGAGGTTGCCCCTGCACATGAACTATGTCTGGATGCGCCTACTCCCCTTACGAACCCGCATGCAAAGCTCGGCGATGCACGCAACATGGGTTGTAAGGCACAACTCCTTTTCGCTGACTTGCACGATATGATAAATCATAAGCGTAAAGCGAGGGAGAACATAATAATTCATAGTGCACTTCCTTGCACCAGTATTGTTATCAACTGTTGTTGCTCCAAAGCAACAAGAGTGCCTCAGAGAAAGTCTGTGTTTCGGCGGCTGCACTTCTCTGACGACGAGAAACCACTATGCTTTTCATCCAACATGGCTTCATGGGGTCCCCCTTACGGAAGCTCCAATCAAATATGGTGGACTATGAACCCAACTTTCTCTCTTAGCTCCACGAGAAGAAGAAGGAGAAGTCTACCAACAGATGGCCAACAGGCTGTCACATCCGAAGGAGTCTATATGGGCACTCGATCAAAGGCAAGATTCCGTATGGACGACGAAGATTTCCAAGCCGGGGTAGCATTCCCTCAGTATCTGAAGAAGATGACCTCCATATTGGTGGTAGCCTTCCAGAGGATGATGATCCCTCCGAATTAGATGGCGTCTATCTACCTTCTCTATCCGAAGATGAAGGACTTATCCACTCGAAGACAGACAGTATCAGCACCAGTTGCACTGCTTCCTCTGTTCATCCTCGCATGTATCTACATACATGACGGACGGAGAAAGACCTGAAGAAGCCAGTGACCAGACCAGCAAACAGCTAGAGGGTCTTGAAACAATATTCGCCAAGATCACCGATATGCTTACTAGTATCATGGCGGTTCAAGCTACTGGGGTTGTTCCTCCACCTCAACAAAACATCTCAGCCCACGCTACTCCGGTTCACAGCAACAACCCTCCTTTAATACAAAAGGAGTATCATTCCGTTGCGCCTCCTCCAAATCTCACAAATGCCGTGGGTGGTCCTTCGCCAACAACGCCTGACAACCGTTCAGCAGCCGTTTTCCAATACTTGCTCAATCAATAGGATGCAATTGATTTCCTGGTCGCTCACCTCGATACTATCTCACACAAAGACGAGCTTTAGAAGATGGGGATATCTCAACCGTGTCCCCCTGAGTAGGAGAATGCTACTTGCCCTTCAAACTACCAAGCCGCTGACGCTGAACTCATTTAACAGTTTGACTTCTCCTCGTCAGCACATAACGTACTTCAACATGCAGACTCTGTACTTACCCAGAGACGATCCGTTCCTGTCAAAGCTGTTTATTAGTACCTTGCAGGGGGTAGCCTTCGAATGGTTCTGCAGTCTGCCTGACGGGTGTATCAATTCATTTAAAGACTTGGAGAGGTTGTTCCTCAACCGATTTTATGAGAGCGGCATGCATGTTAGTATGTCCACACTCATCGAGACCAAGCAAAGGAGGACTGAGTCTGTCATCGCCTTCATAGAACGCTTCAGACGGCTAGCACTGAAGATACCCTTCGACATAACAGACTCAGAACTTATGGATACTTATCGACATAACTTCCTTCATACAGTAAAGTTTTGTCTAGGTATACATAAGTACGATACATGGCCCGCTTTCATTGGGACAGCTGATGTTGCTGAAAACGACGTTCCTAACTTGGAACTACTGGGGTTGAAGACACCCAAACCCGAAGACAAGGGAAAGCATCCTCAAACTATCCCTGTTCGTGGAGGTAAAAGAAAAGAAGTCCTGAAAGTCGACACATCCAAAGGAGCTTCCAATTCTCCGGGCACCTCCGACAAGCCTAAGGAGACCATCTCCTTCGACGAAGATGATGTCATTACCATCTTCCATACATTGATAAAAAGCTGACATTGCCTCCACCATGACATCCTGTAGAGGCGAGCCAACTCAATGATCCCAAGTACTATCTCTATCATCAGTACGTGCATCACTCCACCAAGGAATGTATCGTCCTGAAAAGAAGATACAACAGCTTATCGACAGCCAAGTGATCAACCTCGAAGCTGAAGACAAGGTCGTATCTGCTAACATGATCTCTCTTCAGTTTTGTGACTTTTCTCCTACAGAAGTCCCAGACGGCGTAGTCCCGATCCCCAAGGCGATGATGGAAGTCGTCAACCTACCACCAGCTCGCAACTCGACCTTAGTCATACTCACAACTGATTGTGGTGAGATCATGTGGGTCCACCCAGACCTTGTCCAAGAAGTGATGCACGGGGTAGCACCTCCCAAAGCAAGAAGGGGCAAGAAATTTAAGCCATGCTATATGGTATCCTTCCCCATCTACGAGGTTCTATCTGGCGAGACGGGATCGGAGAAGAGTTATCTTCAGACGTACGTTCCCGCACAAGAAGAAGCAATACCTTCTCAAGCTCCTGCTGCCCCCACAACCTCAGAAGCCGGCCCGTCCAAGCCTCAAACCACGAACAAATCCAAGCAGAAGGAAACGTGGTTTGACAAATCTCTAAAGGCGCCAGCTCCCGAATGAATGGATCGGCCCTACAACTTTGACATACTGACTCAGCTAGCCAATACACCGGCCAGGTTGTCTCTGTTCGATCTATTGCGACTCTCCAAATAAACGTGGAAGGCCTTAAGTGAGGCATTGCTATATGTCGACTCTTACCTCACTGAAGTCAAAGCCCCTGCTGAAGATCCTGTCTCCTGTCCCCACTGCCACAATATTATAGAAGTGGTGCCCAACATCACCTTCTTACAGAAGGACATGCTACTAAAAAATAATCGTCATGATAGACCCCTGTACTATACATGGTATATCGGGGCGATCAAGGTGGACCGCATGTACATCGATCCAAGATCCTCCCTCAGAATCATTCCTAGAAGTTTGCTTCAAATTCTGGGAATCCCTCTGCACAAGCTATCCGCAACCAACACAACTATCATGGCTTTCAATGCTGGTCGAAGCCATCCGTTGGGCAAGATCCGTCTCAAATGCTAGATCGATGATTTCCGAACGGAGGTTTCCTGCTATGTGATCGATGCCAATTATAGAAGCATAGAATTTCACGATCAGAAATCCTATGCGCCAAACACTACATGCGCCAGGGAGCTCAGACAAAGTACTTGACACAGCAAAACAAGAGTATAGACATTGAAAGGGGATTTTTATTTACATATAAAAGTCTATTACATGTCTAGAAAAGACTGTACAAAGGAGAACTTCTACAAAAAAGAAAAGACCCTAAGTTTACAGCCAGGCGCAGCAGCCACCATGCGCTCTCAGTCAGGCGCATCCCACCATGCGCTCTCAGTCAGGCGCATCCCACCATGCGCCTTCAGCTGGGCGCATCCTTTCAGCAGCTCAGTTATGTGCTTTCTCAGTTATGTGCATCCCTTCAGCAGCTCAGTTATGTGCCATCCTTCCAGCCAGGCTCATTCTAAATGCTTCGACTAATGAAGCATTTATTGAGCAGAACGAGGGTGGAAATCAACCCTCTAGCTGGAGGAAGAGCTCCCCAAACCGAGGAAGAGAGGAGCACCGCAAATCAACCTGTGGCTAGGGGAGGTTTCGAAAGAGCCTCCAAAGACCAAGGAAGACCGCAATCGAAACCGCGACTAAAGGAGCAGCTTTCGACACAACCAGAATGGGCAACACCCACTCTGACAGAAGAAAGAGCCTCCAAAGCCGCAGCACCGCAATTCTGATCTACGGCTCTTCCAGCATAACGGAGACGAGGCTCGAGCATCCCAATCTTTGGATGCAACAGGCACCTTCCGCCTGCCTCAGAAGCCCTCGACCCTGACTTTTGGATGTAACAATCACCTTCAAGTGCAACAATAAAGACATCGTGTCGCATCTTTACCCTCGGGAGCATCTCATCAACAGAATGTGCTCGAGCAAATAAATTCATTTCGGGAGGACGTGAGAGAACGAAAAGCAAACCCTCTCTATGCTACTATTTATAGGGCGGGCAAATCAAACCCATGCGTCAAGTAGATGGCTCTTCGAATCCCGTACATTAAATTTACATTAAATTGATGAACCAAATGCTTCGAATTTAGCCAAGTCAAAAACGGCTATTTAAAGTACTCGAAGAACGTAACAGTCGGGCCATTAAGGATCATGCAAACAGATACGCCCCTCAGACCGCACATCATACAGATGCGCCCTTCAACACCAAGCGCCTCACAAGGATGCGCCCTTCAATACCAAGCGGCTCACAAGGATACGCCCCTGTGCATCCCCATACGCCTAGTGGAACGCCAATCGATGCGCCCACTCAATGGCCCATCACCTGTCTAGAATATTAAATGCTGAAGTCTGACAGAGTTGGAAGCACGTCCCTCGAGGACTGAACAGTTGACAGCTTTTTCAGAAGACGAAGCGTCACCAACGTCAACATCATCATTACTTTCCTCCGACGGTTACAACCACATGGCGCCCAACTATCTCGTATGCGCCTCCGTAGCCATGCACCCAAAGCTCTGCATGCGCCTCGAGCCATGCGCATCAGACTTTCTCTCTGATCCCTAAAGACAGAAGTAAAGTCACTACTGAAGCTCTGCATGCGCCTCAAAAGCCATGCGTCTCAGACCTTTTTCTGATCCCTAAAGACAGAAGTAAAGTCACTACTGAAGCCTCGCATGCGCCTTAAAAGCCATGCACCCTGAATGGTTCGTGACTCCTAAAGGTTACGAGCCAAAGTCTCCTCATGCGCCCAATCCCGGGCGCATCCTATCAGATCATTCCCTACCAAATTCGAGATCTTCGAGCCATGGACCTACGACACGTGTCCTTTGACTCGATTCACCCAATATCTCAGCAACTGAAAGATCTTCTCCTGCTACGTGCCAGCCCACAACAGCAGCATGAAGGATTCAACTCCTCAATCAAAGCACATCATCCATGCGCCTCCGTCAGCAATCACCACGTAGCGTCCCCGCGTCCAGGCGTATCCTACATATGCGCACATGAGCAGCCAGCCTGCATGCTATAAATAGAGGAATTATTTCTTTCTTCCATACGAACATACATAGACAGACAGAGACATCGCACAACCACTGAGGTAAATACAGACACTCAACGACTTCTTCCTCTCTGTACGCTCCAGCACCCAGAGCAACTCAGACCTTCAGAGAACCGGTAACCGTCGTCTGATCGTCAACGGAGTCAACGTATTACCACTCGCTCCATCGGCACAAGGGACCCAGATAAACAAAAGTGTACTCCTAGGACTACATCTAAGTCCAATATTATAACACTGTTCTGTTTGTATTGAAATTACATCAAAAGATTTTAATGGCTAACAAGTTGGTGACTCTGCTGGGGACCTCTTTCTCCTCCACCGAGAAAGCTGTGTCGCAATCCGACGACGTGAAGGTGGGCTCCTCCCACAAGAAGCTGGCCGTACGCCTCAATCAACAGGCGTATGAGGAGTTCATCTCTGAAGGCTGTGCGAGTCCTTCAAAGCGGCTGCCGAAGCCGAAGAAGACCCGCCAAGTCTGGGTACGCAAGGTCGACGTCTCTGGCACCACCACTGAAGGGGATGCACTGATCCAGCCTTCCCTTCCTGCTGACGTCCTCAGCAACCAAGATGCGTCCACTGGTACAGCGCATCTCTCGGGGAAGCATGTGGCTGACCATATTCCCCAGCCATCTCCCTCTCAGGCGAGGAAGATGCGTCGACGGAGCAGGGGTGCAGCTAATGTCCTGCGCATCACCTCTGATGTGCCACAGAAGGTTTCTGTCTTTGGCAGACTCACTCACTGTAGTGGCGAGGAGAATTTGGATTCTGAGTACTATGCGTCCCAACGGGCTAGTACGAAGAAGTCTAAGGCAGCACGGGCCATGCGCCCCAAACGTGCTATGCCAGCAGCAAGCCAGAAGCATGCGCTTACAATCATGCGCGCTGCTGATGGTAAGCTGTATAAGGTCGACTCAGGTGCTCCTGCGCCAGAAACGAGTCGACCTTCAAAGTCCTTGTCTCACTTGGGCGCATCTATTGCATTCGCAACCAAGTCGAGCAGGGCAAACCCAGTGGTCTTGAACTCCCGTGCCTCCTCGGGTTGTGCGTTTGAGGTTCGTTCGTTCAAGTCACTGTAAATGTTGTTCCCCCACTACTGATCTGAGTGCCTATTTGGTATTGGATCAGGGGGCGCAGCATTCACTTGACCACCCCGGCGCTTGGCCGTGCCATGTGCCTGAAGGGGGTGCGAAGGTGGCACTCTCCTCCAGCGATCTGCGTAACGTGATCACTCACAAGCACCGATCAGGAGAGTCAACTGGCAAGCACGATGCACCCTTCACAGGGCACACTTGTGTTGTAGTCACCATCAACTACTATTCCAAGGCAGCAGTCCCACCAAGACAGTCTGTGTTCCAGCGACTGCAATCATCGACACCCCTCCGACGTCACCTCGGGAAGAAGGTGTCAATAAAATAAGAGCCAGAGGTTGCTTCATGCAATGTAATCTCTAATTCCTCGTCAGTCCGAAAGGAGACTGGCAATTCCTTATCCTCATCCAAGAGCCAGCCGAGAAAAACCAAGACAACTGTCCCGTCCTCTGGCGTGTTCGAAGGCACTTGGGGGAGAAAAAAGATCTTGGAGGAAGCTGGGGGTAGTCAAGCCCATGTGGATCCTCCTTCTGAAGACGAAGATGTCCTCCGGAGCACAGCTGGGGTAGATCTTCATCCTGGAGATGAAGTCAGCTTCCCGGGCGTAGCTGGGGGTAGTCTAGCCCCTGTGGATCTGCGTCTCGAAGACGAAGAAGCCCTCCAACACAGAACTGGGAGTAATCAGGCCCTTGCGAATACTTCTCCTGAAGACGAGGGTGTCCTCCAGAACATAGCTTGGGGTAGCCAAGACGAAGCTCCAGGAGCAACAACTCCTCTACAGGAGAGTGAGGCCGAAAGTGAAGCCTCAACCGATCCATCCGACTCCAGCCGCGTTATGACAGTCTACATGACTGGGGGTGACACCGAGTCAGATGCGCCGCTAGCAGATCTCGTCCAGCGCATGGATACCCTGGAGGGAGGACTCAAAACCTCTCTGCCTCCATGCAAACACAGACTCAAGCAGTGTTTGAAATACGGTCCGCTTTGGCCAGGGCGCCCTCTACCGGTCGTGATCCAGGGGCCAATGGAGAATCGAGTGTACCCCTTCAACGGGTATCCTCGGACACAGATCACCGCGAAGCACCTCGGACGTCAGAGCCATCAAATGCTCAACTCCAGGCTGTACCACCTTTCTCGACTTCCAGCTCCACAAAAGACGTGGTCGAGATGATCAAGGACTTGCGCGAACGCTTTGAGTCCAAGAACAGGCAAGAGGAGCGCCAAAAGATGGGCATCCCCCAACCTTATCCCCTTGAATGGAAAAAGGTGGTTTATTCTCCTAAGTATAAACCACAAACATTGATGCCATACGACGGGAAGGACTCTCCGCGTCGCTATCTGACGTACTTCCAGACCCAAACGGGACATCTCCTGAAGGAGGACGCGCTACTCACCATTATATTTGTCGGAGCATTGAAAGGAGTAGCATACGACTGGTACTGCAGTCTCCCAGACAATTCCATATCTTCCTTCGATGACTTGACGCCTTTTCCTCGACCGTTTCTACGACGGCGGGAAGGACATGACAATGGCGTCCCTCATAGAGATACGCCAGAAGGAGAAGGAAACAGTTCGAGTATTCATTGAACGCTTCCGACAGGCATGCTTCAGACTGCCCCCGGGCATGCCAGAACATGCACTCCTCTCCTCCTGCAGCATGAACATGCTGCCTGCAGTCAAACTCTGGCTTAACTCTACTCCTCCTCCCGACTGGAGTTCCTTGATTATCGAAGCCGAAGCCGCAGAAAAGAAGGCGGCCAATGCTCATCTTCTGGGAGTCAGTTTCCCTGCCTTTGAGGACAAGGGGAAACGGCCTACAGCTAAAAACCCCGGACGAGAGACGAAGGGGAAACAGGCGTTGACTGTCAATGCCTCAAAAGGTGCAGCGGCGCCTACTCCGAAGCCTCCACTTGCACCAAGGCCAAAAGAGGTTTATTCTTTCAACGATGAAGACACCCTGCAACTCTTCGAGATACTGAAGCAGGGTGACAAGATCAAGTTGTCGGACCTGAAGGGCCCCGACGAGGTTGGGAAAGTGGACAATCCGAGGTACTGTCACTACCATCGGTTTGTCGGACACCCAACCAAGGACTGCTACGTCCTCAAAAACTACATCCAGCGTATGATCAATGCGGATGTTATCTCCGTCGACTACGAGGAGAAGACGGTTTCGGCCAACGTGGTGTCACTCCAGTTCGGCACCATGTCGCCAACCACAACACAAGATGGCGTCGTCCCCATCCCTAAGGCGACAATGGAGGTGGTTAACTTACCACCTACTAGTGACAACGTGAGTGGACTCATCCCACTCACCATATCTCGGGAAGAGATCTTATGGGTTCACCCTGATCTTGTCTCTGAGGTTACTCAACCGGAGGTACGCTCTGCCTCCAAATCCAAAGGCAGGAAGATCAAGTCTTGCCGCATGGTCTCTTCCTCTGTGGAAGAGGCACTTCCTGTACAGATGCGTTCACAACAGAACGCCCAACCCGACGAAGTTGCCGTCGAGGTGGTGCCTCCTTGCACCGTCCCTGCTGCCAAGAAAGAGGGCCCATCTAAGCCCCCAGTAGCCAATAAGCAGAAGCATGTAGAGACTCGTTTCGACAGACCTCTACGAAAGGAGAATGCTTCGGGGCTAGCCACGCCCCACAACTTCGACATACTAGCACAACTGGCCAGTACTCCTGCCCGCCATCTCTGTTTGAGCTCCTTCGTCTTTCCAAAGACACTCGTGAAGCTATCTGTGAAGCCATGAAGGATGCTGAGTCCTTCATCAGTCAGGTCAAGCAGCCTGAAGATCTTCCAACTACATGTGTGCACTATCGTTGTACGTATGAGGTTATCCCCAATATAACCTTCACCCAACAAGACATGCTGCTCAAGCACAACCGATATACACTGTATTATACAGGGTATATCGATTCTGTCAAGGTGAAGCGGATTCAGATTGATCCGGGATCTTCCCTCAGCATCATTCCGAAGATGTTGCTCTCAACACTGGGAATTCCAATGTACCGATTGGCGCCTTCCAATACAACAATCAGTGGCTTCAACGCTAGCAAAAGCGAGCCGCTGGGCAAAATACGGCTAAAGTGCCATATCGGTAACCTCAGAACCGAGGTGACTTGCTACGTCGTGGACGCCGACATCAACTACAACCTCCTACTGGGTCGTCCGTGGCTGCATGAGTACATGGTGGTGCCATCTACACTCCACCAATGTATGAAGTACGTGTCTACCAATGACATCGTCCGGACGGAGTTCGCGGACATTGACCCTTTCAAAGGGGTTGAAGCCTTCTTCACGGACTCTACCATGTACAAATCGTCTAACGAGGAGGAAGCCAATGATGCTGACGATGAAGCAGAAACAGCAGCAGAACCTGACATGGAGCCAGAGATGACTCGTGACGCTCCTTTAAAGATCCGACTCAAAGGCAAACCGCCTCAGAAGTTACCTTCCATGTACATCAAGCTACCTGGGAAAGCACCAATTGCTCCGGGTAGAACATCAGCTGAAGCTCCCTTGAAGATTCGGCTCAAGGAAAAGCTGCCTCAAACTTTGGCTCCCCTTGTGGCAAAACTACAGGGGAAGGCACCAACTGCTGCGGGCACAGTAGAGGCACCTCTGAAGGTGCGTCTTAAAGGCAAGCCGTCGTAATCACCTGTCTCATCCAAGATACCGGAGAAGGGCCACATAGCCCTCTCGGACCCCAAGATCAAAGTTGTGGTGGACTTCCCTGATCCAATTCCAGTACGCACAGATGAAAAGTTGGGGGAATATATCTCTGCTGATGTAGATGCACCCTCTCTGGACAATATAATCCCGTAGGACAAAATCTTGTGTTTCATCAATAATAGAGTGTCTTTTAATTATTCTAGTCTTCCACATTGGAATGCCATGTATACATTAGATAATGCTCTACGGTCGTTGCAAACACAAATAACGATCGTCCATCATGTAAATCAAGTAGTCCCGTCCCAAGGGGTCTGTTTTGTAGTTCCGCCACGAAATTGAGACGAAGAATCCATCATCTTCGGCAAAGTTGAGCGTCATCAAGGCCTCCCGCCACTCGAGCCAGAACCAGATACCGGCAGAATACAAGTCTATCGGTACAGGGACATCGCAAAGTACCTCATCCAGAAGATGGGTTATGACCTAAAAAGCAACAAAGGCCTGAATTACGGCAAGGGTCGACGTCTCCCTTTCCGACTTCCAACACCTAAAAGAAAGCCGCAGGACTACTATAATCGAACTCGACAGGGGGTGGGCTATGTCATGCCGCCGTCAACTCCAGAGAGTTCGGAGGCAGAAGGAGTGGAACATTATCACTCATCCGAAGCATCAACATGGGATTCCGATACCAGTATCGGCTCAATCTTCAAGAAGGTTTTGTCAGCCAACATGACATCTACACAAACGCAAAAAGATGAAGGCGAAGACCAAACGCCAGAATACTTCGACGAAGAACCCTGGGCTCAACGCCTGGGAAAACAGTGGGAGTCTCATTTTGAACTACGCGAACCCCCCACCGAAGACGAAGTCGAGCAGATCGACCTTGGGGACGGATCTTCTTCCAACCCCATCTTCATCAGAAAAAGCCTAAAAGAAGAAGACCGAGAATCTTTAATCCAGCTGGCTAAAGAGTATATCGATGTCTTCGCCTGGAGCTACGAAGATATGCCGGGACTTGATCCCCAGATCGTGATGCATAGGCTTAACATCTTATCTAATGCTAAGCCTATCAAACAACAACAGCGACGCTTTCGTCCTGACATCATGAACGCCATCGATCAGGAGGTGGACAAACTCTTGACCAGCAGCTTCATCCGTGAAGAACAACACCCGGATTGGGTAGCCAACGTCATCCCTGGTCCGAAGGACGAATTCCCGCTTCCAATTACCGACGTGATGATCGATAACACATGTGGCTTCGAATGCATGTCTTTCATGGACGGGTATTCGGGCTACAACCAGATCAAGATGTTCTCCGATGACATAAAACACACATCATTTAGGACTCCGAAAAGTATGTTCTGCTATACAGTGATGCCCTTCGGCTTGAAGAACGCTGGTGCAACATACCAATGAGCTATGAGCACCATTTTTCGTCAGCATCTTCGCAAGACAGTCGAATGCTATGTTGACGACATCGCAGTCAAGAGCCGTCTCAAGGGTGATCACCTACAAGACCTGAAGACAGTCTTCGATTTCATGCGGGCGCATCAACTCAAGATGAACCCCGCTAAATCCTTCATATGGGTTTCTAGCGGAAAGTTCTTGGGCTTCATTATCATGGGAAAGGCATTCATGTCAATCCCGAGAAGACCAAAGCCATCCTTGACATGGATCCTTCGAAGAACCTTCGAGAACTCTGAGGCCTGCAAGGGCGTCTGGCATACATCCGGAGGTTTACAGCAAACCTTTCCGAAAATTGTCAACCCTTCACTCAACTCATGAAGAAGGAAGTCTCTTACGTCTGGACAGAGGAATGCCAAAAAGCTTTCGATGACATCAAGGCTTACCTAACGAGCCCGCCAGTCCTGGTGGCACCCGTCGCCGGCAAACCATTTCTCCTCTACGTCTGTGCCATAGATCATTCCCTCGGCACTCTGCTGGCTCAGAACAGCGATACAGGCTATGAGCAAGCTATCTACTACCTCAGTAGAACATTGATCGGGGCCGAACGCCGGTACAACCCCGTTAAAAAGGAGTACTTGGCTTTGGTATTTGCCATCCAAAAGACTCTCCATTATGTCTCGGGCCAGACAATTCATGTCATTTCCCGAGTCAATCCACTCAGAGTTCTCATGACAAAGCCAGGGTCACTAAACTCCCGGCTAGCTACATGGGCGATCCTGCTAACGCCATATAACATGGTGTTTGTTCCACAAAAAGTCGTTAAGGGTCAGGCTCTGGCCGACTTTTTAGCTGCGCACCCCATCCCAGAGTCCTCAAGACTCTATGAAGACATCCCGGATGAGGTCCAAGAATCAAACATCACCGAAGAAGGCTCCGTCTGGCGAATGTTTTTCGATGGCGCTTCAAGAACAGGCCCCAAAAGCCAAATTATCACAGGAGTCGGGGTAGTATTAGTCTCCCCCGATCAGGTGGTCATCCAGCGTGCCTACTCCCTTTCGAAGCCGTGCTCCAACATTGTTGCCGAGTACAATGCGCTCATCATGGGACTCCAGCTGGCACAACAACTGGGTATGAATCATCTGGAAGCCTACGGTGACTCAAAACTCATCGTTAACCAGATCAGAGGGCAACGCCATAAAGATCTGATTCCTTACCATAAAGTTGCGTTAAACATTATTTTAACCTTCACCAAGTTCTTCATCGAACATGTACCTCGTTTACAAAATCTGGAGGCTGACGCTCAGGCTGGCCTTGCAGCCTCATTGGCAGCTCCCCTCGGGACTCAACACTACGTCACGGTAGTTGGTCGAGACTTGGTCTGCCCTAAAAACAACCTGTGCCCACAAATGGCCCATGCCATGTCAATAAGTGCGGGTGTTAATATCCGAGACTGGAGGTTCCCGTTCATCGACTTCGCTGTCTACGGAATTCTCCCAGAGGACCCGAAAGAAGTCGTCTCAGTCAGGAGGCGCTCCCTTCGATTCTACTACGATACAGCTACTAAAATGCTATACCGACGCTCTTACGATGGACTTCCCCTTCGATGTTTATCCAATGAAGAAGCAACCGAAGCCCTTCGAGAAGCTCACGACGGAACTTGTGGGGCTCATCAACCTGGCCCTAAGTTGTAGGATCGACTGCGATGCATGGGCTACTACTGGCCAACCATGGCCGCTGATACTGTTGACTATGCTAAGAAGTGCCATGCGTGCCAGCTTCACGCGGACTTCATCCATACACCGTCGGAACCACTACATCCTACAGCCGCCTCTTGGCCCTTCGAAGCTTGAGGCATGGACAATGTAGGACCGATCACCCCTCCTTCATCGAGAGGACACCGCTTCATCCTAGCCATCATCGACTACTTCTCCAAATGGGCAAAAGCAATTCCACTGGCAGAAGTGAAAAGCTCCAGGGTGATCAGCTTCATCAAGCACCATGTCATCTACCATTTCGGGGTACCCCGGAGGATTATCCACGATAACGGTCCTCAGTTCATCAGCCATGTTTTCAGTAGATTCTGTGACAAGAATCGCATTCAAAATGTGTCCTCAATCGCCTACAATCCGACAGCAAACGGATTGGCCGAGGCGTTCAACAAGACTATCGTCAGGCTACTCAAAAAAGTCGTATCATCCAATAAACGCGACTGGGATGAAAAGCTCGACGAATGCCTTTGGGCCTACCGCACAACGGTACGGACCCCAACAGGAAACATACCATTCTCCCTGGTCTACGGGAGCAAAGCGGTACTGCCTCTCGAGATCCAGATACCCTCACTCCGTGTAGCAATCACAAACCAACTCACGGAAGAGGACAATCAATGTCGTCGCCTGTGAGAACTGGAGGCACTTGAGGAAAAGCGTCTCCTAGCTCAACAACGTATCGAATGTTGGACCGATTGTAGGAACGGGTTGTAAAGCGCAATACTCTAGAGGGGGAGTGAATAGAGTAGGCAGCGGAAATTAACTATTTAAAAATGTTAGTAACAAGATCACAGATAATATATCACAGATATATAAATGAAAAGTAGAGAGTAGAGAGCAAACGCAAACACAAAGATGTATACTGGTTTCCCTCTGTTGAGGACTAGTCCAGTCGGAAGAACTCTAGCTTCCAGTTGAATCCACTATGGAAAATCACCACAAGTTTTCATCCGAAGATCTTTCAACTTCTACAACGCGAGCTTTGATCTGAAGTACTTGACCAACTTCAATTGTGAAGTGTGTAACTTCAATCAAGCCTCTGATTACAACCGCTCTTGAACTTCTAGACCGTACCGCACTGGCAAATCGACTAGAGGATTGTAACTGGCTTGGGATTTGAAAATGAATAGCTCAGAATACTTTGGAAGAAGTAGTAGGCTTATAGAGAAGAGATATGAAAGTGAATGAGTGAGTTGAAATGATCGAAATCCTTCTCTATTTATAGTTTTTCCAAAAGCAGAATTCTGATAGAATTCGGGCAGAATTCGGTCAGAACTCTATGAGAAAATCTCGGTGGGATCCGTAACTACAGGGAGACCAAGTTCAAAAAGCAACTTTCACTAACCGAACTCTAGCCGAACTCTGGCCGAATTCTGGCCGAACTCTGGCCGAATTCTGTCCGAGTTCTGTTGGAGTTCTGTCAGGGTTTTTGCAAATTAGTTTTGGGCTTTTTGAAAAGTCAGACAGTTAGGAAGTTGTTTGGGCTTTTATAAGTGGGCTTGTTTTAAAAAAGAAAGGGTATTTTGAAAACGTTTCTTGGGTAGACTATTTGCCAGTACGATACAGTTTATATCGTATTCCTAGACTCAATAAATGTGAAAAATACATTGATAAAATAGAAAAACCAAGAGCCCTTTGATGACGCCTTTCTTCAAATATTTGAGCAGACTTGAAGACGCCTTTTTCACTTGACGGCGGTCGTCCAAAGATAAACAGATCTGGAAATCTGAATAGGTCGTTAGGCGGTTCTGAGAAATCTTCTTGTATAACGCCGTCTTTGGCCCATCATTAATTCTCTATTGCATATGTCCTGGTTTGATCATGTTTGATCATGCTTACAGCATGTCTACAAATACATGTTAGATAAACGAAACTAATATGATACAAGCATAGCAATATGATATAGAACATTTAGGACAATGCTAACATTAGGACAATGCTAAGTTTAAGTAGCAACATGATAGTGATTACATAAATATTAGTGATGTCATTATGTTAAACTTAATTGATAAGCCATATTCAAAAACATGATATAATCATTGGGCTAACAATCTCCCCCTTTTGATTATGGCAAATCCTTTAAGTTTAATATATATACAATAGATGCATGTATCACTAATAAACACATAATACTAAAATATTGTGCTGACTTAAACTTATTTCTCCAACTTAAACTTATTTCTCCCCCATTGACATGATCAAAAATATGCTCCCCCGTAATTAAAGCTAAAATAAACTCAAGCATAAATAAAGGAGAAAAGCAAAAATAATTATGATCAAGGATTAGGAGAACAGTGTAACGACAAGTTAAGAAAATTTGCATAACTATAATAGAAAACTTGTCAACACAGTATAGTTGGTAAAGAAAAAAAATCAATCAATAAATAGTTTACCAACTAGAAATCCAAAAATAAAATATGTTTTGAATGTCATTTGACCAAAAAAAATCTATCAATATAGTAGGAATCAATCATTGGTCATAAATAAATCACGAGGAATAGAAATTCACAGATCTAGTATATATAAAAAAATTAAAAATATAATGAGACTTTTAACAATGATCACAAAAAAAATATGATTCATAATTTGCCCAGTGAATCAATTCCATAAAGAGTATAATCATCGAAAAGGACTCAAAACAAGTATACTAGAATCTATGCAAAATCTTTACCCAAGTTCATGCATTTGAATTCAATTACCTTAGCATGAGATATGAGTATCCGTTAGATAAACATGAAGGTACTGAAGACAAAATACTTGAGAAGGAGAAATTTAGTCGACTTGAATGCTCCCCCGCAAAGTATGATCAGTCTAAATATAGATAATCATGAACTTTGAGATAAAATCTTAATAAGAAATGCCAAAATAGTTTAAAATCAAAAGAATTATCAATAAATTAAATTAATTTTGGCAAGATAATTTTTAGAAACTCGAATGAGAGAATTAAAAATAAATAACAATAATCATATATTCTCTCATCAAATCAATACAAATCCAAATATCATGAATAACTCAGCAAGATATTTAAGGTAAAAGAATATATGTCCAGGATGAACTTGGTATACCACATATTTAAGGGCATAAAAAAATTGAAACAATTAATTTGCTCCCCCTTAAAATATGCGTATATAGTTTAAAAAAAAATTTATGCATAAAATAGATAAAAGAAATAATCACAAGATCTAAGGGATATCCAAGATACGCATCTTTTCTTTCCTTTGATCAAATGATAGAAAAATTCCAAACTCAAAACAAATATCATCTTTAGGCATATAAAAGAAATATCCAATAAATAAACGCTTAAAGATGAAGGAAATATGTCTTCAATAAAAAATATAACACAAATTATTTCATGTAAGTAAAAGAATTTTGAAAGATGTCTTTAATAATAACATTTGAGTACCGGACATATTCAATAAATCAAAAAGACATCAAAAAGACTTTTCAAAAATATGGAAAAAAAAACTGTCTTAATAAATGTTCGAATGCATCCATTTAGTCCTCAGACTGAAAGCTGGCGATTTGAATCACGGAAACAATTTCAATAAATGAATCCATAAATCATAAATAAATCCATTTTGAACCAATAAACATAACCAGATAAATGTCCAAAAAAAAATATGTATTCCAGATATATGGCATGTCAAGGGGATAATTGACTTGAAACAATTAACTATTCCACCTTTACATGGTTATATCCAAAAATAATAATATAAATAAAATTTTAAAATGAAATTCAGAGACATATTTCCAGAAATAGAAAACTAATTCAAAAATATTAGGTCTTCTTATCAAAGTTCATTTCTTCCCTTTTTAAAGCCTTAGCACGGTGTTTACTGACAACCGTAGGGTTAAAGAAAAGAAATGCTTTGAGAGAGAGATTCAATTTGCATGACTTCTCCTTCACAAAGAGTTACTGCTATAAACAGTAAGTAACTTGAATGAGAAGATAATAATATAAAACTCAAAATCATTAATATTACGAATATTACACAAGCTAAAGATGAAATCACAATACCATAATATTCAATGATTAGTCACGAATACGAAAAACAATCATCTTTAGACAAAAGAAGAAATATCCATTAAATGAAAATTTAAAAATAAAACAATCAAAAGATATTTCAAATTAGCATGATGAATAATCGTATAAGTCAAAAGATGAAATAAATTGATCTATGCTATAGAATAAGATAGATCAACATATGCTACCTTTTGTGAAAATATAAAGAGAGAATATTATACATAAAATCTAAAATTTAAAATCCATCAGATAATAATTGCAATTAGATCTCAATAAATCTTTAGTTTATAAAGCATTGATCAATCTTGGGTTAGCTATAGAGGTACTGTCCCAGCTAACGGAGGTTCACCGGGAAACACTTAAGTACCGCTTCGCTTCGACCGTAGTCGTGGTGACAGACAGACCTTTTGTAGGCTTGTACCCAAAATAAATCTCTTCTTTAATAACCGAAGATTTAAAAAAAATTAGTGCAAAAAATATATATATATTTTATGAACTTAAATTTTTTTTTGAACAATGTAGCATACAGCATAAGATGTATCAATTTCATTTATCCATATGTGCTACAAAATCATTGGGTAACAATAAAATATAAAATATTTATAAATCAAAATAAAGAACCTAGATATGTTGATGTATTTTGGAATCTAAGGGACTGGGTTCAGTACCTTGGATTCAGAACTAGACGATAGTTGCAAGTACACCTTAATAAATCTTAAGTCTATAAAGTATTGATCACTGAGGATTAGCTGTAGGGGCCGGTTCCCAGCTAGCGGTAGTCCGAAGACTAGTGCACCGTGTTGCTTTAGGCTATTTACACCTGTATGACAGAAGGACCCTTTCGGCTTGTTCCCAAAATAATTTTTACTCTTAAGAACTTAGATTCAAAGGAATATATGCAGTATCATCGAACATTGTCGAAATCCAGAATCCCTAAAAGTAAATAAGTAAATACCCAAATAATGGTTTATCAAGATCAAAATATTAAAAATATCATGTACCCAAAATGTCAACCAAAAAAAGCTAAGAAAAACATACATCATTAAAAAAGGCTTTGAGGAAGAAGCTAATAAAAAGAAGTACATGAATTTGTTCAAAGTAATCAATAGCTAAAGTATGAGATAAGCACAAGATTAAAAACTACTTTTTAAAATAATATAGAACTTGAACTTAACTCATATATCCCCATAAAGATATTTATACAAAAATATAAGAAATATATCAGCAATATATAAATAAAAATGAATTATTCATGTATCCTTAACAAGCATAATAAAATATTATCACAAGATCAAAAACATGCATAAATAAACTTTATCAGATAAAGATGTAATTGATTCATAAGAAGTTAATCACAATAAAATTTGAGAATCAATAGTGAATATATTATGCAAGCACAAGGTTAACATAAATATATATATATATATATATATATATATATATATATATATATATATATATATATATATATATATATATATATATATATATATATATATACTTTTCAAGTAAATAGAAGACTTGTGCTAAACATACATACTCATAAAATACTGATCAAAGTAAATATGACATGCTAAAGACAAATCAGTAAGAAGTGACCATTTAAAAATATTAAAGACAAAGAGTCAAAGCCAAAACAAAATTAAGCTCCTATGCATGCTTCAAGGATAAAACTAAAATAAAGAGCATACATAGATAAATGTGTCACACTAATAAAAAAAAATAATAAACTATATAGTGTGAACTAATCATTTAAGCTAAACAGCTAGTCATGCTAGGATTATATCTCACATTGATTCAAACAATAGACAATTTAAAAGATATAGATTAGGGCTAGTAGCAAGACATCAAAAAGAACATGCTAGATATTAAGAACTATTTAGAAAGCATGTTACCGAAGTGGTTCTAGTGACCACACTTATGTTGGTACAATTGCTTGGAAGATGACCTTTGTAGCTTTGCAATCACCAACACGTTCCATGGTTCTATTCGATATGAGAAGCTTCACCTGCAATATTAGGTGAAGACTTTGGTATCCAATACTTGGATCCACACTTGTTAGCTTTGGGAACCCATTTGCACAAGTTCATATCAACAAGTTTTCTAATCTGACAATGATTAGAAACATGTCCATTCATACCACAATAATGACAGAAAGAATTAACATTAGTACTATGTGCAGCAGTATGAGAACGTGCAGTAGTGTGATATGATGTGCGTAGATACTTGTAATAGAAAGTATGGTTGGGTAAAGCTTTAGCTTTGCTTGCTTCCTTTGTAAAAGATCTGTCGTGTGTGACTTTGTAATGTGCTAAGTGTCTTGTGTTAGGCTGAGTCATAGATTGTACTACCTACTTTCCCAGTCTAATATCTAACTTTTTAGAGTTAGCACAGATCTCATCATACTTAGCAGAAGGAGCATCAATTCTACATGAAGCAATAAAATACTTCTTCTTTTCTGATTCTAATTCCTCCTTAAGTTTAGCATTTTCTTGAGTGCTTTTCTCAATACAATCAAGTGCCTCATGCAATCTAAACTTCAGTGTGGAAATCTCAGTAGAATTATCAGAAGTAGAAGTATCTCTAGCATCATTCAATAAGCAAGTAAGCTTTTCAATCTCACGCTTATAGGATCGAATATCCTTTCTAGCTTGCTTATATTTATCTAATACTTTCTTGTGTTCTTCTAATAGATCACTGAAAGCATCAGATAAATCATCATAAGAAAATTTACTCTCTCCAGAAAAAGAATTATTTTGTACCTCGTTAGATAATGCCATTGTGCATAAATTTGCAGCTTGATGAGGTCTCTCTTCTTCTTCAGAATCTTCTTCTTCTTCTTCTTCTTCTTCTTCTTCTTCTTCTTCAGAATCGCTTGCTTCGCTTTCACACCATATGCTCATGCTAGTGCACTTGTGAGATGATAATCTTTGTTCGTAGTGACTCTCCTTTCTAGTAGTAGTACAATCTTCTTGGATATGGCTTGTCTTCTTGCAATTGTCACATACAAGCTCTTCTTCGTATAAGGGATTGTGTCGTACCTTAAATCTCAATTCCATCATGTACATATTTGTATCATTATGAAGACTATCCTTCTCTCTGGAGTTGCTAGCTTTGCTTTCATACTTGCACTCATAAGTAGCTTCAAGAACTTTTCAAATTTTATGAGATGTTGTGCAAGTAGAAATAAGATTGAATACATTTGTGTCTACAGCACAATAAAACATATGCATAGCTTTTGTATTAAGGCTAGCTAACTTCTTCTCTTCCTCCGTGTAACTATAATAAGGCTTGTTGATTACAGAGGATGTGAGAATAGAAGTGATAGTAGGCTTCTTGTAGCCATTGACAACAATTGACCATAAGTCAAAACCTAGAGACTTCAGATAGAAGCTCATCCGTGTTTTCCAGTATGTGTTATTTGTACCATCAAATAGTGGGAGTCTATTTGAGGATTGCTCTTCAGTTGTGAAGTACATACTTGCCATATGTGATACTGTGATCTATGTAACAGCTATAATAAATAAGAATATAATAGCAATGTTACCTCGCTTTACCTGTATAACCCGCTCTGATAATGAAGATCTGCTCTAAGGATGTTAAGCCAAATAATAGAGTCCTTGATCTAGTTGCAGTACCTACTCTCTAGTTGAAGTACCTACTTTGATACCATTTGTAGGAGCAATTGGGATCAGAATATATTACCTCTAGTTGCAGCACTGGCTCTGATACTAATTGTAGGAACAATTGGGATCAGAATATATTACCTCTTGATGCAGTACTGGCTCTGATACCAATTGTAGGAGCAATTGGTATGAGCAGCAATATCTATATACCAAGCACCCGCTCTCTTGTTGTAGCACCGGCTCTGATACCAATTGTAGGACCGATTGTAGGAACGAGTTGTAAAGCGCAATACTCTAGAGGGAGGGTGAATAGAGTAGGCAGCAGAAATTAACTATTTAAAAATGTTAGTAACAAGATCACAGATAATACATCACAGATATGTAAATGAAAAGTAGAGAGTAGAGAGCAAACGTAAGCACAAAGATGTATACTGGTTTCCCTCTGTTGAGGACTAGTCCAGTCGGAAGAACTCTAGCTTCCAGATGAATCCACTATGGAAAATCACCACAAGTTTTCATCCGAAGATCTTGCAACTTCTATAACGCGAGCTTTGATCCGAAGTACTCGACCAACTTCAATTATGAAGTGTGTAACTTCAATCAAGCCTCTGATTACAACCGTTCTTGAACTTCTAGACCGTACCGTACTGGCAAATCGACTAGAGGATTGTAACTGGCTTGGGATTTGAAAATGAATAGCTCAGAATACTTTGGAAGAAGTAGTAGGCTTATAGAGAAGAGATATGAAAGTGAATGAGTGAGTTGAAATGATCGAAATCCTTCTCTATTTATAGTTTTTCCAAAGGCAGAATTCTGACAGAATTCGGGCAGAATTCGGGCAGAACTCTATGAGAAAATCTCGGTGGGATCCGTAACTGCAGGGAGACCAAGTTCAAAAAGCAACGTTCACTAACCGAACTCTGGCCGAATTCTGGCCGAACTCTGGCCGAATTATGTCCGAGTTCTGTTGGAGTTCTGTCAGGGTTTTTGCAAATTAGTTTTGGGCTTTTTGAAAAGTCAGACAGTTAGGAAGTTGTTTGGGCTTTTGTAAGTGGGCTTGTTTTCAAAAAGAAAGGGTATTTTGAAAACGTTTCTTGGGAAGCCTATTTGCCAGTACGATGCAGTTTACATCGTATTCCTAGACCCAATAAATGTGAAAAATACATTAATAAAACAGGAAAACCAAGAGCCCTTTGATGACGCCTTTCTTCAAATATTTGAGCATACTTGAAGACGCCTTTTTCACTTGACGGTGGTCGTCCAAAGATAAACAGATCTGGAAATCTGAATACCTTTCGGGGGCTTCGCCCCCGAACCCCTGACGGGGGGCGCTGCCCCCTCGACCCCTGTCCGTTGACCGGGCAGCGGAACCCCCGATGCGAGGCTCCGGATAGGTCGTTAGGCGGTTCTGAAAAATCTTCTTGTATAACGCCGTCTTTGGCCCATCATTAATTCTCTATTGCATATGTCCTGGTTTGATCATGTTTGATCATGCTTACAGCATGTCTACAAATACATGTTAGACAAACGAAACCAATATGATACAAGCTTAGCAATATGATATAGAACATTTAGGACAATGCTAACATTAGGACAATGCTAAGTTTAAGTAGCAACATGATAGTGATTACATGAATATTAGTGATGTCATTATGTTAAACTTAATTGATAAGCCATATTCAAAAACATGATATAATCATTAGCCTAACATCGAACTCTACCAAGCCCGTATATCACAGGCTTTCAACAAGAAGGTCAAGCAGAGGACTTTCCAAGTAGGCGACCTGGTTCTGGCAGTCAGGAGGCCGATGGTGTTGACTCACAAGGCACCAGAAAAGTTCGAGCCCAAATGGGAAGGACCTTTCATCATAGAGACGGTATACTCAAACGGTGCTTACCGTCTCGCTAAACCTAATGGGGACTTGTTCATGATGCCCATCAACGACAAGTTCCTAAAGAAGTACTACTCTTGACACCTTTCAGACATGTACTTCCACAAGGAAATCTATAGACCCAATCATCAGGGCTCACGTACAATTCCCTTCCACAAAATCGTACGCTTCCGGAACCCAGCTATTCTGTGGCATCATCTAGTAGAAGGACAACCACGTCCACATTACCTCTGAGTTGTTCCCCTACGCCCTATAAAGCGGAGGCTTACACTCCGTAAGGCTATGCTATCTATCATGTTTACCACGTCCATATTACCTCTGAGTAAACATCCCGTACAGACAACCCCTGTGTTGCCGTACATTGATCGCAGAACTTCTACGTCCACATTATCTCTGAGTAGTTCCGCGTATCCCCCAGGGTCATTCCTACCATGTCCATAACACCTCTGAGTAGGAAGATTCCATCATTTGAATCCCATATTTGCCATGTCCATATCACCTCTGAACAAACATGTTGGTTCTCTCAAACTTATTATTTGTGCCTAAAAACCAAGGTGCGTAAAAGATAATAGGTCCACACAAATCATCAAGTTCATGACAGCAAAAATGAACACACCACAAAAACATTGTATTCTTTATTTTCAAAAAGAGTAAAGGATTACACCCCCAACAAGAGTTGCAAAATATATGAAAAGAAGAGACTACAATCCCTAAACATCCTCGGGGTTGGCCGAAAGCTCTTCAATCTGATGCCTCAAGTCTGCCGCCCGAGTCTCCACAGTTGCCAGGACCCGGCTTTCAGCTTCTTGACGCATCGCTTCTATGGCCTCAAGAGAAGTATCATCCTCATGCTTCTCATCCAATCGCTGCAGAGCCAGAGTAAGAGCCCGGTGGATGAAAGCTGCTTCCTCCTTCTTGAATGCTACATGTTCAGCCTGGACACGCTCGGCATCTAATAGGAGTCGGGCCCGCTGGTCCTCAAGGCGGCGGATCTGGGCATCAACCTCCGCGATACCAGCGTCCAACGCAGCTCGCAACTCCACCTTCTCCTGCATAGACTGAGACAACCGCTCCACTGCAGCTTCAGTCTCAGCCACTTCGCGTTCCCAAACACTCACGGTGGCCTGATAAGAGGACTCAGTCTCAGCGATCAGCTTCTCCTTTTCTGCGTCTATTAGGACGGAGAGATCATTTCGCTGGATACACTGGAACTCAGAAAGCCGCTGGTCCAGCTCGGCCACCGAGGCCTCCAGAATCTCGGCCATATGATCATGGCCCTGGTGGGTACGTATCAGATTGATGTGAGGGAGTGCCAGGGTTTTTGCCGTCACAAAACTCCCATTGGCATTCATTACCGCCGACACACCCCTCTGCAACATCTTATACACTACCTCAATGATGAACTTCACATATTTATCTGCATCCGCCAGCACCTGCGGTGTCATAGCAGGAGTCAGAGAGCTACTCTAGTTAGCAGACCCGAAGAGGGCCCGTCGACCTCAACCCGCGAGGCTGGAACCTCGGCATCAACAGGGGCTTGACTACTAGCCTGAGGAACCAAAAGAATAGGAGGAGCTGATAGAGGTGTCGATATATTACCCCAAGTAGAAGGAGCAACGGAGGGTTCCGACAAACCTATATCCTTCTCAAGCTCGGAGGAACCACCGACGTCAGCGGCTACCTCATCAGTCCCCAACGCACTATCAGCAGGCAGTACGGGACATTCCCCCTCCGGTAGAACAGTGAGATCAACACTTGTCTCCTGCCTCCCCCTTGAAGTCAGGACCGGCAGAAGAGTCTCATTTTTATCATCAAATCCCTCTACAGGGACGGGATTTATCGCTACCTTCCGGTCGGCAGCCACCTCAGCCTCCGCTGCTGAGTCTGGGGTAGGGCTCGGTAATGCTGCAGCCGACCTCCCCTCATCATGACAAGGAGGGGAATCAACCCTCTCCTCGGTTTCGATCACATCTGTTGCCCCCGCAACATGCTCATGCATCTCTGGAGGGACGTCATTTGAAGACGACGAACTCTACTCCACTTCATCATCTGGAGGCCCCGTGTCCGCTGGACCCTCAACGTCCAAGGCCCCCACAGCAGCTTACACCATCCCGGAAATTGTTGCAACCTCGATGTCTCTTCCGACATAGTCTGGAGATACTAAAATCTCCGCAGGAATAACATCTTCGGGATTCTCCTCCACTGGAGACATCACCATCGGAGGAATGCGCTCATCAGAGGATCTTGCCACCTTCTTCGGTTTATCGACGCCCAGTTTCAAAATACGGGATTTCTTCTTCGACGATCCCTACAAGAAGAAAAGCATAGGTCACCAAATTGACAGGATGAGCCAGATTGCGGAGGACTCTTTACCTCAACAGGGACTGATTCTATTGACGCAGCCTTTGGAGTCGTCACTTTCCTCGGCCTTTTTGGTATAGACGAACCGGCTTCTGTGTCAGCCTGCCTCTTCCCAGCAGGGGGATATCTCACTAATGCTACAACAGCAGCCCGATATCCTACCAACTCTAGTGGACGATATGACCGAGCCGCCACTAACATATTCGTCGTAGCTTCTAGCTGAGTTCCAATAATGAAACTGGTCTCCCTATTATAATCAAGAGATACAGTATTCATGGTACAATATAGCTTAACGGTCGAATATAAGATCTGTGGCCGAGGGTTGCGGACGGGCAGCGTAAAGCAAACTCCGGTACATCCGCCATTGTAATATTGCCAGACCCGGGCTTCTTCCAGCAAACTCCTGGCAAACCCCAGACTGTTACTGGGATTCCGTAACATTAGCTGGGTATAGCCAAACTAGCGAGCAAACCGGCTTGGCAGATATGGCTCCAGATAACACTTATTTTGGTTATGATAGACCAAGTGGAAAGGCCGGATACTTTGCAACCAACAAAAACCCCATTTCGGCAGAGTAATCGCATCCTCACCGGAGTCGTCCAAATCTTGGTCAGCCTCAAAATCTTTAAAGATGGGACCAACCTTGACAATCTCCCACCCCTGAAGATAAGACAAGACTCTCCTGCAGACGGAGATGCCTGTGTGCAACCACTTCCTTTTATAGAACGACGGATAAAAGCGTCACCTTCAACGTGATCCTCCTCCGGGCCCGGACTCATCACGTTCGGATGATGTAGAATCAACCATCCCATTAGATAATGGAATGGTAGTTCGGCCCCGGGAAAGTTGTCGTTCCTACCTCTCCCATGGATCACATCATCAGCAAAGGTCCTCAAACCCCGCAACAGGTTATACACCATCGCGGGGAGGAGAGCCAAAGGGCGACCAAAAACCAATTTCACGGCTGGCAAAATGAGGTTCCGGTGTACCCTCTCCACAGAACCAAATCCGCCCGCGAATACATAATCTCGGAGCCATATCATCAAGTATGCCGTCAACACCGCCTTAGATGACATCCGGTGCACACAGTGCCAGAAGCAGCTATACGTATTTTTGCCACTCTCATTTGAACGGGGGGCCCTCTCGTCTAGCCGGCTCATTTCGGAAGTCACTTCCGCGGGTTTCAGCCCTTGGGGAGTCGTAAATCGGATCTTCGAGGAGTCCGCCAAATCCTTTTTGAATACGTAATCCCTCCAAGCAGTCACATGAGGCTGAGTCCTGCCTTTGTCCTTTCGTTGCATCAGATAATGATGGCTCGCCACCTCTTTAAAAATAGCCATCATCTCCGGGTCCTTATTTTCTACAACAAGGATCTCTTCGTTAGACGAAAAATATTCCTCGTACGGTTCCGAGCCCCAAGGAAGCTTAGACACCTCGTACATCTCATGGACCCCAACTCCCCCACTGGAGTAAAGAAAGTGCCAGTTTAGGCATTAAACATTTCCAAGAGTACAAGGAACATATGCTTATTGAGATCCGCGCCAGCCTGTTTGGCACGGATAGTGGCTGTCAGCCCAATCTCTTTAAGCTCAGCCTTGAACTTTGACAACACCCAAATGGTCAACTCGTCCCACTTTGGCATGTGGTGGCACCAACCTTCAACCCTAAAGCTACCTTTCGGATACATGACCCTCGATGTTAGCATCCGATTTGCAATGGTTGAAGCACTGAAGACAAAGGTGTCGTTAGGGACCTCACTAAAGAGGCTCCTAGGGCGCAAAGTTCGACAACTTAACGAGGGTCCGGCCCGCAAGGCGGCCAAGGTATCTCTTTGATTCGAAGTAGCATCAATCGAAAGAGTACCCCCCACTGCCCCTCCTTGAGAAGGAGTAAGTTCCCAGGGCATCCTTCTCTTGGAAGCTAAACGGTAGAAGGCCGTCAGCGGCAACTGGTGTTCAAGTTGTCGCATATACAGAACCATGCCCTTTGCAGAGAAGAACCAGTCTTCTTTGATCTTCAGTATCTTTGCCGCGGTGGAGATCAGTCGGTCACCGAACAAAAAGGCAGGTTTTAAGAAGGTCACATCCTCGGATTCAACAGATTCCAGTTTACCGCTCTCCATCATACTCTGGAGGAAAGTCGGCGACTGATTCTAGATTTGCAGCATTCTCTCAGGAGGTTGATTCAGTAGGATTGTATCCTTCCCGGGGTTGATAACCTTGTCGTCAAAATCAACTCCCATTTGACAAAGAGAAGCATCCAAAAGGACTTCATTCAGCAAAGGGATAGTCATCAACACTGACACAACAAAAACAAAAGTCAGGCAAAAAGCTTTCAGAAGACAAAGTGTGTCAATCTTCGGCGCATCATCAGGGTGTAAACCCATGCTCGTCAGGAGTGAAGCTTTGGCACATCATTAGGGTGTAAACCCATGCGCGTTAGCAGTTAAACCTTGGCACATAATAAGGGCCTAAACCCATGCACGTCGGTAGAATAAAACCTCGGGGCATCATCAGGACAGAGGTCCATGCGCGTCGGCAACAAAGAGTTAGGGCACACCAACTCAACCGTGTGATCCAAAACTCGGCTAAACAAAAAATAGTGGAAAAGACGACACCCACCCGTCACCGCAGGCCGAACGTCGGCCGGAGTCACAATGGCAACAGGAGCATCTTCCTCGGCGAACTCCGTAGGCTCCTTTCCCTTGCCAGTACCGCCGCGAGGAGTCTTGGAAGCCATTCCTTGAAGGAAGAAAGTTAGGGTTTTTTGAAAGAGAAGAAGAACTCTCTCTCTCTCCAACTCACGCCTATTTATAGGCTCAGTCGCACGCATGAACAGATGCAGTGTGACCTCAGCCGCCGCCTCGGGTTCTGCGAGGAGATAACTGCAAATAAATCCAAAAAGATCATCATTAATCTTCTTGGTTATCGAGGCGTTATCATTTGCATTAACTGAGAGGAGCATGTGCCCCATCACTGATGCGCGGAGTATCCATGCGCCCGAATAGTCATGCGCCCCAACCACCATGCTTCTTATTCAAAGTATTCCAAAACTTGACAAAAAAGTTTTGAAAACTTTGAAGGGGGTCTTGTAGAAGCATGGAATTTCACGATCAGAAATCCTATGCGCCAAACACTACATGCGCCAGGGAGCTCAGACAAAGTACTTGACACAGCAAAACAAGAGTATAGACATTAAAAGAGGATTTTTATTTACATATAAAAGTCTATTACATGTTTAGAAAAGACTGCACAAAGGAGAACTTCTACAAAAAAGAAAAGACCCTAAGTTTACAGCCAGGCGCAGTAGCCACCATATGCTCTCAGTCAGGCACAGCAGCCACCATGCGCTCTCAGTCAGGCGCATCCCACCATGCGCTCTCAGTCAGGCACATCCCACCATGCGCTCTCAGTCAGGCGCATCCCACCATGCTCCTTCAGCCGGGCGCATCCTTTCAGCAGCTCAGTTATATGCTTCCTCAGTTATGTGCATCCCTTCAGCAACTCAGTTATGTGCCACCCTTCCAGCCAGGCTCATTCTAAATGCTTCGACTAATGAAGCATTTATTGAGCAGAACGAGGGTGGCAATCAACCCTCTAGCTGGAGGAAGAGCTCCCCAAACCGAGGAAGAGAGGAGCACCGCAAATAAACCTGTGGCCAGGGGAGGTTTCGAAAGAGCCTCCAAAGACCAAGAAAGATCGCAATCAAAACAGCAGCTAAAGGAGCAGCTTTCGACACAACCAGAATTGGCAACACCCACTCTGACAGAAGAAAGAGCCTCCAAAGCCGCAGTACCGCAATTCCGATCTGCGGCTCTTCCAATATAACGGAGACGAGGCTCAAGCATTTCGATCTTTGGATGCAACAGGCACCTTCCGCCTGCCTCAGAAGCCCTCGATCCTGACTTTTGGATGTAACAGTCACCTTCAAGTGCATCAATGAAGACATCGCGTCGCATCTTTACCCTCGAGAGCATCTCATTAACAGAATGTGCTCGAGCAAACAAATTCATTTCGGGAGGACGTGAGAGAACGAGAAGCAAACCCTCTCCATGCCACTATTTATAGGTCGGACAAATCAAACCCATGCGCCAAGTGGATGGCTCTCCGAATCCCGTGCAATAAATTTATATTAAATGGATGAACCAGACGCTTCGAATTCAGCCAAGTCAAAAATGGCTATTTAAAGCACTCGAAGAATGTAACAGTCGGGCCATTAAAGATCATGCAAACAGATGCACCCCTCAGACCGTGCATCATACAGATACGCCGCACAACACCAAGCACCTCACAAGGATGCGCCCTTCAACACCAAGCGCCTCACAAGAATACGCTCCTGTGCGTCCCCATACGCCTAGTGGAACGCCAATCGATGCGCCCACTCAACGGTCCATCACCTGTCAAGAACATTAAATGCTGAAGTCTGACAGATTTGGCAGCACGTCCCCCGAGGACTGAACAGTTGACAGCTTTTTCAGAAGACGAAGCGTCACCAACGTCAGCATCATCATTACTTTTCTCCGACGGTTACAACCACGTGGCCGTCCAACCATCTCGCATGTGCCTCCGCAGCCATGCACCCAAAGCTCTGCATGCGCCTCAAGCCATACGCATCAGACTTTCTCTCTGATCCCTAAAGACAGAAGTAAAGTCACTACTGAAGCTCTGCATACGCCTCAAAAGCCATGCACCTCAGACCTTACTCTGATCCCTAAAGACAGAAGTAAAGTCACTACAGAAGCCTCGCATGCGCCTCAAAAGCCATGTGCCCTAAATGGTTCGTGACTCCTAAAGGTTACGAGCCAAAGTCTTCTCATGCGCCCAATCCCGGGCGCATCCTATCAGATCATTCTCCACCAAATTCGAGATCTTCGAGCCATGGACCTACGACACGTGTCCTTTGACTCGATTCACCCAAGATCTCAGTAACTGAAAGATCTTCTTCTGCTACATTCCAGCCCACAACAGCAGCATGAAGGATTCAACTCCTCAATCAAAGTACATCATCCATGCGCCTCCGTCAGCAATCACCACGTGGCGTCTCTGCATCCAGGCGCATCCTACATATGCGCGCATGAGCAGCCAGCCTATAAGCTATAAATAGAGGAATCATTTCCTTCTTCCACACGAACATATATAGACAGACAGAGATATCGCATAACCACTGAGGCAGATACAGACACTCAACGTCTTCTTCTTCTCTGCAAGCTCCAGCACCCAGAGCAACTCTGACCTTCAGAGAACCGATAACCGTCGTCAGATCGTCAATGGAGTCAACGTATTACCACTCGCTCCATCGGTACAAAGGATCCAGATAAACAAAAGTGTACTCCTATAACTACATCTAAGTCCTACATTGTAACACTGTTCTGTTTGTATTGAAATTACATCAAAAGATTTTAATGGCAAACACCAATGTGTCCTATAACGTCTTGTTGGGACGTCCATGGATACACGAGAACATGATCGTCCCTTCCATACTTCACCAGTGCTTCAAGTATGTCAACAGCGACGATGTCGTGAAGATGGAGTTTACCGATATCGATCCTTTCAAGGGCATCGAAGCTTACTATGGAGATTCGGTACTTTACCAATCTCAACCCCCCAAGGATGACGGCAATGAAGCTGACAATGAAGCCGATGCAAGTCCATCCTCCAATGATGGTCCCCTGATTATCCGAGTCAAAGGATGTACTACTCCAAAAAGTACTCTGAAGCCTCTCACAATCTGGATGAAAAAGAAGAACCCCGACAAGGTTAAGCCACTGACCATCACTCTCAGCAAGATACCCAGGAAGTAACCTACTGATACCCGTCCTCCCAATCCTAAAAAATTACCCTACATGGTGAACTCATCCAAGACTGTGGCTCCTCTTCCAGATGATGATCCTCTCAATGAGTATATCAATACTCATAATAATGTACCTTCAACAGATGATGTTATCCCTGAAGAAGAACTTGTGTATTTCCTTAGTAAATGTTTATCTTTGAATTAACCCAATGTCTATCAATTTGTAAACCACTACATAGATACGATATACGCCCTAGAGAACGGCATAGGACTACACCTCTGCATGCCGGTCATAACACCTCACCTGCGGGAAAACGTTTACCCTGAAGATATTCTCTACTTCATCATTCCAGCCAGAAAGAAAGATGAAGAGCTAATCATCTTCGGTCGTATAATTGGCGAGAGAAAGTTCGTTCCAGACTCTACTCCTTCGAAGCACAACACAGAAGCTGACTATGACTCTGGGAAATACAACTTTTCTGGTATAGTTGGCAGACCAAGAATATCATCCAGAATATGGGATACGACACTAAAAGCGACGAAGGGCTAAATTACGGCTGAGGACGAAGGTTGCCAATACGACACATCGCTCCCCCTGGCAAACTCGAGAACTACTATCAATGAAGCGGTGTTGGTTTGGGCTATGTCTCTCCTCCAACAACTCTCGAAAGATCAGATGATGAAGCAGATCGTTGTTCTCATTCTTCTGATTCCTCCCTCTGGGACTCAGACTCCAGCATCGGCGACATGTTCAAAGTAACTATGTCCATCAACATAGTTTTTGCCGACCAAATTACAGACGATGTCCAATCAATCGAACTCGAACAATGGGCTCAAAAGATGGACACCAGGTGGGAGCTGTGCTTCGAACAACGGGAACCATCTACCGAAGACGAAGTCATCCAAGTCAATCTAGGAGATGAAGCATCCTTCAAACTAATCTTCATCAGCAAAACTCTATCTGACAAAGAAAGCTAATCTCTTATACAGCTTATAAGAGAATACATCAACGTCTTCGCATGGAGCTATGAAGACATGCCAGGCTTGGACCCTAAAATTGCCATGTACTGCCTGAATATTTCGTCTAAAGCTAAGCCAGTGAAGCAGCAGCAATGACGATTCCGACCAGATGTCATAGAAGCCATCGAGAAAAGAGTCAAGAAGCTCATTGCCAGTGGATTCATTTACGAGGAACAACACCCAGACTGGGTTGCCAATATCGTTCAAATCATAAAAAGAACGGTAAAGTTCGAGTCTGTATCGACTACCGTAATTTGATCTCTGCATGCCTGAAGGACGAGTTCCCTCTACCGATCACCGACGTAATGATCGATAATACTTGCGGCTTCGAGAAGATGTCCTTTATGGATGGGTTCTCAGGCTACAACCAGATCAAGATGTTCTACGACGACAAGAAGCACACATCTTTTCGAACACCGTTGGGGGTATACTGCTACACGGTGATGCCCTTCGGATTGAAGAATACAGGGGCAACATACCAGCGAGCCATGAACACAATTTTTTGTGATCGTTTGCACAAAACTGTGGAGTTCTACGTAGATGATATCGCATTTAAAAGTCGTCTCAAGGGCAACCACCTCCAAGACTTGAGAACAGTGTTCGAACTAATGCATGCACACCAACTCAAGATGAATCCAACCAAGCCTTTTCTGGGAGTCTACAGCGGCAAGTTCCTTGGTTTTGCCATCACTTCAAAGGTTATACATCTGGACCCGGAGAAAGTGAAGGCTATTCTCGACATGCATCCTCCAAGAAACCTCAAAGAGCTACGCGGACTACAAGGAAGGCTAGCCTACATCAGATGATTCATTTTGAACCTCTCTGGAAGGTGTTAACCATTCACTCAGCTCATGAAGAAAGGCGTATCTTTCGTCTAGACTGAACAATGGCAACGCGCATTCGACGACATCAAGGCGTATCTTACAAGCCCTCCAGAATTGGTAGCTCCAATAATGGGGAAGCCCTTTTTACTATATGTCTGTGCTATGGATCATTCCCTTGGCGCCCTCTTAGCTCAGAAGAACGAAGGTGGCCATGAATAGGCAATCTACTACCTCAGCCGCACGATGGTGGGTGCCGAGCACAGATACACACCGGTGGAGAAGGAATGCCTTATACTAGTATTTGCCATCCAGAAGACACGCCACTATGTGTCTGAGAAGACTATCCACATCATATCTAAAGTCAACCCTCTCAGAATACTCATGACTAAATCGGGCTCTTTCAATTCCCATTTAGCTACATGGGCAATATTGTTGACTCCATACGATATGATCTTCGTTCTTCAGAAGGCAGTAAAAGGCCAAGCATTAGCTGATTTCCTAGCAGCTCATCCGATGCCGGAGTCGTCCAAACTCTACGACGAAATCCTCGACGAAGTGGTGGAGTCTAACATTGCAACTGAAGAAATCCCTATTTGGCCAATATTCTTTGACGGTGCATCAAGAACAGGACCCAAAGGGAATATCGTGGCTGGAGTAGGTATCGTGTTCATGTCACCTGATCATCTGGTTATACACCATGCATATTCTCTCGTGGAACCATGTACCAACAATGTGGACGAATATAATGCTTTATTAATCGATCTACAACTGGCGAAGCAACTGGGAGTTGACTATCTAGAGGCTTACGGCGATTCCAAGCTATTAGTTAGTCAGGTCCGAAGGGATTATAAAGTTCGCCACGAAGATCTCATTCCCTACCACAGAACAACAATTGAGTTGGCATTTACTTTTACTGGATTCTTTATCGAGCACGTACCTCGACTACAGAATATAGAAGCAGATTCTCTAGCCGGTCTTGCTGTTTCCTTGAACGTTCCTATCATAACCCAATATTCGATCACAGTGTCTGGTCGAGAACTATTCTATGTAAAAGAAGCCTTGCATATTCATCACAGTTATGCAGCAAAAACAAACGTTGATACAAAAGACTGGAGATTTCCCTTCATAGACTATGCTGTCTATGGAATCCTCCTCGAGGACCCGAAGGAAGCAGTATCCATCCAAAGACGATCCCTCAAATTTTACTACGACACAGCTACCAAGATGTTGTACCGACGCTCTTACGACGGGCTACTGTTACGATGCTTATCAGAAACAGAAGCCAAACATGCACTCCGGGAGGCGCACGATGGAGTTTGTGGTGCACATCAACCAGGCCCCAAATTACAAGTTCGCCTCAAAAGAATGGGTTATTACTGGCCCATAATGATAGCAGATGATATTGAATATGCAAAGAAGTATAGAGCTTGTCAGTTCCACACTGATTTCATTCATCAACCTTCGGAGTTTCTACACTAGACGACAGCATCTTGGCCATTTGAAGCCTGGGACATGGATGTCATAGGACCAATCAGCCCTCCATCCTCCAAGGGACATCGGTTCATCCTAGCTATAACCGATTACTTCTCCAAATGGACGGAAGCAATACCGCTCACCGAAGTAAAGATGTCAAACGTGATCAGTTTCATCAAACATCACGTCATCTACCGGTTCGGCCTACCTCGCAGGATCATCCATGATAATGGTCCACAGTTCGCAAGCCATGCATTCTATCGGTTCTGCGATAAGAATCGAATCCAGAACGTAGCCTCTACTGCCTACAATCCAGCGGCTAATGGGCTAGCAGAAGCCTTTATCAAAACCATCATAAAACATCTCAAGAAGTTCGTGTCTTCAAATAAGCGTGATTGAAACGAGAAGCTCGGTGAATGTCTATGGGCTTATCGCACAACGGTCCGGACTCCAACAGGTAGTACGCCATTCTCTCTGGTTTATGAGAGCGAAGCAGTTCTTCCTCTAGAAATCCAGATTCCTTCTCTTCGAGTAGCCTTAGCCAGGGAGCTGACTACTAAAGAAAGCTATCGTTTGCAACTCCAGGAGCTCGAAGCGCTAGACAAAAAACACTTGTTAGCTCAGTAGCGCATTGAGCTATACCAAGCACGCCTTTCTAGAGCCTTCAATAAAAAAGTAAAGGAAAGGATCTTCCAAGTCGGTGATCTGGTCCTAGCAGTGAGAAGACCGATGGTCATGACGCACAAAACAAAAGAAAAATTCTAGCCTAAATGGGAAGGTCCTTTCGTCATAGAATCGGTGTATTCCAACGGTACGTACCGGCTAACCAAGCCCGATGGTGACTTACTCATGATGCCTATCAATGGCAAGTTCCTCTTTTACATAATGTTCACATATGTTAAGTCATGTAAATGTACAGTGCGATGTTTATATGATTCAAAAAAAACTATCTAACTATTATCCGTATTTCAAGAGTCTTGAATACACCCTGGATAATAGTTCCACTAAATACTTCCCCAGTGGAATCATTTCCATTTTTGACTCCGTTTGACGAAAACAACTCACGTTCCTATTACCTCTGAATTATTTTCTGATAATTATTTCCCGAGTGGAATAATCAAATGTTTTGCCACGTCCACATAACCTCTGAGCAAAGCATTAATCAAAGATAGTCATGTCCACACTACCTCTAAACTATCCGCTCCTACCTAATGTTATATATCTTCCCACGACCATATTACCTCTGGTCAGATATAGAACATCCTCTGCTATTACGTCCATATTACTTCTACTAGCAGCTTCATTCAACTTATTATTTATATTCAATTAACTTGAATATAAAACGGATAATAGGTCCATATCAAAATTCCCTAGAGGAATACCCACCAAAAATATCTTTGCTACATCCACATTACCTCTAGCATCGATATTTCACAAAACTACATTCACTTCTGAAGAGATTTTTTATTTTGTACTTTAACGTCTATCAAGAGACAAAAAAAAAGGTACAAAAGCCGTGACGGCCAAAAAAAAGAGGTTACAAAATCTACGAGATACACGGGTGATTGATGTTGTCCCTTAGAGTTGCAATCTCATCCTCAGTCTTCACAGTAGCTCGGCATCGTACCTCTTCCTAACGAGCGGCTTCATCTTCAAAGAGGATCAGACTCTGATGCTTACCCTCCAACTTTGCCAGCTGTTCTTCTAAACGGGCCAAAGTGGTGGCGGTCATGGCAGCCTGGGACAAATAATCCTCCTGTTCAGATATCATCGCCCTCAAGTCGGCATTCATGGTCGATTTTATTCCAGATCTGCACAATATGATTGTGCTTTTCAGTGATTTGTGCAGCCAGCCTATTCTTCGAGGCAACATGGACCTCACTCGCAGCATTGAACTGGCTATACTGATCAGCCAGCTCACCAATCTCCTGAATAAGGGCATCCTTCCTTGCCTGGAAGTAGCTTTCTCCTCCGCAAGAGCTGTCATCAAAGCCTCGTCCTCTATGCGGAACAGTGACGTCGGACTCCGATGTTTGATGTCTCAGAACCTGGCCACCTGACCCTCCAGGTCATTCAGGACCTTCCTCAGAGTGTTGGCCCACTCTTCATAGCCAGCTATGCTCTCGACGGCCGCTATCTGACACTCTGTAACAGCCTTCACAGGGCCGATGATGGCATTCCGATTCAAGACTCCAAGAAGCTTCACTTTCAGTACGAAGTAGAAAGTTTTGATAACTTCCTGGGCCCTCTTCATCCTCGGCGGTGGTCGTCGAAGAAGAGGCTTGGAAAGTTTCTTCTACTTCTAGAAGGAACGCCTGACAAGAAGCCGAACCTGACAGAGAAAAAATATACATCAGTAACCGAAAAAAGGGAGGAGAGGCGAAAGAGTTATTTCGTACCTTCAGCTTGCTCAACTCCAACTTGGGATGCACCGTCAACCTTGGTTTCAGAGAAAATAAGAGCAGACCCGGACTGTTCAAGGAGAATAATGGCAAGGTCCCAAGCAGCATCGAGCTTGGTTTTTTCCACAAGCTCAGCCGGAACAGGAGCGGATTCAGCAACAACCCCCTCAGCAGGCTGCTCGACCACTCATTCTGAAGCCAATACTGGCTCACTAATAGCTCCCTCCACAGTAGCAGATTTAGAGGGGCCGAGAACAACTTATGTCTCTCTCCCAATGGCGAGGACCATCTCCACTAGGGGTTCCTTCTTCTTGTCTATAAGGGAACACACAGACGTGGTCAGCCTCATAAGGAGCACGCAAAATCAAAGTCTAAAGATCTCATTCGAAGAGAGGCGCAAAGGCAACGTACCCGTAGGAGGATGAGCCGATTGGACTTGGTTCTCGTCCAGCTCTTTCATCGCGGGTTCTATTACAGATATATCTCCCATATATATGTCGCAGAAGAAACTGATCTTCTGACCGCCATCAGGGTCTGGGCATTGCCCTGTTCACCCCGCCGCTCAGGTCTTACAGCCGAAGAAGACCCGTCCTCAATCAATAGTCAAGGACGAGCAGGGGATATTGTCACCACCTCCACCTCCTTAGAGGAGAAGGTACCTACCTCAGCTGCGACTTTGGGGTCCTGTGCAAAGGACAAATGCAAAGGTGAGAAAACTTCCAAAGGCTTGACCAGAGCGGCTACGGAGTCTAGGAAAGGGTCTACCTCCCGAATGGCAACGGCCTGCAACGTCGTCTGTCGAGAAGACCTTCTGGGAGGAGGCAAGTCGGCACCCACATCCGTAATCTTCTTCCTTCGAGAAACAACCACCTTCGTCCTTTTTGGCTGTGGCACCGACTCGACGGCAGCCTTTCTCTTGTGAGGAACGGTAGGAAGAGGTTCTTCAGTGTCCTCCCCGATACAAAACTATGCTTACGGTCATACCCAGAAAGAATGGTATTGACCTGGATGTAGAACTTGGCAACAGCAAAGAGCATGTGAGTGTCGAGTTCATCTTCGGACAGGGTAAAAACTGCCCCGGTACATCCAGCATTGTAGTAGCCCCGTGCACGCGCCCCGTCGATAAAACTCCCTATCGACTGGAGATGAGGACTGGGATTGCCCAAGAGAAGCTGGCTATAGTCGAATTGTCGTACAAAGTGGCTTGGCAAGTAAGGCTCCAGGAAAGCATGGTTCATGTTCCTAAGTACCAAATGAGAAGGCCTAATAGACTGGAGCCAACGGAATGCTCCAATAGGGAGGCTAGTAGTGAGTGCTCCCTCATCTACTAGGGTGTCTCACGTGCGACCACTACCAGATAGAGGCAATAATCTGAAGAATTCATAATTTTACAGAAAACTCAAAGCTCTCCTACAAGCAGGAACCCCTGTAATAGTCCAATCGGCATCTCTGTACCTCCGAATGAAGGCATCGCCCGACAAAGAATCTGTCATCAGTCCAGTATTCATCAATTTGGGACAGTGCAGTATCAGCCACCCCATCAGATAATGGAAGGGTAACTCAGTCCTAGCAAAGTCCTTCTTGTCCCTAGATGTTATCGCATTCGCAACAAAATGACGCAAACCCCATTGAATGGCATAAACCATCGCAGGAAGCAATGCAAGACGATGCCCAAAGGCCAGCCTTACAGCTGGAAGTATCATCCCCCGGCTGATTCTCTCAATAGTCCCTGAACCGCCAGGGACTACGCAGTTACGAAGCCAAATCATCAGGAAAGCGGCAAGCACCGCCTCTTTTGACATCTTGAATTCGACTTGCCTGAAGAAATGATAAATCAGAGAACTCCCCTCAAGATCGTCCCTATCTTCGGTATCCGCAACTCTGTGACTTGTCATCAGCTGATCTATCTCAGAGATTGTCAAAGGCTTAGGCGATGAGAAGGAGACTGGGTCATTCCCCCTCCTCTGGTGAAAACATAGTTGGTCCAAGACTTTGTATGCGGGTTGGACCCCTCGGTCTTACCCTTCTTCGTAGTCTGGTGACAGATAAAAAAATGGCAAAGTAACTCTTTGTACACATTCATTATATCAGAGCTCTCCTTCTCCAAATCTGAGATCTCTGCATCGCTGGGGATATATTATGCATACGGCTCCGTCCCCCAAGGAAGTTTGGATACCGCCTGCATCTCATGAAGAGCCAAGCCCATCTCCCCGCCCGGAGTGAAGATGGTGCACGTATGATGGTTGTACAACTCTGCCAAGGAGATAAACATCGGCCAATTAACCTTGATGCCATACTGAGTGGCCCTGACGGCATAGAAAAGACCGACAACTTTTAGGGTGGCTTCATAAGTCGAGAGCACCCATCCAGTAAGGTCACTCCAGAACAAAATAGGATGTCCCCAGCCTTCCAGCCGTATTTTCCTTCCCGGATATGACTCCCTCTTCAATAACATCAAGTTGGAGAGAGTCTCAGCAGCATAGGGATGAAGATCAGTCGGGACATCGTTCAGTACAACACCCGGTTGTAGCCCCCTCATGGAGTAAAATATGGAACCCTTGACATAATTGAATGTGTCCTTCTTCCGGTCGCTAGAGTTAAACTGGATCCTGCCAGAAATAACCCCAAGCAATTCAGGAGTCAAGTCCCATTTCATTTGTCTCTGCACAGCTAAATCAACAAACGTCGACAGAGGGTATTGGTGGTTCATTGATGGCAGCCCTATTCTTTGGTCATTCAACGTAGTTACCAAAGACTCTTCCAGATATCCTCGTATCGTCCTCAAAACCTACACTGTCACCAAATAGGAAGTACGGTTTCTTCCAACAGTACGACCCTCCGAGCTTCTCGTCATTTATCATCTGCTTCAGAAAGGTTTTCTTCTGTTCAATAATGGCAATCGCCCGCTATGTAGGTTGATCATGACTGATCTTTGCTTGAACATCGCTGACCATGTTGGTTATAAGGCTCGTGCCGAGAATGTGGCAAGCAAAACCAAAAGGGATACCGTCGAGCTCTGGGACAAACATGTTTACTGCAAGGGAAGAAAGAAAGTCAGAGTCAAGAAACTGCAGAAAAAAAAACCAAGTCCAGAAGACTCCTATGCGCCCCAAAAGGTTATGTGCCCAAAGGGCTATGCGCCCAAAGGGATATGCGTCCAAAGCAAGATATGTAGGCGCATAAACACTTGGACAGTACGTGGGCGCATAGCATGCCACTGCTTAGAGGGCGCATAACATAGGAACACATGGACGCATAGCACACCACAGTGTTGGTGCATGACTTCTGTAGGTGCATAGTAATGCTCACAGAAGTATATTACCTTAGGCGCAACCACCCCAGACAGAAGAGAAGTCCAAGCGTCGCAAATTAACGCTCGAGAATTTGTTTTTTGAAGTATGCCCTCATCCGGAACCGGGTCCTAAACTGCCGAGGACGCTGCCGCATGAGAAGAGTCACTCGGCGCAGCCCCTTGCTCTTCGCGGATCTCTTGGCGACCTTAGGAGACATAGTTCTCAAAGAAAGAAGACGAAGAGTTTTCTGAAAATTTTAAAAAGAAAGGAATAATAAACTTTCTCTCTCCTCCAGGGCCTATTTATAGGCACGGGCCACCCCCTATGCGCCCACTTGCTGTATGCGCCCATGCGCCCATCGTGTTGTATACGCCCACTATAGACCATGCACCTACGTGAAGGATCAGCTCTCCGCATACTATGCGACTGTCCCTTGCTGACGTGGACAACATATGAAGGATGGACCGCTTCAAATTCTGCTCCGATGAATCTGTCAGTTTGGATTTCGAGGAAGATCTCAACAGTCGTATCTTTCTGACAGGCTAGCCAAAATACTATGCGCCCAAAGGAGAGAGTCGTGCTATGCGCCCATTGCATCACGAGAAGACGATCCATGCTTATTTCAAAGTATTTCGAACTTGTTCAAGTATCAAAAACTTTGAAGGGGGTCTTATAGAAGCATGAAAAATCTTCAGCAAATAAAGCCCCATGCGCCAAAGTCAGTGTAGCTCCATGCGCCCAAGTCAGTGTAGCTCCATGCGCCAAGTCAGTATAGCTCCATACGCCCAAGTCAAATATAGCTTAATGCACCCAGTCAGTGAAGCTTCATGCGCCCAGCCAGTAAAGTTTCATGCGCCCAAAATTAGTTCCCCCGAAAGGAGGGCGCATAGCCTGAGTCATGGCTATGCGCCCAAGCCTGACTCAGTCAAAGCCATGATCAAAATGTGCACCGAAGCACACGGCCACGTCAGTCTTCACGAGCAGTCGTGCACCGAAGCATGCGGCCAAGTCAACACCACGACCAACCCACGATCTCACAGCCTGTATGTGCCTACGTCCTATGCGCCCAAAGCAGGACTATGCGCCCACATAAAAACTAGCGTGTTTCCTCATGTGGACGCATAACACCATTCCAGCTCAAGAACGACTATAAAAGGGGGGCCTTATCCCTCTTCAAAGGACAGAACGGAGAGCATTTTCAAGAACCAAATTGCTGCACTTCTTGCCAGTGAGCCGAGAGTTAGCAATTTTCTTAGGTTTTCTCCCACTTTTGTAATCGGAGTGTCAACGAAGTAAAGGAGCAACTGTCGCTCGATCTCTATCGTCCCATTCCCCAGAATTCTTTTTTGTACTCGGGGATCCTCAGCGCAGGATCTCTTAGGCATACTCGATTTGTGGTGCCTTGCGCCAATAAAAGAAAAGATAGCATTTTATTCTTCATTTTTGTGTGTGTCCACATTATTATGATCAATTATGGATTGAAGTTTGATCAATATAGTTTTGAGATTAATTTGATTTGAATTTAATGGATTTATTTATTCATTAGATTCTTGACCCTTACAAATTAGAAATTTATGAGTCAATCTTCATTTATTTAATGAGTCCTTATTTTTCTTCCAAAACCAAAACCCTTCTAATCTAATCATAATTAAGTAATGACTACCATTTATATAAAACTATTATAAACCTATTGAACCTATGTAATCTCCCATATTTTGTTTTCCAAAAATTTTATATTTTTCGTCCAAAATAGGCCAAAATTCGTCTTAAATTCAGTCTCATTTTTTTGAAGCGATAGCAACTTCGCGAAGCCGTTGCGACCAACTCCGGACTCTGTTTTATCTCCAATTTTTTTGTTAGAACGTATCGAGGTTAGCTCTCCAAATATATATTTTATTTTCTTTAATTATTTATGTGAATTTAGAGATTTATTTGAGTGTCGGTTGTCCAAAAATTGATTTGTCGTACTGTTTTTAGGATTTTGAGAGATTTCAAAAATCGTATTGCATTCCGTTTAAAGTTTTGGAAATCTGACATGAATATCTACAACATATAAGTTTTTCTAAAATTTAAAATTTTGTTTAATATTTTATTTAATTTGTTGAACTCAAATTTGACCGATAATTAATCGATTTGGTCACGGTTAGCCATAACGACGATCACTTTCAATCAAATCAAGATTTTGTCGCACAAGTCAACTATAACTTACCTTGAGGCAAGTACACTATTGCATTATGTACTTATTACATTATAATGTTATCTTTTATTGTGTTTTATTGAGTATCCTGTTTAGATGCGATTGTGACACGATAGGCTCGATTGTATTATTGCTCGTTTATTGACTGTTTAGTGAGTATGGAGGAAAAATGCTAAGTAGACGTGTGAACAAATCCCAATAAATATTTAATGAATGATAGCTAAGTCATACATCTCACGTATCGGTTAGTCGTACCAAATATGAATAATAGTCATCATA
This sequence comes from Iris pallida, assembly GCA_029216955.1. NCBI lineage: Eukaryota > Viridiplantae > Streptophyta > Magnoliopsida > Asparagales > Iridaceae > Iris > Iris pallida. The sequence continues at coordinate 6,796,704 of JANAVB010030219.1, read as the reverse complement.
TAATGTGCCGTATTAGCCCAGTCGTTCATATGTCGAAAGGTATTTCAAAGCACTTTTTTATTAGTTTTACTTGTTCATGTTCACTTTCCAGTTGTCTTGTTCATACATGTTCCTACTAGTAGTTTTTTGTTCATGTTATTGTTTCTAGTTCATATACATATTCCTTTGTTGTTACATTGCATCTGAATTGTCTAACTTTATTTTGTATTAAGTTACATAAATACAATAGGGTTGTACTTTATTCCTTTCTTGACTGAGACATTGTAGGTGACTTGGCATGCTTCCTACTTTTGTGCTACGGACCATACGGGGGAGATAGAGATCTTGGAGGTCGACCTTAGATTCTAGAATAGACTAGTTAGTTTCTTTTATTTAAATATTTAGCGGATTTGTTCTCAAAAATTATTTTGATGTATTATCGGATTTGTAAATAAAATAATTATTGTGAATCAGCAAATAGATGTGATTTTGTTGTATTTGAGATTGATATCGAGACCTAGACAGCATACTACCGCTGATATTGTGGCGTAGGATGGACTTAGGTACGTACTCGTATCCAAAAAAACGGGTGCGGGTCGTGACAACTTTTTTTGGTAGCCCATGCAAGTCTGTTTTTGCAAGATTATGTGAACTCATGATAGTACTTAAGTCAGTCGTACTATTGCGAGCCTGCGATTAGAAAAGTTCTCATTCACAGTTACGATTGATTTGAATTTAGTTGAATAGCTAGGACTAGGTATACCATAGGAAAGTCCATATTGAATTGACTATTGGGTAGTTAAAGTTGCTATATAGGCCATATGATTTAGGTAAGGATTTATTGAATTCGAAACCCTATTAGATAACTTGAAAAAAAAAATTTAGAGGAATGTACTATTGTGTTTCGACACGATGGTAGGATCAAAGGTGGGTAGACTATTCGCTTGGTAAATTAGGACTTCCTAGGATTCTATTCCTATTCTTAATCATTTGTGCAATCTTATTTTCCTCCTATAATCATTATCACCCTATCGTAAAGTCTGTATTTAATTCCCATTGGCCATAGTAATTTTTTTTTCTTTCTAAGAGTCAATATTCTGTTTTTATTAATTGAGTTTTGAGCCGAACTTGATTCAATTATCCATATATTTATTTTGAGTCATTTTTTTAAATTCAAGATATATATGATTTATATTTCTCTTGTCTTCAATAGTTTTCTTCCTAATCGACAATTTGATTTTCAAAATTGATACTTTCACTTCAAAGACAAATACTTACACCTTTTCTATCATGTTCGACTTGTTTGAATTTTTAGAAGATCCTTTAAAATTCTTATGGATATAATTAGAATAATTTTCAATGACTTACAATGGCAAGGCAGATGTGCATTGTCCCCATTTATTTGAATTATGGAGACCGCGAATTCACTACAGCCAATAGTGCACTGGCAAGGCATGACCCCTAAGTTGAAGTAATTTCAAGTAAGTGTAGGTCATCGAATAATATTAAAACTATGTCCAATTGCCATATTTTTATCTTTGAGTTGTTATGTCAATATTGGATAGAGTTGATAGAGCATTTGATACCATATTCTTGTTTAATTCATGGAACCAAGGGTTTATTGTAGCCAGATGTACACTAGCGAGGCATAAATTCTCGAAAAAATAACTTCAGATATAATTACGATTTCTGAATATTATAGAGAATGCTTTTTGGCATATGACTATTGATTTTCATGGTTCGCAATTTCATGCACCCTCACTTTAATTTTATTTAGTTCTTACCTTTTCCATTCTTGAACCTTTCTTTCTTATCTTTTATTTTTATATCATTATTAGGCTTACTAGTAAACTTTTAAACCTATTTTGATTTCTTTCCACTAGATACATAATCGTATCTAGAATTGATAATCGTACCTAAATGATTTGGGTTAAATAGCATATCTTAAAATTGCTGAAATACCCACTTTCGGGGTGGGTGTTTATGAAGTTTATGAAATATCCAAAATTATGTATTTTTATGTTAAATATTCCAAGATTCCCTTTAGATGCATTGTATTTACAAAATTGTCATTTTGATAAAACCATAACTACCCCTTCGCCCAAATTTGGTTATATATATGTATTTGAATTCACAAACTCAGATTTAGATTGCAATTTTCGTCTTCTTCTTCTTCACGAGAGATCTGAATTCCATTTCTCTTATCTTTAGCAGAGATCGCAAAGATCATTTGTAGTCCATTGTTCTTTTTTTCAGTCGAACTCTGTCACGCCCCAGAACCAGAATACTGGAGAGCGGGGGAATGACTCAGCCAGCTACGTATTACGGGTAGATGAATACCGTATAATACGATCAATGTTGTCTAACCAGACGAGGGGGTGCATACTACATAAAGGTCTCACTATGGTCACTTCATATCTATTGTCTCAATCATTCGAACAAGAAACAGTAATAGAGAACATGTAAGATAAAGCAATAAGGCGTCCCAAACGCTTAGTCAAAATGTTCTTGAGATCTGGCTTTACAAAATATAGCCAGATGATATAGCAACATATACACAATTGTTATCAGCTGCAGTCTGACTTAATTACAATTATGTAAAAGTAAGTACAGGACAATCCGACTAACATGTCGGTGCCAAACGGCAAATATAAAGTAAGTAACAAAACGAGCGGGGAAGTAAGGAACCCACTCGAGTCCTCCTGCGATCATTCCTCTAGTATTGACCATCTTGGAGGTGGAAGTAAGCTGAGTCCTCGGAAACCGGCTCTAAATCTGGCCATGCAAAACCAGAGAGGTTAGACCTCTAATAGCAAGTACCGCAAGGAAGCACGATATGAGGAGTTAAAACCAGTAAATAAGAGAATATAATAATAGATCTCTGCTCGCTACTGGGATTCACGTGACATCACGACACTTCGAACCAACCTCCCAACCAAACAAGGACAGAAGTTGGCCCGTCATGTCATGATGCTCTGATCATCTCAGTTAGTTAACAGAGTAGGTACAGTACACAAACAAATCAACTTAAACGGCCATCCAACTCCTACGGCTTACTACTGTGAGTCCCAAGTTATCCTGGAATTATGCAATAAAGGATTTCTCAGTTCTTACTATGGACAAGCAAGGCTAGTCTATCCAATCAATCAATTGTGCCAATCATGAATTAGACGAGTCCCAGCGGGACGCCCGTCATCAACATACAATATACAATAATATAAGTAGATACCGCTCCCTGTCCGTGTGGCAGATTTGCAGTATCTGTGGGAACCAGCCGGCCTGTTGGGCACTAATAGTCCCAAAGAGGGCTGCCATGTAAGAACTCGGGAATCCATTCTCTCCATGCAATCATTATTTTATTTAACTTAGTAGCCTCTACGTTAAGTGAAATCCCATGCCGTGGGTCATGGTCATTCAGAATGAGTACTTCCGTACAAAGTACGATATGCCCAGCTCTACAACGATACCCGTGCGGTTAGGTTGTAGGTCTTACATAGCGTAATGCAACAATCCAAACTAACCACGGAACAATCATGCCTTGACCATAAAGTACACATGCTTCTTTTATAGTAAAATAAATAAATAAATAAATTGAAGCCTGCATGTGTGCCTGTATGTCAATATTCGGGATCGGCCAATCGATTATAGTAGTTCATACTTAATATGAACGTGTCTCATTTATTCATTTCAATAAGACGACTAGCCAGTCTCTTATTTCACATCGCATGATATTTATTTCTCACAGCCGCATTCCCACAGCGCATGAGTTTAATTATTTTCCAATCATTTCCCTCAGGCGCATGAGATTCTTTATTTTCCGATCATCGCTCATCATCATCATCGTCATCATCATCATCACCATCATCATCATCTTCGTGGATAGATTTGAAGTTTTCCGATGATTAGGTAACTGTGCTCGGTTGTTTGCACAGATACAAAACAAACAACAATGAAAAGTATGATATCAATCAATATATAATTTTTTAAAAAGGAAAAAAATTATTCTCCGTGATCTTAACACGGAAAATGACCATTCTCCGTGGTCTTAACACGGGGAATGGCCATTCTTTGTTATTTTAACACGGAGAATGGTCATTCTCCGTAATTTTTTACACGGGAAATGGTCATTCTCCTGCATTCTAACACGGGGAATGGCCATTCTACGTGATTTTTCATGATTTTAACATGGAGAATGACTATTCTCCCGCATGTTAACATGTGAATGGTCATTCTCTATGATTTTAACACGGGAAAGAACATTCTCCATGATTTTAACAAGGAGAATGGCCATTCTCCATGATTTTACAACAGGGGATGGCCATTCCCTATGATTTTAACACGGAGAATGGTCATTCTTCTGCATTCTAACACGGGGAATGGCCATTCCACATGATTTTACAACGGAAAATGTCCATTCTCTGTGATTTTAACACAGAGAATGACTACTCTCCATGATTTTACAACGGGGAAGGGCTATTCCCCGTGACTTTACAACGGAGAATGGCTATTCTCCTGCATTTTAACACGAGGAATAGCCATTCTTCGTGATTTTAACAACGGAGAATAACAATTTTCTATGATTTTAACACGGAGAATGACATACATTTTAACACGGGGAATGGCCATTCTCCGTGATTTTAACACGGAGATTGGCAATTCTCCGTAATTTTAATACGGAGAATGACTATTCTCCTACATTTTAACACGGAGAATGGCCATCCTCCATCATTTTAACGTGGAGAATGACTATTCTCTGTGATTTTAACACGGTAATTGGCAATTTTCTGTCATTTTGACATGGAGAATAGCAATTCTCCATGATTTTACAATGGGTGTGAAGATTGCGAATGGAGAGTCACTGACGTGTTTTTGAAGTAAGGTTTGAAGATTTTGGAGGAGAAAACCTAGAATCGAAAGTGAGCAGCGTATGGAAGAAGAGGAAGAATCGAAACATTTTTTTCGAAGAGTTGGTTTCGTGGGTGTTTTCAATAAATTAGAAGGGCAAAAAGTTCATTCTGCACCCTTTTATATATTTTTTGCTAATTCTGGGCACGCAATAAAATGTTATTTTGCGGTAGGTTTTTCATAAAAATTTTACGATTTTTGGGCATTTGATAAATTTTTCCATATTGGATCGTGCCAAAACGATTTCAATTTGATCATTATTAAAAGATTTTGGTCGCGACTAGACTATCTTGATTATATTTCGATCAAGCCAATTTGCATCTTTTCCTAGACTTTGATTCTAAATCGTGCCCGAATGATTTTGGTCAATAGATAATCGTGTCTAATGACTTTTTCTTGCTAATAAAATCTTATTTCGATTCTATCCTTAACCAAGCCTAGGTTTTGAGAAACCCTTTTGACTATATTTTGATTGTGTCAAATCATATCTTTTTTTGAGCTTTCGATTCAATCCACGATTATGTCTGACCTATTTTGATCGTTAATTGTATCATTTCATGATTATATTCTTAATCGTGCCTAATCATATCTTTTGAAATTTTGAGTACGAAATTTTTCTAAGGTGGGTAGATTTGTAAGCCCACTTCCCGAATTTATTTATTTATTTATTTTATTTCTAGTTTTATATATTTTCTAGTTAGAAATAAATTTTATTTTTTAATTCTATAAAAGATATTTGTATTGATGAAGGGATTTGTAAAACTATTTTTTTATTTGATTTTGTTTTTATAAAAAGATATACTTTTACATTTATTAATTTTCTATTATCAATTATGTTTAAGTTTATATTTATAAAAATCTATTTTTAAATATTATTGTTATTAGATATTATTGGATTTAGATGTGGTCAATTCAAAAATATGATTGAATTTAGTCTTAATTTATTGCTATATTATTTTAGATGAGATTTTTATTAATAAAAATATATATTTAGGAATATTTGAATTATTCTTATCAATATTTTTTATATTTAATTTTATGAAATCTATTTTGAAGATTATTTAAATTATTAGATATTATTTTAAAGTAATATTATTGTGATTAATTATGGATTGAGATTGGGTCAAATCTAATTTAATTCATAGAAGGATTTAATTCATTGAATATAATCCTTCCTTATTTAGGAAATCTACTACCTCCTATATAAAGGGAAGTCTTCCTTGTTTTTTTTCCACAAATCCAATTATTATTGTGATTAATTATGGATTGATATTTGATCAATATAGTTTTGAGATTGATTTCATTTGAATTTAATGGAAAGATTTATTCATTAGATTCTTGACCCTTCCAAATTAGAAAATTATGAGTCAATCTCCATCTATTTAAGGAGTCCTTATTACCAAAACCCTTTCAATCTAATCCTAATTAAGTAATGACTATCCTTTATATAAACATATTGAATCTATGTCATCTTCCTTTTTTTTCCAAAATTTCTCTAGTTTTTGTCCAAAATATGCCAAAATTTGTCATAAATTCAGACTCATTTTTTTGTAGCGATAGTAACTTCGCGAAGCCGTTCCGACCAACTTCGGACTCCGTTTTACCTCCAATTTTTTTAGAACCGTATCGAGGTTTGTTTTCTAAATTAATATTTTATTTTATGTAATTATTTACATGAATTTTTGGAGATTTATTTCAGTGTCGGTTGTCCAAAAATCGACACTTCGTACTATTTTTGGGATTCTGGGAGATCCCGAACTCCGTTTTACAATCCGTTTGAAGTATGAAAAGCTGACATGATGTTCTAGAACATATAAGTTTTTCATAAATTCAGAAATTTGTTTACTATTTTATTTAATTTGTTGAACTCAAATTTGATCGGTAATTCATCAATTTGGTCACGGTTAGCCATAATGACGATAACTTTCAATCAAATCGAGATTGTGTTGCATAAGTCAACCGCAACTTAACTTGAGGCAAGTACAATATTGCGTTATGTGCTTATTATATTATAATGTTATATTTTATTGTTTTTTATTTAGTATCTTGTTTAGACACGATTGCGACACGATAGGCTTGATTGTATCATTGCGCTCGTTTATTGACTGTTTAGTGAGTCAGGAGGAAAAGTGCTAACTAGACGTGTGAACAAACCCCAATGAATGTTTAATGAATGATAGCTAAGTCATACACCTCACGTCTAGGTTAGCCGTACCAAAAAAAATGATAGCCATCGTATGATGTGTCGTATTAGCCCAGCCGTTCACGTGTCGAAAGCTATGTCAAAGAACTATTTTATTAGTTTTACTTGTTCATGTTCACTTTCCAGTTGTCTTGTTCATACATATTCCTACTAGTAGTTTTTTGGTTCATGTTATCGTTTCCAGTTAATATACATGTTCCTTTACTGTTATATTGCATCTCAATTGTCTAACTTTATTTTGTATTAAGTTACATAAATGCAATAGGATTGTACTTTGCTCCTTTCCTGACTGGATTGTTGTATGTGACTTGGCATGCTTTCTACTTTTGCACTATGGACCATATGGAGGAGATAGAGATCTTGGAGGTCGACCTTAGATTCTAGGATAGATTAGTTGGTTTATTTTATTTAAATATTTAGCGGGTTTGTACCCAAAAATTATCTTGTTGAATTATTGGATTTGTAAATAAAATAATTATTTTGAATAAGCAAATAGATGTGATTTTATTATATTTGAGATTGATATCGAGACCTAGATAGCGCACTACCGCCGATGTTACAGCGTATGCTAAACTTGGCTACGTACTCGTATCCCAAAAAATGGGTGCGAGTCATGACACCTGTGTACAGGTTTCTCCCCCTAACTGTTGTATATGAACAACAGTCTATACTGCCGCTTCCCTGCTAATCTCTTTTTATACAATATTTTCTTGATTGCACTCATTAGCGCACAGAGTTTCCTTCCTCCTCTTTCTTACAGTCCAACCTGTAGCAACAAGATTTGCTCCTACTGCTGTTCACTCTATATATGCAGACATCCACTTTCCCCTTCACTGCTGTGCAAGCACTGCAGTAACACCCCTTCCCCCTACTCCATTACACAAACATGCCTGTGTGTAGGTATGAATCTCTCCCTTCTCCCCACCCTATACAATTGTGCACACCTATATATATATGTACAACCATCTATATCCTATTACACAAACATATGTAATATACACACAAGGCCACACACTCTACGGATATATATACCCAAGCCCATATATCTACACACAAGGCACACAATACTAACTCTTTATGCACACATACTAATATACTTACATATATCTATATATGAAAATACACAATAAAAACTAATGCAGGTGAAGGCAAATAAAGAAAGATAATTAAGTGTAATAATATAAAGCAGTAATTAAATAGGGAGATAGAAGCAATACGCAGACACCAAGATTTTATACTGGTTTTCCTCTGAGAGGATTAGTCCAGTCTTGAGTACTCTTGCTCGACGTTAAATCCACTATTTGATATAGAGGTTGCACCGTGTGCTTTTATTTCGAAGGACACGCCAACTTCTCACAACGTCGTGTTTTTATCCGAAGTCCACGAACAAACTTCAATATTGTCCGAAAAGCATGTATACGCCACGCCAAGCTTGTACAACTCGAACACTTCTAATCGGAACACACCGGTACTTGGAAGAATGGGAGTTGTCTTGAAAATATGAAGATTGAAAAGCTCTTTATAATTGAAGGCTTAGAATGAATAGAGAAAATGAAGAATGAGACGAGTGAGTAAAATAATTTTTCTCTCTATTTATTGGTATTTTTGAACCAGAGTTCGGGCAAAACTCGGCTAGGGCAATGTTCAAATTTTTGAATGTTTGAGATCGAAAAGACTAGGTATTCATTCTGACCAGGAGCAATTTCAGGTGACCGAGTTCTGGGGAAACTCTGACCGAGTTCGGCTAGTAGGAATTTAGTGTTCTTTTGGGTTCAAATGGCTTTTTGGATGTTGGTTTGGTTTGGAAAAAGATGGTTTTATTTTTGTGAGGATGATCTTCTAAATGCCAATGATATCCGAATCACAAAATAACCTAGACTCAAGAAATGAAAAATACGGAATAAAATTACAAAAGTTTGCTTGACGAGATCAGCTGCGGTCTTCTGTAGTTTTCTTGCTTTACGTATCAGGATCGGAGTATTAAATCAATTATCGAAATCAGGTTGATCATGACTACATGGACCAACAATCTCCCCTATTTTAATAATTTGACAAAACTGTGATTGATACTTAACAAATGTTCAGCTGGTACAAAAGTAGCTTGGTACATTGGTATGCAGCATTGGTACATTAGCTTGCTCCCCTGCAATAAATGACCAAGTCCTCAGAACATTTGAAATATAGCAAAAAAATTCAAACAAAGTTTTTAGAGAAACATGTATTGTAGTATTCAATATTGTTTAAGTATAAATCATAGAAATCTCCTCCGTTTGTCACATAATCAAAATAACAGAAAAATTAACGTACTCAGCAAAGATGAAAATACATAATGCATAAACTAGTAAGGCAGAGATGAAAACACATAACTAGAAACGCATACATAGAGTGCTGAAATAATACTAAACTGTCACAAAATACTGAAGGTGCATAATGCTTTGAAGAAGTATATATCACTAATACAGGAAAAAAAAGCAAATAGAACATAGTAGTGACACTATATCACTAGACATCATCCTCTAATCATCATCCTCATCATCATCAGCATCAGCTGCCCGAGAATCTCGGACACAACATTGCGGTGTGGATCATAACGAGCAACATCAGGGTCAAAGTATCGTTGAGCCTCCGGATCATCAATATGATAACCGAGCACCGAGGGATCATGAACTATGGGAATGGAACCCAGGGTTGTGAGCAAAGCTATAGCTAAAATCCTTCATAGTGTTGGTCATGGCCTGGAACTGCAGGGTGGTACGAAAGTCCATAGATCAAAATTGATCTATAACCAATGCCTGGAAGGACTCGAGAGTGACGCATGTAGGAAGATGCGAAGGATGGGAACTAGCTGATGGGTCAAGAGGAGAAGGTGGAGGAGTCTGTACTGCTGGAGTAGGAGCAACTCGATGATGCATATGAAGATAAGCAGGTGGATCATCATGAGGACTGTCATCTAAGACGATATCAAAATACTCAAAGATATACGGTAGATACATCGTGTATAGAAGGTTTTATAGTTTCTTGCGACACCGTTCCATAGCAGAAATGATCGTCTTCGGTAGGCTAAAAGGTATCTTAAAGTGAAGATGATAAATAGCAGAGAGTTCTAGATAAGTGATTTCATCGACGGATGTTTGTTAAGGAATGATAACAAAAAATACCATCCGATGCAAATCATAGAAATAGTCATTCAAATATTTTGGTCGAAGGTGACCTTTGGGACGTGGATTGGGTTCACATAAATGTAGAAGCATGAAAAAAATGTTACGTTAACAAAAGCGCAAAGACATCGGTCGCTTCCTACAGTTCACAGAAGTGCAGGAAGACACCAAGTTGCTGTGCACATCAGAAATCAGATCACAAGAGAAACCAGTACATGAAGGGAAACACTTTATTAAAAAACATGTTTACAAAGATCTAGTACAAATACTTCATGATTACATATAAAGACTCTCTACAGCCTACAAGTGCGCAGCTCTCCTCGTAGTCAGAGCGAATCACTTCCTTGTCAAGTGCGCAGCTCCCCCACTCCAATATAGCTAATGAAACAGTTATTGAGCAGAACGAGGATGCAGCTCTTATACGGGGCTCACAGCACAACCTGTGGCTCTTTCAGCATAGCGAAAGGCCAGTAGTTGACCCAAATCCAGTATCTTGGGCCTTGAAGACCTCCAAGATGTTGTTCAGGTTCGAATCCCCTATTCCACACGCTCAAGTGCATCTCGAAACTCTGAAGTTGTTCTTCCACAAGACAATAGCTTCTTTGAACGAAGAGCTCTATAACCAATAATCGACTTATGCAAGGTATATGGCCATCCGAAGCTAAGTCTGGGTCAAGCATGACAGTGGAATATCAAGAGGCAATAGACAAAGACTTCCTCAAAAGCTTTCCTTTATATAGGTTGTGTGTAGTCCAACCCATATGTCACATGACAGTTGGTCAAAAGCCCAGAATTTATTGTATGAACCTAGAATTCATCACGATGAATCTCATTCAATGAGGTCTTGTTGACTGAGTGTTTAAGTCACCGCTTCTCGAGCACCCTAAAGTGGCAGCAATAAATAAAGCGTTGACTCAGCCGCTCAGAAGCAGTCACTAGTCACCCTAAAAGTACAGTGACCAAAGTTCCAAGAAGCGCAGCCCCTTCATGACATCTTTAGAGTTCCAAGAAGTGCAGCTCCTTCATAGATCCTTTAGAGTTCCAAGAAGCGCAGCCCCTTCATAGCTCCTAAATCTCTTTGTATAAAGTTAAAACAATCTTCTGCTAAGGGTTTAGTGAAGATGTCAGCTAATTGGCGTTCTTTGTTTACATATTCTAGGCAAATATCACCTTGTAAAACATGGTCTCTAAGAAAATGACATCTCTATATGCTTAGTGCAAGAGTAAAAAATAGGATTCTTTGTGAGATTTATAGAACTAGTATTATTACAGTAATTAGTGATGTAGTTGTAAGATAACTGATAGACTTCCAAGGTTTGCTTCAACCACAAAATCTGGGCACAACAACGTCATGCGGCTATATATTCAGTCTCGTTTGTTGATAATGCAATAAAGTTTTGCTTTTTAGAATAGGATGAGACTAAAGATATTCCTAGGAAATGATATGTGCTACTGGTACTTTACGATCGACCTTACACCCAGCAAAATCTGTGCCCGAATAACCTATCAGGTCAAACGAGTCAGTTTTTGGATAACATAGACCGGTTGTTAAAGTACCTTTAAGGTATCATATAGTACGCTTAACGACGCTCATATGTGATTCCTTAGGACTAGCCGAATATCTTACACACAGGAAAACTGAAAACATAATGTTTGGACGATTAGCAGTTAAATAAAGTAAACTACCACTCATACCTCTGTACTTACGTACTTCAGTTGGTTTGCCACTTTCATCCATGTTAAGTTTTGTAGACGTTGCCATAGGAGCTCTGATTGGTTTGACATTGTCTATATCAAACTTCTTCCGCAGGTCTTTTGTATATTTGGCTTGACTGATGAAAATCCCTTGTAAATTTTGTTTAATTTGTAGCCCAAGGAAGAAAGTCAATTCTCCCATCATGATCATTTCAAACTTACTCTACATACACTCAACAAATTCGTTACATAGCATCTCATTTGTTGATCCAAAAATAATATCATCTACATAGATCTGTACTAATAAAATATTTTTATTAATAGATTTTATAAAAAGAGTAGAATCAACCTTTCTTTTTGAAAAATTGTGTTTAAGTAAGAAGGAACTAAGGCGCTCATAACATGCACGAGGTGCTTGTTTGAGTCCATAGAGAGCCTTACGAAGCTTTAATACGTGAACTGGTCATTTAAAATCTTTAAAACCAGGAGGTTGTTTAACAAAAACTTGTTCTTTTGTAAAACTATTTAGAAAAGCACTTTTGACATCCATTTGAAAAAGTTTTAAAATATGAAAACTAGCAAAAGCATAAAACTTTCGAATGGATTCTAGTCTACCAACTGGAGCATATGTCTAATCGTAGTCAATGTGTTCTTCTTGATTATAGCTTTGAGCTACTAGATGTACTTTGTTGCGTGTGACCATACCATTCTCATCTAAATTATTTCAAAAAACCCATTTAGTACCAATGACCGATGATCACTAGGTCTGGGAACAAGTTCCTAGACTTGATTCCGTTCAAATTGGTTAAGGTCCTCTTGTATTACAGAAATCCAAAATTTATCATCAAAAGCTTCTTTAACGTTCTTTGGTTCTATCTTAGAAATAAAAGCTACGTTAGCAATAATATCTCTAAATACATCTTTTGGTTCTACCTTTAGATACATCACCTATTACCAGTTCTTCTGGATGGTTTGTGGTAAAATATAATCTCTTTGGCAGACTTTCTAGATATGTGGTTGGTGTATCTTTGGGTGTTTTGTCTGAGGGGATTCTATCATCTTCATTATCATTGTCGTAGTCACGTTGATTGTTCAATTCATCAAAAGTAACATTTTTTGATTCTTCAACTACAAGTGATCTTTTATTGAATACTCTATATCCTTTGTTCTTTGCAGCATATCCGAGAAATATTTTTTCATCAACATTCTCATCAAATTTGCCTAAATTGTCTTTAGTATTTAAGATAAAGCATTTGCAGCCAAACACTTTGAAATAGCTGATATTAAGAGTTCTATTGAACCAAAATCTATATGAAGTCTTTTTTGAGATTGGTCTAATAAGAACTCTATTTAACACATGGCACGCTGTATATACAACTTTTGCCCAAAAATACTTTGGAAGATTATGCTGGTTAAGCATAACTCTGGCCATATCGCAAAGAGTTCTATTCTTCCTCTCTACAACGTCATTCTATTGAGAAATTCTAGGGCAAGAGAATTCATGTGATAAACTATTTGAATCACAAAAAGTTTTAAAATCATGGTTATCAAATTCTCCTTCATAATCACTTTGAATACGAGTAATCATGAATCCTTTCTCATTTTGAACCTTTTTACAAAAAGAAACAAATTCATAAAAGCTATATTTTTATTTGTAAGACAATAAACCTAATTATATTTTGAACAGTCATCAACTATTATGAAAGCATATAGCTTACCGCCAAGACTGGTGAATCTACTTGGTCCAAATAAGTCCATATGTAACAATTAAAGTGGTCTAGAGGTACTTATAGTGTTTATTGATTTTAAAGATGATTTGGGTACCTTGTTCTTTTCACACTCGACACATATTATTTCTTTCTTGAAAGTTGTATCAGGTAAGCCTCTTACCAATCTTTTTGTGGACAGTCTTGTAATAGTGTCCATGTTTGCATCCAAGACGCATGTGCCATATCCAGCTTTGATCTTGAGATGTGTATAGATACTTTTATATACCATTAGTATTCTCTAATAGATATAACACATATATATTTTCCTCTCTTAATCCTTCAAAAGAGATTATTCCAGAGGTTTTGTCATAAATAAAATATTTATCCTTAACAAAATTAATTTCATAATCGTGATCAGTCAATTGACTTATGCTCATAAGGTTATTTTTTAATTCTTTAACTAGGCAAAAATCTTTAATAATATGAGAGGGAGAAGTACCTATGTCGCAATTACCAATTATATATCCTTTTAAGTTGTTTCCAAAGGAGACATAGCCTTCTTTCTTCATCGATGGAGTTACAAACAAAGTATTATCACCCGTCATATGTCTGGAGCAACCACTATCGAGAATCCACTTGCTTCTAGTGAGAGAGGGTAGGTCCACCTACAATACAAGTTAAAGAAGTAACCTTTGGTACCCACTTTCTTGAGGTCCGGATGTGTTAGTTTTAGGAATCCAAACATATATATGCATGTCTACTAACTTTCTAATTTTATACTGATGTGACAGATGTCCTCTTATACGACAATAGTGACATGTAGTGGAAGTGTTCATGCTAGGTGAAGTTCGAAGATCATGTATGTGAGTTTTTGAAAAAGAGTGTGACTTCTTATGAGGAAACTTATACATGAATGCATGACTTCTAGAAGTTCTAGTGGTGTTGGATGTGCTATGTTTGTGTTTAGCCGTGTGATTCGTGTTCACTTGAGCCACAGGTTTGACAACCTGTTTATCCAGTTTAATCTCTAACTTTTTAAAGATATCACATGCTTATTATACTTGGCTGTAAGTATATATATTCTCTGAGAAGCAATATTGTACTTCTTTTTTTCTAATTCATAGAGATCCTTGAGTTTTATATTATCTTGATTTTCTTCCTCAAGCTCTTCAAGAGTGTCATGTAATCTCAATTTTAAAGAAGAAATCTCATCCTTGTTACTAGAAGAAGTTCTATCTCTAATATCTTCCAGTAATTGAGATTGCTTAGTGAACTCAAAGTGAACTGCTTTCAGCTCATTCTTAGCACATTTATATATATCCATTATCTTCTTTTGATCTTCTAGTACATCACTGAAGGCATCCGATAGCTCATCAAAAGTAAATTCTTCCTATAAAGGATTTGTAGTTACCTTTGCATTTGTAGCCATTGTAAAGTCCCTGTCTTAAATTTACTACCTTTTTTTTTTCCTTTTGTTTTGCATATATATAATAATAACAAACCCGACTATATTAGACATAGGTAGGTAATATTCTGATTTGAAATTATTTCAAAAAAAATTTACTGCTAGACTAATAAATTTGGCAAAGGAATAAATACAAGAAATAACGAGATAAAAATATTTATATTCTAATGGTATTTATTTTCCAAATCATATAAAGGAGATATGAATGTATTATCTATATATATATGGTAACTATTTGTATAAAGCCTAGACTTAATGCCAATAATTATATATGTACCATTTAGTTTATTAGTTTTAAGCCTAAACATAATTACAATGAACAGATACTCGGCCCACACGAGCCAAACCCTAATCCCTCTTGTTTAGCTCTCCTATTTAGCCTACAGTATATAGCGCCACCCAAGACCCCAGCCGCATAATGCTGCTTCTTCTCCTCCAACTCCTTCTTTAACGACCTCCCATGCCTATACACCATTATGGCATCTCCATGTCTAACCCCACTCCCACCACCATCAACCACGACAGACGCAAGCTACCAACTAGTCACCTAGTCGAAGCCGACTTGGTGAACGATCTCTCTCCATTTTGCTGTGACGCAGACCATCACCAGCACCACAGGGCCGACCCTCTGTCGTGGCCAGGATCGAGAAACCAGTTCTCATAAGACAACCCGCTGTACTTCCCCATCGAGCCCACACCCGGTGCTGCTGCTCGCAAACCCCGTCGGAGGCACCACAGACTTCAAGCAACGAAAACATCCTACCGCTACTGTCACGATCGACAAAGCCTGCCATGCTGGTTGCGAGCACTGGTGTCTCGAGTCTACTCCTCGTGCTTGAACTCAAGACCATCGTAGTGACGTATCCGGTAGACGCGATATTCTCCACGCTTCCTCACCTTCTCTGCAAGGTGCTCTACATAGCATCACAGCCAGACCTTGTCATGCTCCATCGATGAGGAAAGCTAGACGAGCCCTGTCACCTTTTTCTGTGGCCTAGCTGGAGGTGTCGACCGCTCAAACATGCCGCAGTCGTATGGAAGACCACGACCCTCGGTGCATCATCATCAACCCTCCACAACTACCTCTTGGTCCTATAATGGGTTGGTGGCTATTACTTGGAAGAAGAAAGAAGAAACAACAACAATAGCGGCCCTAAGGAATTAAAAGCATCACACTTTGGTATAGCCCCCTCCTTTCTCTTTATTTAGCATGAAGGATTTTGATAGCTAATTAACACCTGTAGTACTATTCACATAGCAGCAAAAGGAAACAATAAGTTTAGGAGATTCCTTCCCTCCATTATTTTCTTGATTTACCAAAATAATATAATTATATATATGACTTTGTATCTCTATACGTATATGAAAATTTATACATGCAAAAATTATCTAAGTTTAAATATTATATATTTTTTGGGTGTAGATATTTCATATATCTTTTATAAACAACAAGCAAATTCTTGCACATATATAATAAATGTATATGTAGTATGATAAGATATTTCCTGAAATATTCTAATTACGGATTTTTTTATATACATAAGAAATTATGATTTTTTAAAAATACTAATGTGAACGCTATATAGTATTTTATTAAACTATTTCTAAAAGAAAACTTAATACATATCTTGTCTATTATACATGTGAGGAAATTTTTAATAAGAACTTTGTAGAGATACATGTATGTAGTGTCCCTACATAGATGGTTGTGCGATTCTTAGTTGTTTTCTTGGGTTTGGTAGATCCTTGTAGGCCACAACACCATTAGCATAGGATAGTCCTGATCGGCACTACAGCAAAAATAGGCTTTTAATGACACTTTTTTACGACACTTTTTAAATAAGTGTTATTAATCTTTTTTAATAATGACACTCTACTAAAACGTGTCATTATAATTAAATATTTATCAACATTTATGACACTTTTTTAAAAGTGTTGTAAACATAAATTTGACGACACTTTTAAGAAAATTTTTAAATGTCATATATTATTACGTGCAAAACACAACACTTCTAAAGTATGGCTAATTATAAGGGCACAACACATTTTGATCGGGGCTATCCAGTGTTAGTTTTCCATTATTTATAAGTTTGCCACTAAAAAAATTACTCAGGGCTATCCAAGTGGTAGGTATAAAAGATAAGTCTTATAATTTTTGTTTTCTTCCTCACTCTCCATTCCTCACAAGAAGAAGAAGAATAAGAAGAACAAGAAGGACAAAAAGAACAAGAACAATAAGAACATCAATTTTTGCAAACCTAGTTTATTTTATTTTTTGCTCTCTTCTAATTTCTCAGATCTCTTTCTCCAAACCCTGCTTTATTTTTCTTCTTCTTGTTTGGGCATTATGGATGAAACCCTAGTTGTAGAAGAAATTGGGTTATCAAATCTATCAAATCTATTAATCTATTAGTCTATTAACCAATTTTTCTTTATTAATAGAAGAATTATGCATGAAATCCTAGTTGTAGAAGAAAACTATGGAAGAAATCCTAGTTGTAGAATAACTGGGTTCATATCAGGACTGCCATAATTTTTGACAGTCCTAGAAGTATTGAGGACTGCCAAAAATTATGGCAGTCTTGAAATAGACTCGATGTACAACAGAACTGCCACAATTGCTGGCATTTCTAGAAGTAATGAGGACTGCCAGGAATTGTAGCAGTCTTGAAATAGACTCGATGTACAACAGGACTGCCACAATTTCTGGCAGTCCTAGAAGTAATGAGGACTGCCAGGAATTATGGACTGCCACAATTTCTGGCAGTCCTAGAAGTAATGAAGACTGCCAGAAATTGTGGCAGTCCTGAAAGGGACATGCTCTACAGCATGACTGCCACAATTTCTGGCAGTCCTAGACATATTGAGGACTGCCAAAAATTGAGGCAGTCCTGAAAGATATGTGATGTACAGCAAGTTTATTTCAAGACTGCCACAATTTCTGGCAGTCCTAAAGTCGAAATTCTCGAATAAAAAAACATGTTAGGGTTTATTTCAATCTTGATAATAGAGTGCAATATGCATTTTTAGGATTTATTTTCATGCATTTTTTGTAAGGAAAGAAGTATTTAACCTTTATTTCCATGCATTTTAGGGTTTATTTAATTTCTTGGGTGCCATCGAAATTGGAAAAGAAGAAAACTAGGGTTTTGATGGAGATGGTGATGATGAAAATGGTGGAGAAGAAGAAAATGATGATGATGAGAAAAAAACTAAGGTTTTGATAGAGATGTGAGAATGGAAATGGTGGAGAAGAAGAAGATGGATAGAAGAAGAAGAAGAAGAAGAAGAAGAAGAAGAAGAAGAAAGCAAGGGTTTGTGAAGAGAGAGAGTAAAATTTAGAAATGGGAGTCATTTTTGGGGTTTGGGGGGGCTGTGGGCTTTGGACAGCCCCTTGAGTGGATTATTTTGATAGCCCGAGTAAAAGTTCCTCAAATCCTGGCTAGCCCTAATCCTGGCTAGCCCCGATCAAAATGTGTTGTGCCCTTATAATTAGCCTAAAGTATTGCTCCAAATTTTATTTCCCCCTCTCTTTTTTTCCTGCTCTCTCCCAAAATTTGGAAGCTGCATCCCACGATAAAATGCTTTTCCCCTTCTTCTCTCTCACTTCTCCTATTTTTTTCTAAAGTCTTTTTTTCCCTTTCTCTCTGTCCCTGGACTCTTTCCCTTCCGATCGAAGATTGGGGAGGCAAGGGAGCAGTCTCGAGGACTCGATGGATCCACCGGCAGAGCACCTGTCCACCTACGACTCGGAGTCCAAGGGATGTGCCAGAGTCATCACAAGGGATCCACCGGCAGAGCACCGGTCCACCTACGACTCAGAGTCCAAGCGATGCGACCGCTCAGAAAGACGCATGATGTGGTGGCAAGAAAACTACCGGATTCGACAGACTCGAGTCTCATCAGAGACGGACGACAGTGCAGATCTTGGAGGTTGGGACATTTTCGATCGTTGGCGCCCCCGTCACCGCCGTCGAACTCCGTCGAGCAGATCACAGGGTCATCGAATCCTATTTAGTGGTTTGTGCCCTAAAATTTTCTTTGGTTAATTTTATTATTATCTTTGTTCTTTGTTTAATATTTTCATTCTTGTTTTTATTCTTGGTTTTCAATAGGAAAGGGGGTTTCAAAGTCCGCTGTGTTCTCCAACTTGTTTGTGGTTCATCAAAATAGAAAGATGGTAACTTTCACTGGACCCTTAAATTATGGATCAATATTAAACTATTGAGATATTAGTATAAGAATTACAAGTGCAAATGTTAAATTTGCAGAGGCTTCTGTCAGGAGTCCATATCAATATGACTCGAGGAAAGGGAAATAAGCAAGCAAGTTGAAGAGTAGTTCCTACATCCATAAAGGTCAAAATGTATCCTCCTCTGCCATAAGTACTTCCATGTAAATGTTTGATTTGTTGTAATAGTTTATGACAGGTCATTCGGATGCCCTAATTTTTACTATTGTCTTGCTAATCATAATAATTAAGGAAGTGGGGTTTAGTTCTAACATTTGGGTATTTAAAGGAAATAATGAATTAGAGTGGGGGGCCGAATATTTCAAATTGGCAACCAAATAACCCCTAGATGTTAGCATTTTTCATAATACATATTTATCACACTGGGAGGGCGTCATTCGAGGCACATGAGACATAATGCATATTTATAATAAATATTTTTCACAAAAATTCAAGGAACTTCTTATTGTAGGGCTTAACCTCTAGAGTGAAATTTAAAGAACATATTATAGGACTAACTGCTTGAAAAGTTATGGCTACTCTCCTTTAATCCACAATTGATCCTAACACATGGAGCAACAAATAAGTCAGAAGAGGCAAACAGTAAGAAGGTTTATAACACCTTGCACAATTATTTCAGTAAGAGGAGATGGGGATGGTGGTTGGTTGTGGTGGGTTAGGGAGTAATTAATGGAAAGGAAATGACTTGAAGTAAAATGGAACTAGTCTACTAGTCTAGGATGAGAGAGGAAGTCCTGGTGCTACGAAGCTCCTTCGAACAAGGCTACCAGGCTAGAATCCTTAAAGGTTTAAGAATGTCATATTCCTTGTATTATTATAATTAAATTCAAAAAATATATGATAATAGCAACTAGATCCTTTGATATGAGATACCTGGATGGAAGAAAGATGAGAGAAAGTTATGTTGGAAATTCTTCACAGGCTGTGTTTATTGGCCATCTGTGTGGGTGTTTATTGGCTCAGACTTGCCAATTGAGCTCATTTGATATAATAGTGTTCCTTTTTTTACCAAACAAACAATCCTCGGAACCTTCCAATACAGATGATATTGGAATGAAATGGTCTTCTTTTAGAGAAGTCTATTTCTTTGTCCATGCTCTCTATGTCCACATCTTGGAGGGTCTCATCTCCTTCCAATATTCCAAAAGTTTATTTTTATGAAAACATGACTTCTTCTTTTGTTTCTTTTGCTTATGTATCCCATGGATGTGTCCAGTACATCAACTAAGGAGGTAAAAAGTTGTCCCATTTTATTTGCACAGATAGCTTAAACCCTTACTAGAATTGGTATTATCAGAAGAAATGGTTAATATGCTGCTGCTGCACTTCATGTAAAATTTGTTGATGGCACATGAACACACTTGGCAAGGATTTCGAGCTATTCTTTCAGGTTAGCAGAGTCACTACCTTGTAAAGTACTAACACATATTGGCCCACTGGTTACTGTATACTAACAATTTTTTACCCATAATAGGTGGTGGCATTTCTTTGGCTTTTATCAGTTGCTGGAAGTTTCTTCTCATTCTTCATTCTTGCATATATTGGTATTTTCCTCTGCCTGCTATCAATTAGTTCACTTCAATAATGTTGTTTTGTAGTTCTCATGCCCTTTCTCTCTCTCTAGATTATATTTTCTACGAATGATATGTATCACATACTCAGAACCTTGAAGATAATAACTTTTACTTTTACTCGTTCTCTTAAAACAACAAATTATCCTAAAAATTTGGATTGGCAGTTTTGCTGGAAAATAACATGTATCGCTGAACCTTATCTTGGGTACATGCCTAGTGAATTCATACTATATTAACTTAAAGCTAACCACTGTTGCAAATATAAAGATTATCTGTAGATCTGTACTCCTTTGTAAAATTTTATCACGCGACTTAACAAATCCTACTTGTATAGTTTCTATCAATTACCGATACATGGAGATATCCCATATCACCTAGCTTATATCCATATAGCCATATATATACATGTATATATATATATATATGATACTACCCCCACTTGATACCCTGATCCTCTTGACACTATCCAATGATACCCTTGGCACACATTCCACTGGCTCATTCTTGAAGGGCACATAGATACATAAATCCTCATGTTATGACACTAATATCAAACTTGTATCCATGATACTCAAGTACACCCATTACCCACATAATTTAAGTACTCTATTATGTCACTAACTGCTCATGGCCTGCATCTAGCCTACTGACCTGTAGAAATCAGAAACTCCTACACTCGTGCACCTAATCTCCTACTCTTTCCTGATACCCATTACACAACGAGAGTAATACCCACACACATATACCCATCTTCTTAAATGTTGGCCGATACATACACGTAACATTTCTCTTCACATTGCTACTGTAAATACTTGTGCATTTGTAGGAGGCACCGCTCTCTCTCAATTTGCCTGCAGCATGTTGCTGCTGCACCAGCTTTGTGTGCATTTTGTACTACAAAATCTGTAGGGGCTGCTGTTTAATGCAACAACTGTTGCCTAATCTTTTTCCTGCACATAAAGCAGTTTGTACTACTTTTGTTGCCCTACATTCCACAGGAAATCCCCATCATGCACATCTATTGCAACCACTCCTCTTCTATTTTTTCTTTTGCAATAAGGAAAACTCAGTTTTTCCTATACAAGGATAACTTCAAAATTTTGGTTTAACACATACTATAATACTCAAGGGATTTTTGAAGAAAAGTAGTAGTTTGCCATCCTAAAGCTCTCTCACTCTCTATGTCAACGAGAAAAAGAGGACACTGTAAGAAAGGGATTTGGTATTTTTGTTAAAATCAAGTTGTCTTGGTAAGGGATTCTTCTCTACTAAGGAGTCCCCAACCCAACCCTATATAGGTGCATGGCTCCGTTCAAATTGACCCCATATTCCATTTGTGAGGGTTCTCGTGGTGCTGTCAGGTGGTTTTTGTTCTTGGCAAGACAAAAGCAAGAAAAAGAAATCTCAGAGTCGAGGGCTAGATGAGGTTCAGGTAAATATTTGCAAGTACTTGATGGTGAGTAAATTTTACTACAATTGTGTTCTTTTTCCTCGTATTTTTTTGTTATGCCCAATTTTCACTAAAAAAATAAAGGATTTGAGTTTTTTTAGTGCTTTATATTAAGATCTTATAGTCCAAATATTAATTTTAATCTTTTTTCTACAGTTAATGATGAGTGCAGATTAGGTTCAAGTTTGATGCTCGAAAAAGGTGGACGCTAAGAAAAAGAAGTAGTAGTAGAACTTGCATATTATGTAATAGACTTTGTTACTCTTAAACAAGTTGAATACTATATTCTTGTAACCTTTTGTTGACATTGTATGGATTGGAACATGTTTAATATATTACTTTTGGCACATTAAAGTTTTATTTTTTATGAAGATATGGGCCATGTTGTACATTAAAGTTTTATTTTATATATATATATATATATATATATATATATATATATATATATATAGGGTCCTTCTACAATACATCCCATGAAAAAATTTGTATCGATACATCCAAAATCTGAACCATTGGATGTTGATCCAATGGTTCGGATTGAGGACAAAAGTCAAAATCAGCATTAAATGATGTTCCCTACTCTATTGATCTGAATCAGCATTAATGCTGATTTTGACTTTTGGTCTCAATTCGAACCATTGGATCAACATCCATTGGTTCAGATTTGGGATGTATCGATACAACTTTTTTCATGGGATGTATTGTAGAATTTTCCATATATATATATATATATATATATATATATATATATATATATATATATATATATATATATATATATATATATATATATAACCAACAAAAATATATATATATATATATATATATATATATATATAAAATATATATATATATATGACATTTATTAAAATAATATATATAGACATTTATTAAATGTTATAGAATATTTTTAGATGACATTTACAAAGTGTCGTAATTTTGACGACACTTATGAACTGACATTGAAGCACACTAACATGACACTAGTAATGTGCCGTAGAATAGGCATTACATGACATTCAGAAAATGTCGTCATAAAGTTATTACGTGACACTTATTTAGTGTCGTTGAAAGTCAAAAACTTACTATGACACCCCCTCTAGACAGCACCAAAAATGTGTCATGGAAAGTCATTAACGACACTTTTCGATTGTCGTTAAAACACTTTTTTGTTGTAGTGCGGACACTGATATCGTAGCCTCAGCACAACATTGGACGAACTCCAGACAAGTATAGCTTGCCTCCCTCTACAGTTATTCCATGCTTATATTCTTTCTCTTTTAGTTATATGTCATCATTTGGTTTATACGCTTTCTTCATGTCATGTATATTAGTTTAGTTGTCTCGTTTATATACCGTTATTGTCCAGAGTTTGACATTATAGTTCATACTAGAGTTGTCCTTACATGTACCTTGACTGAGTCATACCATGTCGTCACATGTACCTTGACTGAGTCGTATCGTGTCATAGAATGAGTGCGTTATAACTGAACTGTTATTTTCTATTTTTGTTTTCTCAACTTGTGAGTCTACACTCGAGGCGAGGGTTGACTGTTTGCACCTACGAGTCCACGCTCGGGACGAGGGTGATTATCGTGAACTAACCTGCAAGTCCATACTCGGGGCGAGGGTTAGTAGTTTGTTCAAACCTGTGAGTCCACACTCGGGACAGGGGTTTGGTATCCGTTGATCTCTTGTTCATTTGTTTCTTCCAGCAGTTCATTTATGTGTAGTTGTTCTCGTATCCCTGTTCATAGTCACTTATCATATTCTGTCTCTTTTCTGCTTATTTCTTATGCATGATAAACTGCTAGATTGGCATGTTTTATGTATCTTGCTAGTCCCCTGAGGACCTGATGATCTCTTCAGGTAGCTGATTGTACGTAGTTAGTTAGCTGATCATGATGATAGTTGATAACATCTGTAGGATTCAGGTATTTGCTAGTAATATTACTTTATTATCCTCTTGTACTTTATATTCCTTATCATGATATATTCTGCTTGTTAGCCTAGTTTAGAGACTCATGTTAACCTCTTGGAGTCTAATCGGACATATATACTAGTGGACTGCAGACCATGATCCATAATGTTCGTTCTTGTTTATTATTATTCTTCTGGATTGAGATATAGTTTTGTCTTGCCATGATTATGCATATTACCATAGTCTACACAGCATATACGTATTCGAGTTGGACTGGAGTCCGCTTGATACGTAGCTGGCTTGCGTACGCACTTTCATCCCGAAAAGCGGGTGCAAGTCGTGATAAGTTTTTTTGGTGGCCCATATAGGTCAGAGCATATCGTATCGGTTACGTAACTGTACTGAAAGAGCCTACACTAGAATGAAACCTGATATGATTCTCAATCCACAACTTCCTTGACATTTTTTTTAGAATTTTTCTATCATTCTTGAACTTCGTATTTTGC
This sequence comes from Iris pallida, assembly GCA_029216955.1. NCBI lineage: Eukaryota > Viridiplantae > Streptophyta > Magnoliopsida > Asparagales > Iridaceae > Iris > Iris pallida. Next base: position 6,771,887 of record JANAVB010030219.1, on the reverse strand, counting down.
ACTCAACTATTAACCTTGCTTCTCGTGTCATTTCATCTCATCCCTTTCTATATCGGAGTGACGTAGGCTTGTGCTTTATAGAATTTATCAGTATTTCTTAGTTTAAATTGTAAAATTCTTTTGTTTTTAAGTCTTTTATTGCCTTGATAGATGTGTAGGCTATTAAAGATGCCATAAGCCATATGTATATATTGGTATCGAAAATATAGGAAGGATAGCTCCTAGTAATTTTTTTTTCTAAATTTTCCTCTTTGGAAATATGAAATCTTATGATAAATTCATAGTTTGAGGGAGTAGTCTGATTGAAGGTGTGTAGACATCCCTAATATAAGTTTAACCCTTTGCTGGTAAATAAATTATTTAGAGTAATGATATAGTTTGTTAGATATGGTTGAGGAATATAAATTTGCTGGTAACAGTAGGGATAAATACTTGAATTATGGAAAGGACGATGTGATTATAAGCATGATATAATGAACCATGGTTAGTAGAATCATCTAGTGAAACGATATTTGAATATTTTAAATTCAGAATCTCATAGAGTGGTGAATGACAATAAATTTTTTTAAGGGTTTTGGGGTAGGAGAATTGAGTAAGGTTGATGATTATAAAATATGGACTTGGAAGAAATAATTATACAGTCCGTAGGGTAGAGGAACATTCTAAGGTTGAAAAAATTGTCTGTGCCTAAAAGGACTATAGAGAAAATATACAATTATTATTTATCCTTGAGCATTGATTGGTAGATTTTATGCATATTGACAAAAAGAAATCATGGTGTCTATAGGTTTTTGGAATATATTCAAGGTTGTTGATGGAACAATTTCAATGTGGATATTGATAAAATTTGGAAATATAGTGACTAAGAAAAAGAAAAATATGACTCGAGGGATAGGACCTGAATACTAATGGGTATAGAGATTAGATATTTTTGCTATTTTGAAATTTAAGAATGCTTAGGAATTTCAAGGACGAAATTATTTTTAAGGTGGGTAGGATGTAAAGTCCCTGTCCCAAATTCACTACCTTTTTTTTTCCTTTTGTTTTGCAAAGTATATAATAATAACAAACCGGGCTATATTAGACATAGGTAGGTAATATCCTGATTTCAAATGATTTTCAAAATATCTTTTTTACTTGTCACTCCCTATTCTCGGGATATGTACTTTTAATACGTGTACTACTTGACTGTATTTATTTAGTATTTATCATACATTTATTCTGTATTTAATTCCTTTAATTACGTGCTAAATATTTTTTGTATTTTATTTTTTGCTTTTGCTTAGCTTTTGGTTTATTTCTGTTCATGTTGAACCAACTTGTTTTGGCTTGGTTCATTTTGATAAGGGATGGATGGCCTAGATTTTGTGGGGAAGGAATGGGTGGTAGAGATCAAACTTGACTTGATATTTATACACCCTTTTCTTTTCTCTTTCCTCACAAACTTTTATTTCATTCCCTCCACCAAAACCCTAACCCAATTTGGAAAGGCAAGTACATCTTGCACACCATGAGAGATTTTAGGCATCCCCATTTATTTTTAGTTCATGTTGTTCCTCTCCTCTTTCTTTACAGGTTTAGGTCTTGAAGTTTTTTATTTCCATGGATGGTTGTGTGTAGATCTAGATTTTATGTTTAAGATTTTATAGGTTTTCCTTGGTTTTGATCTATCAAACTTTCTTATTTTCAAAATCTAGTTGTTCCATGTGGTAGAGCATTTCATTTTACCCAAATTTGACCTTTGAAAAGTTAGATTTTGTTTTTGTTCTGGCCGAGTTGTGCAAGTTTGAAGTTCATGGGTTCCATGGCCATCTTTCTCGAATTTTGGAGAAGGTGACCAGTTTGGCCGCATGAGTCTGGCCGCATGAGTCTGGTCGCATGCAGTCTTTGGTCGCATGAGTCTGGTCGTATGTAGTCTGACCGTATGAGTCTGGCCGCATGAGTCTGGCCGCATGAGGCTTTGGCCGCATGAGTCTGGCCGCATGCAGTCTTTGGCCGCATGAGTCTGGCCGCATGAGCCTGGCCGTATGAGTCTTTGGCCACATGAGTCTGGCCGCATGCAGTCTTTGGCGGCATGAGTCTGGCCGTATGCAGTCTTTAGCCGCATGAGTCTTTAGCCGCATACAGTCTTTGGTCGCATGAGTCTAGCCGCATACAGTCTTTGGCCGTATGAGTCTGGCCGCATGCAGTCTTTGGCCGCATGAGTCTGGTCGCAAGAGTCTGGCCGCATGCAGTCTTTGGCTGCATGAGTCTGGTCGCATGAGTCCGGCCGCATACAGTTTGGCCGCATGAGTCTTCGGCCGCATGTGTCCTACGGATCGCCTCGGTCCTACAGACCGCATGAGTCTTTGACCGCATGATAGTTTCGCGCTATTTGTCTTATCCCGCACGATTCGCCGAATTCGAGCATTTCGTCTTATCTCGTATATTTCGTTGGATTGTGCCACTTGAAGCACGTTAGTGTTTTAAAGCATTGTTGTATGGAGTGTGCCCCGTGTCTTGATTGGCTTATGGGCATCCCGTATCACTGGTACATAACCCTAAGAGTTATAGACTCAACCATACTAAATACTAGATTAACTTTTATGCCTTATCACGAATTGACATTGATTGTTACCTTAACTAAATGATTGATCATTTGTTCCTAATTGGAACTAAAAGACTGGCTAGCCGCCTTATTGAATTGAATGAGACACGTTCATGTCTGAACCATGAACCACTCCGATTGACTAGCCGATCTCGAACATTAGCATATGGACACGTGCTAACTTTAACTTCTTTCTACAAAAGCAGCAGGTGTACCTTACAGTCAAGGCATGATTATCTCGTGGCTAGGTTTGATTGTTGCATTACGCTATGTAAGACCTACAACCTAACCGTACGGACATAGTTGTAGAGTTATACATATCATACTCTGTACGAAAGTACTCATTCAGAATGATCATAATATACAACATGAGATTTCAATTAACATAGGGACTATTAAATTAAATAAAATAATTATTGCATGGAGAGAATGGATTTCCGAGTTCTTATATGATAGTCATCTTGGGACAATTAGTTCTCCGACATGCCGGCTGGTTCCCACGGATACTACAAATCTGCCACACGGGCAGGGAGTGGTATCTGTTTATATTTTCTGCATATTGATAACTGGCGTCCTGCTGGGACACATCTAATTCATGATTGGCACAATTGATTATTTGATAGACTAGCCTTGCTCGTACATAATAAGAACTAAGGAATCCCTTATTGCATATTTCCAAGGCAACTTGAAACTTACAGTTAGCAAGCCGTAGTAGTTTGTATTACCGTTTAAATTGATTTGTTTGTGTGTTGTACCTACTCTGTTGACTACTGAGATGATCAGAATGTTAGGACATGATGGGTCAACTTCTGTCCTTGTTTGGTTGGGAAGTTGGCTTGAAGTGTCGTAATGTTGTGTTAATCCCAGTAGCAAGCGAGACTTATTTATCATATTCTTAACTCTTATCACTGGTTCTAATTCTTCATGTCGTGCTCCCTTGTGGTACTTGCTATTTGAGGTCTAACCTCTCTGGTTTTGCATGCCCAGATTTAGAGGCAGCTCCCAAGGACTCAGCTTACTTCCACTCCCAAGATGGTCAATACTAGAGGAATGATCGTTGGAGGACACGAGTGGGTTTCTTGCTCCCCTGTTCGTTTTGCTACTACTTTACTTTTGTCGCTTGGCACCGACATGTTAGTCGGACTGTCTTGCACTTACTTTTATATAATTATAACTAATTCAGACTGCAGCTGATAACGATTGTGTATACCTTGTTATATCATATGGATATGTTTTGTAAAGCCATATTTCAAGAACATTTTGACTGAGCATTTGGGACGCCGTACTGCTTATTCTTACATGTTCTCTACTTACTGTTTTTCGTTGAATGATTGGGACAATATAGGTTGAGTAAACCTAGTGAGACTTGTATGTAGTATGTAGTCCCTTGTCTTGTAGACAGCATTGATCATATTATACGATATTTATCTACCCGTAATATGTAGCTGGCTGAGTCATTCCCCCGCTCTCCAGTATTCTAGATCTGGGGCATGACAAGGTTTTAGTAGTGGCCCATACAGGTCTGATTTCAGACTTGTGGGATGTTTTGATTTATAGGATGTCTCAATCACACATGTTTCCCCTTAATCTCATGATTTGTTACTCTCGACCCTAGCTTGACATTCCGGTATCCTTTGACTTCATTGATCTTTCATGTCCGGTCGTTTGATTGTTCTCTTATCCCATTTCTTAGAGGCTCCTCGTCCGCATTTGTCAGAGCTGGATAGCAACAACAAGGGCAACACGAACAACATAACCATGTTGGTCAACAACAAAGGCCAGTACTACCTCAAGAGGACATCCAAAAAGAGGTGATAGTGGAACCAACAGCTGGACCACAGTACCCGGAGGTTCCAATACCACCAACAATTCTGCCTACCCCTGTGGCTGTAGACACACCAGCCCTTCTGGAAATCATAAGAGGGATGATGGCTACTCAGCAACATCAGATGTTAGCCCAGCAACACATGCACACTCCGCTTCAAGAGCAGAATGTATTACTCAACCAAGGATTGCAGAAGGCTTTGGAAAAAGGAGTGAGGACTGATTCAGGGGCGTCAACCAGATTCTGTAAGTACAACCTCCGTTGTTTTGAAGGCACGGAAGATACTGTTTCAGCGGATGCATGGCTTAAGAACATCGAGGCTATTTTGACAGCGGCTAAGGTTCCGACGGAAGAACGATTGGATCAAGTAAAGTTGTTACTTCAGGACCTCACACGTGATTGGTGGGAATCAGAAGAAGTGGGCATCAGACGTCCTATTGCTTGGAATGATTTTACCGCAAGATTCAAGACGAAGTACTTTGGAGTTGTGGCGCAGTTCGAGCTACAACAGAAGTTTATCAACCTCAAGCAAGCTGGTAAAATAGTGGATGCTTATGCAGCAGATTTTTACAGACTGAGTAGGTTCGCCCCGGAGATGGTTGCAATGGAGAGCCAGAGGTCTATGAGATTTTAGCAACGGTTTCATCTTAAACTCTTGCAATTGATAGTGGGGCACAACTATCATACTTTCGATGATGTATTGACGGCAACCCGGAGGCATGAGATCACCATCCAGAGGATCACATCAAGGACTGCAGGTCAGAAGAGGTCTCACAATCAGATTGAAGGAGGAGGAGGAGTAGCGCCCCGAATAATAGCACCATCTCCTGGCATTCGTATTCACGATGTGGCAATACGAGGGCCAGCACCACCAATAAGACAACAACAACAACAGAGGAAGAACCAGCAACCCCCGGCTGGATGCACCTATTGTGGAAAGGCATGGCACACTAGAGGTGTGTGTCGGACATTGAACGTACAGTATTTGATATATGGAAGTCCAGATCATCAGGTTTCCATCTGTCCCAGGAATTCGAGGTCAGAAGGACCAGTGCAACAATTTCATATACTGCCAACACCGGGGGTAGGCCAGTATCAAGGACCAGCGGTAGCAGTAAGACCGTCGGCACAACGTTCGTTGATGTCGCAGACTCAAATATTTTGGCAGCAGGGACCACCGATACAACAACAACAACAAAGACGACCCCAGCATCACCAAGGCAGGGGCCAGCGGCAACACCAGGCTAGGCCGTAGCATGGGAACCAACAAGGAGGCCGAGGACAGGCATTCAATCTGTCCTTGGAAGAGGCGTTGGCATCGGGAGATGTTGTGGCAGGTAACATTCTCGTCGTCTCATATCCCGCAGTAGCATTGTTTGATTCGGGAGCATCACACTCATTTATATATGCACGATTTGCGACACGACTAGGAATAGAATTTGAGGCATTGCTAGAGAGGCTGAATATACTCACTGGTAATGGGCTCGTAGAAGTTAGCAAAGTTATTCTAGCGTGTTGAGTTGTAGTGTGCGGGCGTTTCTTATCCGCCAGGTTGATAGAATTTTTTATTGGTAAATTCGATGTAATCTTGGGCATGGACTAGCTGAAAGACAGTCATGCGATAATAGATTGTCGTAGAGCGAGTGTATCTTTTAATATTTTGGGCATGAAGCGGTTTACCTTAGTCAGGTCAGAGACAGACCAACATAAACAAAGAGTAGTAACGGTAATGGAAGAAGTTCAAGTCCCAAAGGTAGTTGAAGAGTTTCGTGACGTATTTCCCAAGAACTTCCAGGTCTACCACCGGTTAGAGATATTGAGTTCAGCATAGAATTGGCACCTGGAACTAAACTGATATCGCATCGAGTTTACAGAATGTCGGATTCAGATCAGACCAAGGTGTATCAGCACATAGAGGAACTGAAGGCGAAGAAGTTTATACGAGACAGCGAATCGCCATAGACAGTACCAGTGGTACTTGTAGGAAAGAAGGATAGGTCATCAAGGTTGTGCATTGACTACAGAAAGCTCAACGCGGCAACAGTAAGGAACAAGTACCCACTACCAAGGATCGACGACTTGTTTGATCAGTTGTGCAGAGCAAGAGTTTTCTCCAAGATAGATATTTGATCAGGATATCATCAAGTTAGAGTTCAAGAAGAGTATATTCCCAAGACGGCATTCAGGTCAAAGTACGGACATTACGAATTCTTAGTTATGCCGTTTGGTTTGACCAATGCTCCAGCAATATTTATGGATTTGATGAACCGCATCTTTATGCCATACTTAGATCAATTTGTCGTTGTGTTCCTCGACGACATTCTCGTATACTCAGCTATTAAAGAAGAGCATGAAGATCAACTCAAAAAAGTGTTACATTTTCTGAGAGAGAACCAGTTGTACGCCAAGCTCAGCAAGTGTGAGTTTTGGACGGATCGCATCTCATTCTTAGGGTACATCATATCAGGGGATGGAGTAGCAGTAGATCCCAAGAAAGTAGAAGCAGAAGAAAGTTAGCCAATGTCTAAGACCGTAGCAGATGTGTAAAATTTTTTGGGATTGGCAGGATATTACAGAAGGTTTATATCAGACTTTACAAGACTCTCAGCACCCATGACCCGTTTGACACAAAAGGATATGCCATTTGTCTGGTCGGCGGAGTGCCGGGCATCATTTGAGAATTTGAAGCAGAAGTTGATCTCGGCATCTATTCTTACATTACCAGTTGGACCCGGAGGTTTGACTGTATATTGTGACGCGTCAGGATAGGGACTTGGGGGTGTCCTAATGCAACATGGGATGGTGATAGCATACGCATCTAGGCAACCTCGAGACCATGAGAAGAATTATCTAACTCATGACTTGGAGTTAGCAGCAGTAGTCACTACAAGAATAAGGGCTTTTCTTGATGGTGATTCCCCGTCAAGAAATTGGTATCTTGACGGTTGCGGATCCGTCAAGTAGGCCGGAGTCAAGAAAATTCCCCCTTTCTTGATGGTCGCTGGAAGGACTTTTCTTGACGGTTTTTGGCCGTCATATGAATTACTTATCTTGATTGTTTTTAGCCGTCAAGATAGCAGTTTTTAGAAACCATCATTGTAAGCAAAAAAATTTCTTGACTCCGACCTAGACGACGGTAATTAGCCGTCAAGAAAAGCATTTATTCAGAAGCTATTATGCAGCATGATTTGAATTAAAATTGACGTTTGACAACCGTCAAGAGAAGGTATCCAAAGTACCGTCAAGAGAAGCTTGCCCAAATTCTATCAAGAATTATATATAATATTAACCAAACACACATAATATCAATCCAGAAGCTACACACATCAAATTACTATAAAATCTAAATTTCATATTAACAAACTGTATTGTTCATACTACAAAAACTTCCAATACAGATCCCACCACATGTATTCTTTACTTGTCCAACCACAACATAATCCAACCACAAAGTACACATATCTCACATCTGTTGTTTTCATACCACTTAAACATCCAAACCACAAACATCCATCACTTGTCACAATAAAACATAATCCAACCATACAAAATGAAACCAAAAAAGTAGCAAACCAGACCGGAGAACATCCTTCCCAAATCTACAACATTCTCCTTTTCACAGCATGCATGCACCTTCATTTTTCTGCAAGTTCCTGAGAGAACCAGAACACAAATTATCAATATACTTTCCTACATGTTCTTATATCTATATTCAACTCACTATTAAAGAATTATCAGTATAGTTTGACTTTATTGCTGCACACACAAGAAGTCACCAAAGGTTATTTTGGTTTTAACAATATATTTGCCATCGCTTATTGGCTCTACAAAAGAACATATGAAGATATTTTCAAAAGAAAGAAGTTACAATGAAGTATATAGGTGCCTTATTAATTTTTAAACACATTATGTATGCGAGGTTACGGCTGGAAGCTGAGATTTTTAAACACAATACTAATTCTATCACTTGGTCATAATCAAACCAAGAGTTTCTTAAATCTTTCATACTCAAGGAAGTAGGTTTATCTAGTATAGATATAGGACCATCAAAAAGTTTCAATATATCAGGTCAAGATAGTAAGTACTTGTTTCCACAGTAATTATAGTATATCCTATAAATTCGAGCATAAGAATGACCTAGTTATTTGTCATGGTCAAATCATCAAGTATTTAAGAACCAAATATATTCTGGACTTTCAGCACAGTGCATCAGACAGTTACAAAAATGCATAGCAAAATTACTAATACTACCACTCATGTATAATTTAGAGAATCAAAAATTTCTTTCTAAATCAGGTCAAGAATGTAGATTTTCTAATTTATAGCAACACAAAGTTCTTCATGTTCAGGTTAAGATAGTGAATGACTTACTTCCACACCCATTATAGTTGAATAAAAACCATACCTGTAAAACAAATATAATGTTCTAAGTAATTTTCATAGAACCACAAATTAGATAAGTAAACATACAAACACAAAATAATCAAACAATAACTAAAAAGTAATTGTCAACGAAAGCAAAAAGGGAGGTAAGGCATCAGCAGAAGACATGGGTATCACATATTCCATAACTAAGTAAATCCTACTTCATTTCAGTCCTAACCTGAAATCATCCTTGCTCCCATATCTTCATGTATCACATCACATATCAGTTGAAACTGATACATAAATTAGTGAACCATAATTCGAGCATCCCCTACACTTGTTTTCCATTCAACTGAACAGGGCTGCCCAAACCCTGCTTCCCTACTACCTTCTCCCTTTCATATCAGTCTAAGGCTGATATATAAAGATGGACAGTTTTTTGAAATAGACTCAATTATTCGCAAATATGGTACTGGTTTTCACTTAACTATCAAATGCCAAGCTTGAACAAATGATGGGAGATCAATAAGAACGATACTTGGAATTTAAACTATAATTTTAATCCAACTATATTATAAGAATAAAGTTTAAATGGTACCCCTGGACAGCTCAGAAAAAATAGATCTGCATCAAAAGGGTATCATCAATGGTTGGAATTGACCCCAATAATAGCAGAATGTAGCTGAGTATTCTCTTTCCTTCTACTTTGTCAATAATATCAATAACAAAGGTCAAAGGACAAACATTTGACTTTGAAAATTTCCATTTTCTAGTACTTTCTTTAGCAAAGAATTTTAGAATAAGAGCATTCATTGATGTATCAGTTGAATTTGGAGATAATCAAGAGTGGAGAAATTATAGTCTTATATATAACATAAGACTGTACTTGAAGTTGCCTCAATAAATAACCAAGAACATCTATTGTCCAAATTGTATGATGCAATCAAACTAAATTTGCCAAGCTTATCCAACTATATTAAGTGCTCAGTTCAACCAAATGAAGGAAAGGGAAACATACTTATCTATATAGAAATGTATTTATATTATGAAAATGATGACTAGTACCTTGACTTAGGACTAGTTCCAACTAAGAAGCAGTACAGGCAGAGAAGTCCATACATAAATCTATTCCTTGAGCAGGATTAGCCACAAGGTCAATTCTTGCTACATGGATGCTGACAGAATAGGTCAGATTTTGGACCTTTCTTGAACACAACTCAATCTCAAAAACCAACTGGCCCTATCACATGCAAACACAGGTGGGCATGCTCATCAAGAAACACGCAAAGAAATACTAATGACAGCTCTTACTAGATCTCTCCCTGAATTGATCGCCCAGCAATTCAAGAAGAGGAACACTTAATCTGCATATTTTCATATTTTCTAGTTGGTTTCAAATACTTCGGATGTTCAATTCATTTGATATAGAAATACATGCATCATCATCATCATTTCAACTCCAAATCAAAACAGAACCATAACTAATGGTGGCAAAATAATGATGGACAGTAAGACAAATAGTCAAATACTTATAAATATGAGAATATGCACAAAGGAAGAAGAGCAACATAATTCTTATCCCCCAAATATATTCCCCACCCAAAAAAAAAATCCTAATTCCTAACTACTACAGGAAACTGATCAAGAAATTAAATAATCAAATGTTAGTTCTTTTTTCTCCTCTATCTACTTTAAAGAAACCTAGCTACAATATGAAATCAAGAATGTACATGAAACAAATTTGACAGTAGATCCGATCGAAAATAATTGGAAATTTATTGCGTACTCTTTTTAGTCTGCAGAAGGCTACGGCGGATAGATCCTTGATCCTGGAAGACACCATCTAAAAGAGACAGAAAGAAGCAAACAAATGAAAAAATTAATCAAAATCTGAGATAAAAGACACAGAATACAGTTAGGACACCTCGTGCGTGTCGGACACCTACCGGAGACAAAGGTAGCAGAAGCAGCGACTCCGACGAGAAGGGTGAAGAGAAGCGCTGGAGGGAGAAGCTCATCTTTGGATCCATATCTATAGAATTCAAATTTAAGTGTTTGCTAGCGACAAGTCAAGATATTGCAATTTCAAAATCAAATTGCATCTACTTACTAGCACTCACTATGAAGCAAAAGACTGAAAGAAGGACACCATAAAACATTCATTTAAGAAATATAATTTTTTAAATAGCGGGTTAGGCACAGGTTCTCACGGAGTTCTTTGGTGATTGTACCATTGTACCCTGATTTCCTTATTAGAGAGTCGATGGCCTTAATCTTTGTCCAACCTGTTTTCGAAACAAAGAAAAAAATATAAACAAGTTTTTCATCGTGTCAGGAACACATCTCTTCAATCATAGGTGCACGATCATCCTCCTCTCCCTCCCCTTTCCTACCGACAAAACCCTAGAAATCTTCAAAACCACAAAAATTCCTCATTTTCTATTTAGCAATGAGAGCTCTCTCCGAGAAGAAATATTTCTGGAATTTTTTTAGGAAATATCTAAAGATAAGTAGACAAACTTGAGAACAAACCCTAACCCTAGCCTAATTTGTGTACGTACCGGAGGATTCGTAGAGCGTCAGGGATCCTGAAAGCTGAGGCGGAGGGTTTCGGCGTGGCGGCGGTGGCGGAGGCAAGTTTCATCCACTTCCTGGCTTGGCGGCCGGGGAGCTCCGGACGGAGGATGATCGGAGAGACGATCTGGCATCGGCTGAGCCATTCCCAAGCCATTCCTTCTCTATAGAGAAAGAGAGAGGGGGGAGAGAAAGTTTCTCTTAAGAGGAGAAGGGGTTTTTCAGGAGCAGGAGGAGAGAAAGTAGTCAAATGGAAAGGGGCTAGCTAGGGCTCGAGGGATAGAAGTGATTAAAAGAAGAAAAAGTTCAAAATAATTACCAAAATGGCAGCTAAAAATATCCCTTCAAGTTTTTTGTGCATATATTACTTGACGGTTATCACCGAACCATCACTAAATAAAATGATATTTCTTGACGGATCCTCTAAAACCGTCAACTATTATGCTATAAAATTGCTACAGTAACAAAAAAATGGCATCTCTTAACATAAGCCTAAATACATCAAGATAACCCCTATTGTTGACGGTTTTCGACGACCGTCAACTTATAAACCGTCAAGAATCATCATTTTTCTTGTAGTGAGTATTTTCTTTGAAGCTATGGAGGTATTACTTGTATGGTGATCGGGTAGACATGTACATAAACCACAAAAGCCTGAAGTATATCTTTACTCAGAAGGAACTGAACATGAGACAGAGAAGATGGTTAGAGCTGATCAAGGATTACGACGTAGAGCTTCAGTATCATCTAGGCAAGGTAAATGTGATAGCGGACGCTCTTATCAAGAGAGGCGATGCATTTATGTTGACATCACAGAAACACATTTTAGAGAATCCTCAAGAGATGGGCATCGAGATTTTACTTCCTAATGATGTAGTAATTCTGGTAAGTCTACGAGTTCAATCCGACTTAGTAGACAGGATCAAGGCAGCTCAGGCACAGGACCCAAGGATTCAGAAGCTTAAAAAAGAATGTGAGTCAGGACTCAGAAAGGAGATAAAAATTCATGAAGATGGAACACTTAGATTTAGATCACGTCTATGCGTGCCAAGTAGAGATATCAGACAGGAGGTTATGACAGAAGCCCACAGTTTTTAGTATTCTATACACCTCGAAGGGACCAAAATATACAAAGATATCAATCAACACTTCTGGTGGAACGGAATGAAGAGGGAGATAGCTAGATTCGTTTTTCGTTATTTCATATGTCAGCAAGTGAAGGTAGAACAACAGAGGCCAGGTGGATTATTACAACGACTTTCTATCTCGAAATGGAAGTGGAAGCATATCACAATGGACTTTGTGACCGATTTACTGAGATCACCAATTGGCAAGGATGCTATTTGGGTGATAGTGAATCGGCTTACGAAGGTGGCACATTTTCTTCCTTTTAGAGTAGGTCAATCTACAAAAAAGTTGGCAGAGTTGTATATGTAGCAGATAGTCAGACAACATGGGGTGCCTGTCAGTATTGTGTCAGATAGAGATATCCATTTTGTATCACATTTCTAGAAGAGTTTACATCAGAGCCTGGGTACCAAGTTAAGATTTAGTACGGCTTACCACCCACAGAAGGACGGACAATCAGAAAGAATAATTCAGACTTTAGAAGATATGTTACGAGCTTGCACCTTAGATTTTGGAGGATCATGGGAGAGTCACCTACACTTAGTCGAATTTTCGTACAACAACAGTTATCAAGCCAGTATTCAGATGGCACCATTCGAAGCACTATACGGTAAGAAGTGCAGGTCACCACTGGCATAGGATAATATCGGGGAGAGAATGTTAGGCCCAAAGATGATTGTTCAGACGGTTGAAGTGGTTAAAGGGATTAGAGAGCGACTTTGAGTTGCACAAGATCGACATCGTCATTGGGTAGACCAGCATCGTAGACCGCTAGAATTTTTTATTGGAGACCACGTGTTCTTGCGGATCTCGCCTACTCGTGGGATCATTAGATTTGGTGTTCGCAGAAAGTTGAGTCCGTGATACGTGGGCCCATTTGTTATCCTCGATAGGGTAGGCGATGTTGTTTATCGTTTGTCCCTTCCACCTTCGTTACGAGAGGTACATGATGTGTTTCATGTATCTCAGTTGCGTAGGTATGTATCGGATCCAAGCCATATCCTCGATCATTCTGAGCTGGTTGTTGGTACCAACCTGTCTTACGAGGAACAGCCTGTGTCCATTTTGGACCGAAGGGAGAAGATACTCAAGAACCGAACAATTAGCCTTGTTCGTGTTGCTTGGGGTCATCACTCCTTAGGGAAGTCAACATGGAAACATGAGGATGATATCTGATCACGGTATCCGTATCTATTTGACTCACAAGGTATATTTCTTTTCGTGTACCTTGATTGTCTTGATTCCTCATGTTTATCACTGTATGGGTAGAAATTGCTTGATGTCGTAGATTGATAAATACAGATGTACTACTTGCTATTAATATTGTAAGATGATTGCTTGCTTACTAGAATTTCTTGTAGTTGGATTAGTCTAGCCCTGATGTTTTTAGACTCTTGGATTTGAAATTTCGGTGACGAAATTTTTCTAAGGATGGTAGAGATGTCTCTCCCCGTTCCCGGGATACGTATTTTTAATACGTGTACTACTTGAATATATTTATTTAGTATTTATCATGTATTTATTCTGTATTTAATTCTTTAATTGCATGCTAAATATTTTTCTGTATTTTATTTTCTGCTTTTGCTTAGCACTTGGTTTATTTCTGTCCATGTTGAACCAACTTGGTTTGGCTTGGTTCATTTTGATAAGGGGTGGATGGCCTAGATTGTGTCGGGAAGGAATGGATGGTGGAGATCAAACTTGATTTGATATTTATACACCCTTTTCTTTTCTCTCTCCTCACAAACTTTTATTTCATTTCCTCCACCAAAACCCTAATCCAATTTGGAGAGACAAGTACATCTTGCACACCATGAGAGATTTCATGCATCCTTATTTATTTTTAGTTCATGTTGTTCCTCTCCTCTTTCTTTATAAGTTTAGGTCTTGTAGTTTTTCATTTCCATGGATGGTTGTGTGTAGATCTAGATTTTAAGTTTCAAATTTTATGTGTTTTCCTTGGTTTTGATCTACCAAACTTGCTTGTTTTCAAAATCTAGTTGTTCCATGTGGAAAAGCATTTCATTTTACCCAAATTTGACCTTTGAAAAGTTAGATTTCTTTTTTGTTCTGGCCGAGTTGTGCAAGTTTAAAGTTCATGGGTTCCTTGGCCATCTTTCTCGAATTTTGGAAAAGATGAGCAGTTTGGCCGCATGAGTCTGGCCGCATGAGTCATGCTGCATGCAGTCTTTGGTCGCATGAGTCTGGCCATATGAGTCTGGCTGCTTGAGTCTTTGGCTGCATGAGTTTGGCTGTATGACTCTGGTCGCGTGCAGTCTTTGGCCGCGTGAGTCTGGCCGCATAGTCTTTGGCCGTATGTGTCTGGCGGCATGAGTCTGGCCGCATGTAGTCTGAAGAACAGTTTGGCAACTCTAGAAGGGGGTGAATAGAGTTTATATAGAAAAATAGCCAATTAAAATAACTCTTTCACCAACAATAAATAATCAGAGTAAAGTGCGGAAAATAAATGAAGAGCAGAAGAGCATACGCAAACACATCGATTTTAACCTGGTTTCCCTCGTGGAGGACTAGTCCAGGCCTGAGAACTCTAGCTCAGGATTAAATCCACTATTTGTGAAATAGTAGTTTACAACCCGTGCCTTTTCTTCAGAAGAGCACGTCAACTTCTAACAGAGGATCGCAGTGGCGATTTGCTTGGAATTGTCCAAGCGACTTCTTCAACTCTTGCACAAGAATCCTAACTGAGAGATGCTGAGCACTCGAGACTTAGGAGGCTTGTGGCTAGTAGATGGGAAGGGTATGGCTTATTGAGCTTGTAGGAGAGAAGAGAAGAGAAGATTGAGTGAATTGAAATGAGAGAATTCATGCCCTATTTATAGTATTTTTAGAGGCAGAATTCGGCCAGAATTCGGGTAGGGAAATTCAAAAATTTGGCCGTTGGACAGCTAGCAACCAGCTAACCCTAAAATTAGGGTTCCTGATTTCTAGGGGACAGAGTTCGGTCCGAACTCTGTGTGGAGGCAGAGTTCGGCCCGAACTCTGTCTCCAGAGCACAGAGTGGTCCTAAGTGGGACTTGTGGGCAATTTTTGTTTTGGTGGAGCTTGGGATTTTGGGTAGGCTTATAGACTAAGTTCCAAGAGCTCAGCATAACTCAGAGTACATATTTCTAGACTCAATAAAATGTAAAAGTACAGACTCGAAAATACACTGAGAGTCGGAAACTGAGCTGTTGTCTGTCCTGAACTGAATGCAGACGTCGTGTGTCGTATTGAATTTATACAGATATTATTTAGTCAATGTAGTCAATATTTGGTTGACTGTGACTTTGTGTCAACAATCTCCCCCATATTGATAATTGACAAAATAATAAATGTATATTTCAATATTCATACCTGGACACAGTTGGTTAAAACACAGCTCCCCCATAAACAATGCCGAGCTAGAATAAGATAGCTCCCCCGTAATCAGTGAACGGTGCCGAGCTAGAATCAATAGCTCTCCCCCGTAAATAATGCATAGAACCTGTGGCCTGATAAAAATATTTTCCCAAAAACACAAGCACACAAATATACATATTTCTTCCCCTTTTGGCAGTTAGCAATATATAGACTGCATAAGGAAAAGCATGGGAATAGCAGTATAGACATTGAAAAGTAATCCAACCACACCAAGCAGAGAAGAAACCGTATAATACTAATAAAACAAGTCACTGACATAAAGTAGAACTACGAAAAATAGCATAAAATGTTATCCACCAACCAGCACATCATCAGGGTTTGAAGACATAAATCCAGTACATAAAACAAACTGAAATAACTAAAATTAAAAAGGCAACTAAGATCATCAGCAGTGGCAGCAGCATATCAAGCCAGTCTCCATCATGGAGCATGAGAAGGTCCTGGAACATCTGAAGGACCATGGAATGAGCGACGAGGGTCCACAAAAGCATCATCAGGATCCATATACCTCATGACCCATGGATCGTCTATACGATGACCCGCGCGATCTGGATCCCGCTCAATAGGCACATGCAGATCAGGATGACGAGCAAGCGAATACCGCATATCATGCAGAGAGTTCCCAAGGGCACTGATCTGCAAGGTGGTACGGTAATCCTGCTGCGTCCAGCGATCATCCTCAATAGCAAAGCGATCGCGAAGCATAGTCTGAAGAGACTCAAGAGTGGCAGGAGAAGGAGGTGCATCCTGACCAAGAGGAGGGACGTCAGGCTCCTCATCAGCAGAGTGCTCAGATGACTCAGAAGCAGCGACAGGCTGAAGGCGTCGTGCTTTGGATAGAAAGGCAGGTGCAGGCAGGAACGGACAATCATGGATAGGAATGATGAAAGCACAAAAGACTAAAGGAAGATAGAGAGGATAAACCAAAGCTCTTGGTTTCTTCCGACAGTTGATCATCCAATCCATCATAGTCCGTGGAAAGTTGAATGGAATACGATAGTGGAGATGATATAAGGTGGAGATCTCAAGATAAGTGACTTCATCTGTTGAGCCAGCCTTGGGCAAGATAGTATTGAACACGATGCGATGAAGTTCATAAAAGTATGGGGTGAGATGCTTGGCCTTTAGCTTGCGAGGACTTACGTTAGGAGCACATAAATCCTCCTTGAATCCTTCAAGGGAAGTATCTTCAACAAATTGAAGTTGACGTGCTTCCACAAGCTTGTCCCACACATCAAGATTCGGGAGAGCAAGAAAGTCTCCCAACTCAGAATCATTGAAGGCAATGTTAATGCCAGCAACCCGGGAATAGATGTGGGTTGCATCGTGAGTCAGATTACAGTAGAACATTTGAATTGCACTATGGTAGATAACAGAATTTGAAGCAACAAGTTCATCCAAACAAAGATCACGGAATAATGACTCATATTGAGAAAATATAGTAAAATTTATGGAATGGCCCCCAAACACCGACGAGTTCTAAAATCGCTAAACCATTCATTAGAGGCTTCTAGCGATACAAATAAACGATCGTCGTAAGTGTTAGGGTCATCGGGACGCGGCGGATTGAACAACGGATGAAAGGGGTGTTGTTCAACTACTTGTTCAATCGGAGGAGGAGGAATCGAAGAGGAAGCACCCTCATGTCGAGTCCTTCTCCCTCGTTTGGACAAGCGAGATGCCATTTGAAATAAAAGAGGAGAACTTGGAAATGATAGAAAAAGAGAGATATACCTGAAAAGAATACCAAACAGTTGAAGAGAATGTGGAAAAACTCCTTTCCCTTGATTTTGAGAAGAAATAGAGCCCTCTATATCAAGAACTAGGGTTAGGGTTTGGAAGGAAGAAGATGGAGGAGGTGGAGAAGAAGGAAATATGGGAGGAAAGAGAGGGAATCCCGAAATAAAGTAGGGCTTGGTCTTTGGTCGGGTGAAATATTGACCATTGGATTAGAATAGATCCAACGGCAGAGCCAGATCCCGACCCTGAAACCTAAGAACCGAACTCGGCCCGAACTCTGATAGGGGCAGAGTTCGGCCCGAGTTCTGGATCAATGGTCCAGAACTGAAAACAGGCAAAGAACAAGAAGAAAATGTTTAAGATTTAAACAAAAGGTAGTTGAGGTCAACAAAGAGTGTTGAATTTAAAAAATAGATAGAGAGGTACTCAGAAAACAGAATGAACTTTAGAAAATCTCAATTAGGCAATATTAAATCGAAAACGAGCCATATAATAAATAAGGACATATACTGTGGTTCAATAGTCCAAATTTGCCATGGGTTAGCTGTAGGGGCCGGATCCCAGCTAGCGGTAGTCTTAAGGACTAGTGCACCGTGTCGCTTAGGCTTTTACGCCTTGTTGTCAGAAGGACCCTTTCGGCTTGTACCCATACCAAATTCTTCGAAAAGGAATCACAATATACTCGATATTTACGCAGGTGAGTTTCAATTTATAACTGCTTCATCTAAAATTCCAAGTTCACGACAAAGAAAATTGAAGCGCTCTTCGGATAGTGGCTTAGTAAAGAAATCTGCCAGCTGATGATCAGTGTCAATAAATTCTAAGTTAATCGTGCCATTTTGCTGATGATCACGCAAAAAGTGGTGTCTGATCTCAATATGTTTAGTGCGTGAGTGGCAGACAGGGTTCTTAGTCAAATTGATTGCACTAGTATTGTCACAGAATATAGGAATATGCATGAAAGATAACTTATAGTCTTCAAAGGTTTGCTTCATCCACAAAATTTGTGCACAACAACGCCCAGCTGCTATGTATTCAGCTTCTGTTGTGGATAGTGCGACAGAGTTCTGCTTCTTGCTAAACCATGAGACTAAAGCCTTTCCTAATAAATGACACGTGCCGCTCGTACTTTTACGGTCGACCTTGCATCCAGCAAAGTCAGCATCAGAGTAACCGATGAGTTCAAATGATGTTGACTTGGGATACCATAGGCCCACTGTAACCGTACCCTTAAGGTATCGAAAGATACGCTTAACCGCGGTCATGTGAGATTCCTTAGGATTTGCTTGATATCTAGCACATAGGCAAACACTAAACATGATATCGGGGCGACTAGCAGTTAAATAAAGTAAGCTGCCTATCATACCTCGATACTTACGTTGATCAACGGGTTTGCCGCTCTCATCTGGTTCGAGTTTGGTTGAAGTAGCCATTGGAGTGCTGATTGGTTTGATGTTGTCAAGATCGAACTTCTTCAGCATGTCCTTGGTATACTTCGATTGACAGATGAAAGTTCCATTAGCCAGTTGTTTTACTTGCAGACCAAGAAAGTAGTTGAGCTCTCCCATCATGCTCATTTCAAATTCCGTCTGCATACACTTGGCAAATTCTTGACAAAGAGTTTCATCAGTAGACCCAAAAATAATATCATCAACATAAATCTGAATTAATAAAATAGTGTCTTTGAAAGATTTTATAAACAGTGTAGTGTCAATTTTTCCTTTTGAAAAACCTTTCTCAAGCAAGAAACTGCTTAGCCTTTCATACCAAGCTCTGGGGGCTTGTTTAAGGCCATAAAGCGCTTTCTTCAGCTTGAACATGTGGTCGGGAAATTTGTGATTTTCAAAACCAGGGGGTTGTTTCACATAAACTTCCTCCTTGATAAAACCATTCAGGAAAGCACTTTTCACATCCATTTGAAATAATTTAAAGTTTTGAAAATTAGCGAAAGCACAAAGCATCCGAATGGATTCTAGTCTAGCAACAGGAGCATACGTCTCATCGTAGTCGATACCTTCCTCTTGGTTGTATCCTTGAGCTACTAGACGAGCTTTGTTACGTGTGACTGAACCATCTTCATTTACTTTGTTTCTAAAAACCCATTTAGTACCAATAATTGAGTGATTAACCAGTCTAGGAACGAGTTCCCATAATTGGCTTCTCTCGAATTGGTTGAGTTCTTCTTGCATAGCAGAAATCTAAAATTCATCATTAAAAGCTTTAGAAATGTTTTTAGGCTCTACTTGTGAAATGAAGGCAGTGCTAGCAACGGAGTCTTTTAGATGATCTAGTAGTTACTCCACGTGAAACTTCTCCTATAACTAAATTTTCTGGATGAGAAGGTTTGAAAGAGAATTTCTTAGGCAAACCCTCCAGAGAATTAGTTTCGGTTGAAGTATTCATTGGAGTAGAAGTTGATGGCTCAACGTCATCATCAAGAGTACTTGCTGCACTGTTGTCTTCATCAAAAGTCACATTTGTTGACTCTTCCACAATAAGTGAGCGTTTATTGAAAACTCTATATCCCTTACTCTTGGCGGCATAACCAAGAAAGATACCATCGTCAGCTTTGGCATCAAATTTGTCTAAGTTGTCTTTGGTGTTAAGAATAAAACATCTACAGCCAAAAACTTTAAAATAAGAAACATTGGGGGTTCTCCCAAACCAAAGCTCTTAGGGTGTTTTCTTCGTAATGGGACGAATAAGCACCCTATTCAAAATGTGGCATGCTGTACTTACAGCCTCTGCCCAAAAATATTTTGGAAGAGAAAATTTATTCAACATGACTCTAGCCATATCGCCAAGAGTCCTATTCTTCCGCTCCACAACACCATTTTGTTGAGGAGTTCTAGGACAAGAAAATTCATGATCAAAACCATTTGCATTACAAAAACTTTCAAAATCATAATTTACGAATTCGCCTCCATGATCACTTCGGATTCGAGTAATCATGTAGCCTTTTTCGTTTTGAACTTTCTTTACAAAAATTTTGAAAGCAGAAATAGCATCGCTCTTATTAGCGAGAAAGAAAACCCATGTAAATCTCGAAAAATCATCAACAATAACAAATGCATAAAGTTTGCCTCCAAGGCTAGCTATTCTACTAGGACCAAATAAATCCATATGAAGTAGTTGCAAGGGTCTAGTAGTACTTACAGAGTTGATAGAATAAAATGAGGATTTAGTTGCCTTGTTTAGTTCACATTCGGCACATACCGTGTCCTTTTTGAACGTGATGTCAGGCAATCCTCTCACTAGCTTCTTGGTGGAAAGCCTGGATATAGCATCCATGTTGGCATGACCAAGACGCTGGTGCCAAAGTAGTCGTTCGTCTTTGTGGGCATATAGACATCTACCTGCATTGTTAGAATTTATAGAAAGATAGAAAATGTAGATGTTGTCCTCTCTTTTCCCTTCAAAAGCAATGTCTCCTGTTGACCTATCATAGATGTAGCAACTGTTTTGTCCAAAGTTAATATCATATCCATGATCAGCAAGATGACTAATGCTGAGCAGGTTATGCTTTAACTCGGTCACTAGGCAGACATCCTTTATTACAGGAGAAGGAGGATGACCAATGATACCATTACCTATAATGTGCCCTTTGAGATTGTTACCGAAGGATACGTATCCTTCTCTCTTCATCGATAGTGATGCAAAAAGATTTGCGTCTCCCGTCATATGTCGCGAGCATCCACTATCGAGAATCCACTTACTTTCAGTTGAGGAGGGAAGGTCCACCTACATCAAGAGTAGATGTGACCTTTGGTATCCGAGTTCTTGAGGGTCCTGAAAAGTTAGTCTTTGGAAACCAAGCATATATTCTTTTATCTACAAGTCTTCTAACTCTGCACTGTGGTGAGATGTGTCCATGTAATCCACAATAAGTACAGATAGTATTTTTATTTATACTAGGAGCATGAGAATAATATCTATAAGCAACAGGATGAGGATGAACATGATGTGAAGAGTTAGCATGGTGAAGATGATTATGCATGGAATAAGTGGCATGTTGATGGTGTCTATGAGGCATAGAATGATGGTATTGTCTATGATGTGTGACATGCTGATATTGTCTAGATGGCATGGCATGATGATTTTGTCTATATGGTATATGAGGATCTTGTCTATATGGCATTGCATGATAATTTTGTCTATATGGCATGGCATGATGCTTTTTATGTGTGGAGTGATGTTGATTGTGTCTTTGTGCATGATGAGTGTGTACTGAGTGAGAATTGTTCTTACGTGCACGTGGTTTATGAAAGTTTGTGTATATAAAAGCATGGTTATGTGCTGCATGAGATTGACGTGGTTGACTAGCATGAGTGGTGTTGTGCCCATGTGATTGGGTTTGAGGTTGAACAACCTGTTTACCCAATTTGGTTTCTAATCTTTTAGAAACAGCTTGCAGTTCATCAACCTTAATATTTAAGCCATAAATCTTAGTCATGGAAATCTTGTGTCTACTCTTTTCTTCAGCAAGCAACGTGTTGAGAGTAGTGATTTCTTGAGTTTGTTGCTCAATACGTGCTTCAGCATCATGTAAGCTTAATTTAAGCTTGGATGCTTCATCAGTGTCATTTGTGGGTGATGTGTTTCTAACATTATCAAGAAGTAAAGAAATTCTTTGTATCTCATCTTCTAGACTTTTGATTTTGTCCTTGGCATGTTTATATTTACCGATGACCTTTTTATGATCATCTAGTAAATCAGTGAAAGCATCGCCAAGTTCATCAAAAGAGAAGTCATCCAGAGTTTCGTTAGATACCTTGTTGGAGGTTGCCATCAGGCACACATTTGCTGTATCTTGAGGAGAGTCCTTTTCTTCCTCAGAGTCACTCGCTTCACTTTCATGCCAGATACCTGTGTTGGCATATTTCTTTGATGAGTTCTTTTTGTATGGCTTCTCATAGCGGTTGCTCTTCTTCAGGAATGGGCAGTCTTTTCGGACATGTCCAGTTTTCTTGCAACCGTAACAAGTTGGTTCTTCTTCATCGTCTTCTTGAGATTCCTTCTTCCTTCGATTGAAGCGAAGGAATTTCCTGAAGTTGCGAACCATGAGAGCTTGGTCTTCATCATCAGAATTGTCTTCTTCGGTTTCATCATGATTAGCTCTTCGTTGATGAGCTTTAAGCGCGATCTCCCTGGTCTTCGGAGCAGGCTCTTCGAAGTCCTTGAGGTCAAGCTCGTGAGTCATAAGCTTGCCCATCAAGGTCTCCATTGACATTGTTGTGAGATCGTTTCCTTCTATGATGGCTGTCACCTTAGGGTTCCAAATCTTTGGTAGCCCTCTGAGCAGCTTACGAATCTTCTCGTGGTTTGAGTACTGCTTTCCAAGCGAAGATAGAGGATTGATGATGTCGAGGAATCTTGTGATCATTTGAGTGATCGTCTCACTTGGCTTCATCTTAAAAGCTTCGTATTCTTGAGTGAGACGGCTTATTTTAGATTCCTTGACCTGTGTGGTTCCTTCATGCGTCACTTCTAGAAGTCTCCATACTTCATGAGCAGTGGTGCATGTAGAGACCCTGTTGAACTTATTCCTATCTATAGCACAGAATAAAGCATTAATAGTCCTAGCATCTAGACTTGCCTGTTTCTTCTCCTCGACAGAATATTTGTCATATGGTTTCTCAATGAGGTCACCATCGACAACTATTCTGGCGGGCTTTTTGTAACCGTCAGTGACGACAGTCCACAGGTCAAAGTCTAGAGACTTAAGATAGAAGCTCATCCTTATTTTCCAATATGTGTAGTTAGTCCCATCAAATAGGGGAGGCCTATGAGTGGACTGACCTTCACCATGATTGGAAATCAAGGATTGTGTGGTTGCCATGGATCAGCTCTTAGGATGTTAGTCCTTGTAAAGAGAACAGAGCTCTGATACCAATTGAAGAACAGTTTGGCAACTCTAGAAGGGGGTGAATAGAGTTTATATAGAAAAATAGCCAATTAAAATAACTCTTTCACCAACAATAAATAATCAGAGTAAAGTGCGGAAAATAAATGAAGAGCAGAAGAGCATACGCAAACACAGCAATTTTAACCTGGTTTCCCTCGTGGAGGACTAGTCCAGGCCTGAGAACTCTAGCTCAGGATTAAATCCACTATTTGTGAAATAGTAGTTTACAACCCGTGCCTTTTCTTCAGAAGAGCACGTCAACTTCTAACAGAGGATCGCAGTGGCGATTTGCTTGGAATTGTCCAAGCGACTTCTTCAACTCTTGCACAAGAATCCTAACTGAGAGATGCTGAGCACTCGAGACTTAGGAGGCTTGTGGCTAGTAGATGGGAAGGGTATGGCTTATTGAGCTTGTAGGAGAGAAGAGAAGAGAAGATTGAGTGAATTGAAATGAGAGAATTCATGCCCTATTTATAGTATTTTTAGAGGCAGAATTCGGCCAGAATTCGGGTAGGGAAATTCAAAAATTTGGCCGTTGGACAGCTAGCAACCAGCTAACCCTAAAATTAGGGTTCCTGATTTCTAGGGGACAGAGTTCGGCCCGAACTCTGTGTGGAGGCAGAGTTCGGCCCGAACTCTGTCTCCAGAGCACAGAGTGGTCCTAAGTGGGACTTGTGGGCAATTTTTGTTTTGGTGGAGCTTGGGATTTTGGGTAGGCTTATAGACTAAGTTCCAAGAGCTCAACATAACTCAGAGTACATATTTCTAGACTCAATAAAATGTAAAAGTACAGACTCGAAAATACACTGAGAGTCGGAAACTGAGCTGTTGTCTGTCCTGAACTGAATGCAGACGTCGTGTGTCGTATTGAATTTATACAGATATTATTTAGTCAATGTAGTCAATATTTGGTTGACTGTGACTTTGTGTCAACATAGTCTTTGGCGGCATGAGTCTGGACGCATGAGTCTGGCCGCATGCAGTCTTTGGCCGCATGAGTCTTTGGCCGCATGAGTCTGGCCGCATGAGTCTGGCCGCATGCAGTCTCTGGTCGCATGAGTCTGGCCGCATGCAGTCTTTGGCTTCATGAGTCATCGGCCGCATGCGTCTTGCGGATTACCTCGGTCTTGCAGACCGTATGAGCCCCGCAACCGCATGATAGATTTGTGCCATCTGTCTTATCCCGCACAATTCGTCGAATTTGAGCATTTTGTCTTATCTCGCACATTTCGTTGGATTGTGCCACTTGATGCATGTTAGTGTTTTAATGCATATTGTTGTATGGAGTGTGTCCCGTATCTTGATTGGCTTGTGGGCATCCCGTATCACTGGTACTTAACCCTGAGAGTTATAGACTCGACCATACTAAATACTAGTTTGACTTTCATGCCTTGTCACGAATTGACATTGATTGTTACCTTGACTAAATGATTGATCATGCGTTCCTAGTTGGAACTAAAAGACTGGCTAACCGCTTTATTGAATTGAATGAGACACGTTCATGTATGAACCATGAACCACTGTGATCGACTAGCCGATTCCGAACATTGGCATATGGACACGTGCTGACTTTAACTTCTTTCTATAAAAGCAGTAGGTGTACCTTACAGTCAAGCCATGATTATCCCGTGGCTAGTTTTGATTGTTGTATTACGCTATGTAAGACCTACAACCTAACCGCACGAGCATCGTTGTAGAGTTATGCATATCGTACTCTGTACGGAAGTACTCATTCAGAATGATCATAATCCACAACATGAGATTTTAATTAACGTAGGGACTATTAAGTTAAATAAAATAACTATTGCATGGAGAGATTGGATTCCCGAGTTCTTACATGACAGCAATCTTGGGACAATTAGTGCCCCGACATGCTGGCTGGTTCCCACGAATACTGCAAATCTGCCACACGGGCAGGGAGTGGTATCTGTTTATATTTTTAACATATTGATGACGAGCGTCCCGCCAGAACACGTCTAATTCATGATTGACATAATTGATTATTGGATAGACTAGCCTTGCTCGTACATAGTAAGAACTAAGGAATCCCTTACTGCATATTTTCGGGACAACTTAGAACTTACACTTAGCAAGTCGTAGTAGTTTGTATTGCCGTTTAGATTAATTTGTTTGTGTACTGTACCTACTCTGTTGACTACTGAGATGATTAGAATGTCAGGACATGACGGATCAACTTCTGTCCTTGTTTGGTTGGGAAGTTGGCTTGAAGTGTCGTAATGTTTTATGAAATCGAGTAGCAAGCAGAGACTTATTTATCATATTCTTAACTATTATCACTGGTTCTAATTCTTCATGTCGTGCTCCCTTGTGGTACTTGCTATTTGAGGTCTAACCTCTCTAGTTTTGCATGACCAGATTTAGAGCTAGCTTCCGAGGACTCAGCTTACTTCCACACCAAGATGGTCAATACTAGAGGAATGATCGCCGGAGGACACGAGTGGGTTCCTTGCTCCCCTGCTCGTTTTGCTACTTACTTTACTTTTGCCGCTTGGCACCGATATGTTAGTCGGACTGTCTTGCACTTACTTTTACATAATTGTAACTAAGTCAGCTGCAGCTGATAACGATTGTGTATACCTTGTTGTATCATCTGGCTATGTTTTATAAAGCCAGATTTCAAAAACATTTTGACTGAGCGTATGGGACGTCGTACTGCTTATTCTTACATGTCCTCTACTTACTGCTTTTTGTTGAATGATTGGGACAATAGAGGTTGAGTAAACCTAGTGAGACTTGTATGTAGTATGCACCCCTTGTCTTGTAGACAGAATTGATCGTATTATACGGTATTCATCTACCCGTAATACGTAGCTGGCTGAGTCATTTCCCCGCTCTCCAGTATTCTGGATCTGGGGCATGACATTACTGCTAGACCAATAAATTAGGCAAAGGAATAAATACAGGAAATAACAAGATAAAAATATTTATATTCTAATGGTATTTATTAAATCATGTAAAGGAGATATGAATGTATTATCTATATATATATATATATATATATATATATATATATATATATATATATATATATATATATATATATATACTTGTATAAAGCCTAGACTTAATGCCAATAATTATATATGTACCATTTAGTTGATTAGGTTTAAGCCTAATCATAATTGTAATATGAATCGATACCCAGCCCACACGAGCCAACCCTAATCCCTCTTGTTTAGCTCTCCTATTTAACCTACCGTATATAGCGGCACCCAAGACCCCAGCCGCACAATGCTGCTTCTTCTCCTACAACTCCTTCTTTAACGACCTCCCATGCCTACACCACCACCGTGGACATCTCCAAGTCTAACCCCACTCCCACCACCATCAACCACGATAGACGCAAGCTACCAACTAGTAACTTAGTCGAAGCCAACTTGGTGAATGATCTCTCGCCATTTTGCCATAGCGCAGACCATCACGAGTCACCACAGGGCTGACCCTCTGTCGTGGCCAGGATCGAGAAACTAGTTCTCATAAGCCAACCCGCTGTACTTCCCTATCGAGCCCACACCCGGTGCTGCTGCTCGCAGACCCCATCGGAGGCACCACCGACTTCTAGCAGCAAAAACATCCTACTGCTACTGTCACGATCGGCAAAGCCTACCATGCTGGTTGCGAGCACTGGTGGCTCGAGTCTACTCCTCGTGCTTGAACTCGAGACCATCGCAGTGACGTTTCCAGCGGACGCGATATTCTCCACGCTTCCTTACCTTCTCTGCGAGGTGCTCGACATAGCATCTCGGCCAGACCTTGTCGAGCTCCATCGATGAGGAAAGCTAGACGAGCCCTGTCACCTTTTACTGTGGCCTAGCGGGAGGTAACGACCGCTCAAGCATATCGCTGTCGCATGGAAGACCACAACCCCCGGTGCATCGTCATCAACCCTCCACAACTACCTCTCGATGCTACAACGGGTTTGTGGCCATTACTTGGAAGAAGAAAGATGAAACAACAACAATAGCATTATAGCGGCCCTAAGGAATTAAAAGCAACAACACTTTGGTATACCCCTCATGAAGGATTTTGATAGCTAATTAACACCTATAGTACTATTCACGTAGTAGCAAAAGGAAACAATATGTTTAGCAGATTCCTTCCCTCCATCATTTTCTTGATTTACTACAATAATGTAATTATATATATGACTTTGTATCTCTATACACATACAAAAATTTATATATGCAAAAATTATCTAATTTTAAATATTTATATTTTTTGGGTGTAGATATTTCATATATATTTTATAAACAACAAGCAAATTCTTGCGCATATATAATAAATGTATATGTACTATGATAAGATATTTCCTAAAATATTCTAATAACAGATTTCTTTATATACATAAGAAATTATGATTTTTGTTAAATACTAATGTGAACTCTATATAGTATTTTATTAAACTATTTCTATAAGAAAACTTAATACATATCTTGTCTATTATATATGTGAGGAAATTTGTAATAAGGACTTTGTATAGATACATGTATGGTAGTGTCCCTACAAAGATGGTTGTGTGATTCTTAGTTGTTTTCTTGGGTTTGGTAGATCCTTGTGGGCCATAGCACCATTAGCATGGGATAGTTCTGATCGGACACTGATATCATAGCCTCAGCACAACATTGGACGAACTCCAGGCAAGTATACCTTGCCTCCCTCTACAATTTTTGCATGCTTATATTCTTTCTCTTTTATTTATATGTCATCATTTGTTTTCTCTTGGATTGTTTTAGTTTATATGCTTTCTTCATGTCATGTATATTAGTTTAGTTGTCTCGTTTATATACCGTTATTGTCCAGAGTTTGACATTATAGTTCATACTAGAGTTGTCCTTACATGTACCTTGACTGAGTCGTACTGTGTCATCACATGTACCTCGACTGAGTAGTATCGTGTAGTGGAATGAGTGCGTTATAACTGAACTGCTATTTCCTGTTTTCGTTTTCTCAACCTGCGAGTCCACACTCGGGGCGAGGGTTGACTGTTTGCACCTGCGAGTCCACACTCGACACGAGGGTGGTTGTCGTGAACTGACCTGCGAATGCACACTCGGGACGAGGGTTATTGATTTGTTCAAACCTGCAAGTCCACACTCGGGACGAGGGTTTGGTATCCGTTGATCTCTTGTTCACTTGTTTCTTCCAGCCGTTCATTTATGCGTAGTTGTTCTCGTATCCATGTTCATAGTCACTTGTCGTATTCTGTCTCTTTCCTGCTTATTTTTTATGCATGATATACTGCTAGATAGACATGTTTTATGTATCTTGCTAGTCCCCTGAGGACCTGATGATCACTTTAGGTAGCTAATTGCACAGAGTTAGTTAGCTGGTCATGATGAAAGTTAATTACATCTGTAGATTTCAGGTATTTGCTAGTGATATTACTTTGTTATGCTCTCGTGCTTTATATTCCTTATTATGGTATATTCTGTTTATTAGCATAGTTTATAGACTCATGTTATTCTCTTGGAGTCTAATCGGACATATATGATATTAGGATGTAGACCATGATCCATAATGTTCATTCTTGTTTATTATTCTTATTGTGGATTGAGATACAGTTTTGTCTTGCCACGATTAGGCATATTACCGTAGTCTACACAGCAAATATGTATTCGAGTTGGGCTGAAGTCTGCTTGATACGTAGCTGGCTTGCGTACGTACTTCCAACCAAAAAAGCGGGTGCGGATCGTGACAGCCATGAAGCATAGATTTGCTGTGTTGCAAGGTCTTTATTGTTCTTCAGAATCATTTGCCTCACTTCTACACCAGATGCTGGTATTGGCGTAATTCCTAGTTGAAGTCCTTATCTGCTTTATTGATCGTGTCTGCTTTCCTTCCTTACAACATGACAGTCTTTCTTGATATGACCTGTCTTCTTACAGCTGTAGCATATTGGTTCTTCGTCATCTCTGGAATCTTTCTTCTTTTTGTTAGATTTCTCATACTTTAGAAATCTTCTGAAGTTCCTAGTCATAAGGGCTATTCATTATCTGAACTGTCATTCTCACGTATCTGCTTCCCTTCCTTACAACATGACAGTCTTTCTTGATATGACCTATCTTCTTACAGCTGTAGCATATTGGTTCTTCGTCATTTCTGGAATCTTTCTTCTTTTTGTTAGATTTTTCATACTTTAGAAATCTTCTGAAGTTCCTAGTCATAAAGGCTATTTTTTCATTATCTGAATTGTCATTCTCACTTTCGTCATCGAAAGCTATCTTGTGATGCGCTTTAAATGCGATAGTCTTCTCTTTTGGTGTTGGCTCTTCAAATTCCTTAAGGTCCAGCTCATATGTCACAAGCTTTCCCATAAGTGTCTCCAGAGTCATTGTAGTGAGAATGTTCCCTTCAATTATAGTCGTTGCTTTGGGATTCCAGTTCTTGGTCAATCCATAAAGTACCTTTTGTATCTTTTCATGATTGCTATATTCTTTTCCAAGAGAAGATAGGGGATTAACAATATCTAAGAATCGAGTAAACATGTTAGTAGTAGTCTTATTAGGCTTCATTCTGAAGGCCTCATATTCTTGTGTGAGTCTTGATATTTTGGATTCCTTCACCTGTGAAGTTCCTTTATGAGTTACCTCAAGAAGTTTCCAAATCTCACGAGACGTGGCACATGTTGATACTCTATTGAATTCGATTTTATCTACTGTACAAAATAAAACATTAATAGCTTTTACATCAAGACTTGCTTGTTTCTTTTCATGATCAGTATACTTGTCATGCAGTTTTTCAACCAGATTCCCATCTTGAACAATAGGAAGTGGTTTCTTATAACCATCAATGACAATTGACCACAAATCGAAATCCAGTGACTTAAGATAAAACCTCATGCGTGTTTTCTAATACGTGTAATTTGTGCAATATTCAAATAGGGGATGCCTATTTATAGACCGGCCTTCACCATTACTAGTGTATAATGATGCCATTCTCAAAGAGTTTTAGTCCAACTTAGAGAAACCGTGCTCTGATACCAATTGTTGGATCGATGGCACCTCTAGAGGTGCCATCGATCCCACATAGTCGCTCCTGAGTTTGAGTCAAAGATGAAAGTAAGGAAACATGGAAAAATTCTTGGGATTGTAGGTCGCAGAGGCAAGACCTAGTAAAGGGCACCACGAAAAGGAAAGATAGGTATGGAAATATTGAGAAGAGTAATAACTGTGTAGGATGGTAAGTTGAGTCAAGTCATGCATGGTCGTGGACAACATGTACACAAGGACGAGGGTTCCTTGATGTAATCTCCCTATTTTTATATATTATTTATATTACTTATTTAAGTATTGAGCTATAAGACTTTCACATACTATTACTGCTGGTTTATAATTGTGAAATTTCCTTACATGGATATATATTTTTCTTTTGATATATATGTATAACAACAATAATGTTACAATCATGTGATCTATTATTTCTTGTAACTCAAGAATGTAGAACATATATTTCTAACTAATTAGGGCTTAGTTACTAAACCATAAATCCCTAAACCACCCTTAAATCCAAACCTGGCCATTAGCAAGTGAGAGCTACCCCCCTCATTAAATCCAATTAGGTTTTTATTGGATCCGGGTCTCATCAGCCCAAACCCGCTTGCAAATCAAGCTTTCAGCTGCTGTTAGAATGAATGAATGTGCGGACCCATTAGTGACCTTACCCGATAATTCAAATTTCTTTTGTTCCACTTCTTTAACCAATGTGTTCTTCCATTCCCCCCGCGTGTATAGTACACCTGCGAGAGCAGGCATGCCCCTAGCGTCCAAACGAACGACTTCTCCATCCGGCAACCCTAGCCACTCCCTATATAATAACCCCATGTTCATTCTCCCCTCTCCTAATATGTAACCTAGCCGCCATAGCCTTTAAAACTCCTCATCTCTAACTCCTTCTTCCTCCACCTCGCCGGCTTCCTCGGTAAGGCAGGGCTACAAGCTGCCTTCGTCCTAGTAGTGAAAGTATAGCACCCCAAGTCGAACTTTTCGATTTGCACCGCACGCGGCTGACGTCTCTGGTCGTGTGGCACCTCGACTATTCCTATGGAAGTTTCGAAGCATCTTGTCAGGGCGACGTAACAGCGATCAACGACTACTACCTGTGAGCATTCTCCGCTCCTTGCTTTGATTTCCCTAATCCTCCTATCTTTGTAGCAACTCCATGTTGGAACATTTAGTTTTACATCCTTAAATTTATGCATTAATAAAAGAAATAATTAAAAGAAATAGCAAGGTTAGGTTAGCAACTGTATCTGCAAATGGTAGTGTCTGTGTAAATTACTAACGAGCATGGAAAGGAAGGAAGGGGTGTTAAGTGAAAGTAGATAATTACTTGTGAAGTGTGGATCATGTAGGTAAGGGTTATGACAAATGGGAACACGGGGCAACAGGTGAATGTGAGGAAAAGGAATGGTAATGGAAATTTCATTTGTGTGTGGAGGGAAGAAGAAAATGCATGTTTTAGCTGCACATATAGTTGGCAGTTATATTAAACTCTTGCTAAGGAGAAAACAATATATGAATGTGCACTTCATCCCATTTGTTGAATTTATGGCCATGCCATCTTGAGTGGGAAAAGGAGATTGGGTTGTCTCTTTGATAATGTATGTGGCAATTATGGGAAATAGGTTGTGTGGGTAGAGTACAGAGAGAGAGAGTTGTTATACGAAAACTTTAAGTACTCACCTTTGTTAGTTGATTAGTTTTGATTTCACCTAAGGGAAAAAGTGGCATTGACTTGTGGGTGTGGCATTGACTTGTGGGTGTTGATTGTAGGAGGGCTAACAAAGGACTAAAATAGTAAATACCTGGACAAATGATAGGAATAATAAGTAGGTATTCTTTTCTCTAATAACACACACACACACACACACACACACACACACACACATATATATATATATATATATATATATATATATATATATATATATATATATATATATATATATATATATATATATATATTAGTTAATTATTAATTAGTTTAAAATGTCACCCTATTAACCATCCTACTAAGACACCCTGACTTCATATAGTATTTATAATAGGATATACTAGCTCTATCTATTTGTATTGATATAATTTAGAAACCAAAAACCTTAAGTTTCCTTCTATTTCTTTTTGCCTAAAGGATAGAAATCTGGCTAATTAGTTATCTAATTAGTCGTAATTATTTCTCTAGGACCTTTCGACATTTTGGATTCTACGGACTTGGACGTGGGACCTACTCGTCCATTACAGCACCCGGAGCCAGGTAAGTATACCTTGTCATCTTGTATTTCAGTTCCAATTTTAATTTCTTAAATATATGTTTTATTTTATACATACAGACGTAGGACTGTCGATCGAATACTTAGCGTCCGAGGCAAATTCGGAAGTAGGCGTACGTTTGTAACATCTAGTATCGATCATTAGAGACTGTCTCGATATCGTAGTTGTACCAACCTTGATATACTTGTACCATAGGACACTGTTTGTACACTTTTATTTTTCCAGACTTCTTGTATTCCAGAGTTGTTCGGAAGTCTGTGTTTATTCATGACCCTTATTAGGTTACATTTACTTTACTATGTTTGGCCAACCATTATTGTTAGCGGATCAGATCACGCGAGTCGTGGATTCGACTTGTACAGTCTCATGGGAGGGAAGGACAACTACTAGATGCTTGGACTACTATGCACACACTGTTTCATATACACCGTTGAGTCTCTATATCGGAGCTATGATCCTGCATCCCGTTGAGTCTCTATATCGGAGCTACGGATTTGCACCCTATTAAGTCTCTATATCGGAGCTACGAATTTTATATTTAGAAAGTCCACGTATCCAACATTATCCTCAATTAAGTAGCGTATCACATAGAATGGTTGTTGTCTAGTTTACCTTGTCCCTATACAGTTTACATAATCACATTTCTAGCACTGTTTACATCTGGCTTGCATATTATGTACCTTGTTGCGTCCCGCTGAGGACCTGGTTTTCTATTACAGGCTTAGACAAGGAAGATTATCCGGAGGTCTACGGATCCGGAGTTGAGCCAGGATCAGGATTAGCAGCTGACGACAAGATTTATCCAGTAGAGTAGCTTGTCCCATTAGTAGAGCTCTTCCTGATTTGACTTCATTATCTAATTAGGCTGTTGTCAGATCTAGTTATCTTTCTATTTTTTTTTCATTCGGTATTGTATCAGTAGAATGGTTTCCGCAAGACTCTTTTCATTAAGTATTTGTATTTTGACTATATTTCATACTTATGTTATTTCAGCACATTGTGGTTTTATTCATATTATTTACTATGTGTTCCTTGATCGTAATTGTGGATGAGATAAGTTACTTGTGATCGTTTGGGCATTTACGTTATATTACTGTACTTTACAGCTTAAGTGCTACTCTAATGGTTCCATTAAATTGGGTTAATTATTGGGAGTGGTACTCGCTGGCCTTGCTACGTGACTCGGTTCCGTATTTTTGGAACTGGGACGTGACATGGTTTTTGTGGTGGCCCATGCAGGCCAAGATTTAAATCGTCTTGGTTACCTAACTATGCCAAGTGAGTCTACAATTAGGATTATAACTTAGAGATCTCATCTACTTGCTTGAATACCTCTCTATGGCACCTCCTTATTGTTTGCAAAAAACAAAAGTTTGATTATAAACTGAGAAAAGTACAAGAGCACGATTTGATTTATGGAGGAGTACAACTGTAGGAATCTGATAAAAAGATAATCACTTTATCCCTTGGACAATGCGATGTCGAAGAAGAAAGCCTTTGGAGAGTGCTGCAGCAAGTGCTCAGGAGATTATAATCATTTGTGATGATTGTGAAGTGATTTGGAACTCTATTTATAGAGTTCTGAAATAACTGTCAGCCAGTTATTCTGATTGTCGTCCACTGTAATTGGCGCACCATCATCCTTTGTACGAACGATTAACTTAACTGCATATGACACATGGCATTCCATAAGAGAGATGCGCTTTGTCGTAGGTAGTATCGTGTGCACGTTCTTCGAGATTAGTGACATGCGTGCCATGACATCTAACTGTTTCTAGATAATTTGATCAAATAGCGCCAAATGCTGAATGGCTCTGGGCGCTATTTGCTGTTTTAATGTCCTCTGCTTAATATAGTGATATTGATTACTTCGTGCCAAATGCAATTGGTGCAAGGCAGCTGTCAGTCATTATGACAAATCTGACACAATCTCCTCGAGCGCTGTGCGCTCGGGATTCGAACGGATTTTCCTTGATTGACGTATTGTTAGTAATGATGACAACTATTTCAGCTTCTCAAGGAAGCTTGCCATGTGGCGGCCAGTGCCACCTAAGTCCAGCGCCAACTGATTCCATGCGCCATCCGATGAACAGCACCATTTGATGATTTGAGTCCTGACGCCATTTATGAGTAGCGCATAGTGATGTTTATAGTTTTTTAGCTTCTACAAGACCACCTTCAAAGTTTTCAAATTTGAAAAAACTTTAAAATTTAGAATACTTTGAATAAGAAGTTGTTTTAGCATGATTGGCGCATGATAAAAATCATAACCGACCCGCTTTTCTCGTGCGAATCGTGCAGCCATTACACTTTGCTTTGGCTATACATTGCTCTAAGTAAAGAAATAAAAACATTTTCTTAAAAACTTTATCTCTCGAGCTATTGTCTTCTTTTCCTCTCTTCTTCTTCGAAGCTTCTATGGCGCCCAAGAGAACCGCTGCCGAGAAAGGAAAGAAAGTGGCCGGAGCCACATCGCGCGTGCCTCCGTTGATGGTGCCACAGCACGTCACGCCGTCGGCGAGAGCCAAAGAGGCGAACCTTGCTCTTGAAGGAGAGAAACTCATTAGAGAAGATGAAAATAGAATGCTCGCGCCATTCGCGTGTATCACAATTCAGGGCCAACATCGATCGCCTCTTTCAGAGTGTTGGTTGGTGCTTTGCACCATCTGCAAAATGTGCCACCTCTTTCAGAGTGTTTGGCTAAAAAAATTAAAAAATGACGCCTTACGCCATTTGTCATGTCTTAAGCATAATGCACCATCTGACGTATTGCGCAAATCATAAGAAAACAAGCGCTACTGATTGATGTACCATCTATAAATTTGATTTAAGAACTGTCATACTGCATGCGCTAACTGAGGATTGTTCTTTCTCTTTTCTGCGCCATTCATGAATGGCGTATGGTTAATAATTTTTTTAGGATTCTAACTCTCTGTTTTCTTTTGCAGTTGACTTGAGAGAAGATCCTTATGCTGAGGAATTGGCTTCTACCTTTC
This sequence comes from Iris pallida, assembly GCA_029216955.1. NCBI lineage: Eukaryota > Viridiplantae > Streptophyta > Magnoliopsida > Asparagales > Iridaceae > Iris > Iris pallida. The sequence continues at coordinate 6,736,057 of JANAVB010030219.1, read as the reverse complement.
GAGTATCAAGAAGATCTCTCTCATGTCAACTTTTTGCAATATGATGAGCCAACTCCCAGGCGGACTGCGCTGGAGAATCAAGACAATAAGACTGATGTGTTTGATAAATGGCACTCCCTTTATGTCTGAGGATGCAAATCCTCATAAGAAATCGACGTTCCTCTTTGGAGAAGCTATAGATGCAGACTCTCAGCCCAAGTCGAAGAAAGACCGTCGAGCTTTCGTAAGGGGAAATACATTGGTATACCTTCCTGAAATGATAAGGAATCTGTCCTTATCTCGATACGCCCATGCTAGCAATACAAGAAAGATATCCTGGGACTTGACTCCTGCTAAGAAGCCAGAGTTGGAAGAATATGTCACAGGCATGGGGAGCGCAACAAAGACATCTTATTCTGTAATTCTAAGTAGTATAGTACCCACTTAAGAGGTTTGAGACCCAGTTGCATACCGTTTGATGACGCGGTCATAACGCTACCTGTCAGAATTCCCATCTTCGCCAACATGTGTGCTACATTTAAAGGAGAATATCCTCGCAATACTACCACGAGACTAACTGGCCTAATGCATCCGGAGATTGTTCGTTGAAATCGCCTTTCGGTGTGGGCTTTAAATAACTTCTGTGAGAGATTACAGGAACTGGGACTCTATGAAGCCATTTTGACTACTTCTGTGGGATCCAAAACATATTCTTGGCTTTAAAAGAAAGGTACAATAGTAGGACTGGTACCTTTGCCACTCCTCACGGAGAATTAGGCTTTGTTTTTCATGAAATGCAGTTTCTTTAGTGTCTGCCAATGGGAGATAACCCTTATGAAGAGTACGTACCAACAAAGTGTAAAACCCCTCAAAATTTTGAAAGGTTTTTTTAAATTTAATTTTATTTATTATTATCATTGTATTCTTTCCATTAGGAGAATGGGTATATGGGTTTTGTTTAAAAATGTTAAATATTACAGATAGTAAATACTTATACAAGTCTTTTAAACGAGATAAGTTTGTACAATAAAGTTTTTTTTGCAAATTTTGAGATTTAATTTAGCCCCTAGAAGATTTTTGGAAATTTATATTAAAAATATTGAAGAATTTTTATGTGTTAAATATGTAATATTTAAAGCTAATTTTTATTAAAAAAATTCAAATCGCTACTGTTCATATGAACAGTAGCGATACCAGGCCGAGTCTAAGCCGACCTCTCTGATCGGCCACAGAGCTCATATATATATCAAGAGAGAATCGAATCTCTCAAACCCTAGCAACCCTAACCCATCACCTTGCGATCTCCACTCCTTGGCGTCACTGCGTGCGGCCCCCGGCGGGCCACTGGCCGTGGCAGCGCCGGCCAAGGCCGCGCACAATATGGCAGCAGTAACAGCAATGCCAACAGCAAAAGCGGCTACAAACCCCTTCTTCGCAGCGACGACACCACCTCTACAGTTCATCGTTTCGTGAACCGTCTTCGCAGGTGCATAGACAACCTAACCGAGTTCAATTCCCTTCAATTATTTTATTTTAATACGCAATGTATACGACAAAAAACGAGTTCCAAAATCGAGGAAAACTCGACTTCTAGACGATTATAAACAGTCCCAACCACTCCTGTTTGGGGGCAGATTCCGATCAACACAGTCGACCTTTTTCGAAACTTTCTGAACAGACCTTTAGACAACATATAGGAGATGTAGATCCTTATTGTAGACAACGAATTTGATGCATATCCGTCGAAATTTGTCGTATCGGCCCCTTTGTAAAATTCCCAATTACTTTGTACATGTTTGTTAAATCGAGACGAAACTTACGCCAGCAGCACCATATCATTTTTCTTGTCCTGTATGCCAAGTTTGGTCCGATTCTGAGGAGGTCGATCGGAACGCCTACGGGTAAATTTGTGCACGACTCACCGGAATCCAAAATTTGACATATGGTTGGCTTCGTTTCCTCAAAATGGACCCGTAGACATGTAGTTTGACAACTTTAGAGACCGTCGGTTCTGACACGCATTTAGGTGCAAAACGGGTCCAAAAGTGGACATCGTTTTGACCCAAAATTATGATTTTACCCCTGTTCCAGAATTGGACTTTTGGACAGACGTTTCCTAGATATATCTTTTATTCCAAACACGTTAGTGGTGTTTATTTCAGCATCCGAGGACGTATGAGGGATTTGGCTTTCATCACTTCACTATTCTGACGGTTCGAGCTATTGGACGTCGTTCTTTTGTACACAACCTCAGGCAAGATACATTGCCATATTTACTGCTTATATTTAGTCTGTATTTTTTTATTGCATATAACTGTTTACTTATCTTCAGTTCTTGTAGTTGTACCATTATTACAGTTTTTGATTTATTGCCTGCTCAGTGATATTAGCTACTTTACTTATTATCCTTTGATTGCATATGGACATAAAGTTAAGGGACTACCATTTGAAGTATATAACGTAAGCCTTGACACAGTTGTACCACGAGGTATGTGTGAGATGAGTAGCATGTAGAGGTACTTGAGTGATGACTGATCACCAGTGCGCATGCGTTAGGGATAACTGCTAATAGAGGCATGTTAGGAGACTTGGCAGTTAATAGAGGTATATGAGTCATGGATGTGACACTACTAGGCATTGGGTGGGAAGAACAGTTCCTTAACATATGGGCCACGTACGCACTTTCCTATTATTGTCGGTTATCTCCGCTGGAGATACGGTCCTGGATCCTGATACCTGATTTCCTTCTGGCCTCTGACATTCGATGAATGTTATGCTTTGAGGTCCCTGGTATCCTGATGGCACCATACCTAAGTTTCCTGTACCTGTAGCCAGATGCCTATGCGTTGAAGGTTTGTTCTTAACTGCATAAACACATTAGAATGGTTAGGTAACCTTAGTCTATGTCATGTCCCCCGTTCCATTAGTAACTTGGGACGATGTCGCATCGCGGAATAGTGTGCTACCCCTTGTCCTTGTTTGGTTGTAGGGGTAGTCCATGGTTTCGATGATGAGGTATTAGATCTTGTTACAATTGGGACTATTTTATTTTACTTGTGATTTATGACATATTATGTATATATTCAGTTATATGGCATGTTCTTTATGTATCTTGTTATGTCCCTCTGAGAACCTGCTGAATTCTCCAAGTGTGTGCTTTTGTGATGTTTCGCAGGTACATTAGCCAAGGCCGTGATCTTCTCCATTCCTTCGAAGATTATTGCTCTTGGTTCGTCTTACCATTTTATCGATCATTCTCTTGCATATTTTATATCATTTAAATAGTTGGTAGTAGATTTGTCTCCGCCCAACTACATGTACAATGACAAATTATTGAGTTGATTTATATCATTATTCTTTTGATTTTGTGGATGAGATTAGTATTGTAGTTTACTGTATATTACAGCTTATGTATACATACGGGGGTTCAATACATTGGAGTATACTTTGTATGTATACAGCTGGCATGTCCATGTACTTAGTCCCATGTATTTTGGGCCTGGGGCTTTACATGTTTTTGTGGTGGCCCATGCAGGTCGAGTTTATCAATTCGGTTACGTTACTGTACCGATATGAGCCTGTATATAGGATTAGAATCTAGGAATCTCATCCACAAGCTTAACTTCCTCCCTTGATTCCAATTTCAAACTCTCGTCCGACAACCTTGACTTCCTTCTGCTTGATTTCTTTTCTACCATAAATCTTAACTTTTCCTTCGTGTCTGATAAAAAGGTTAGGAAGATAACTCATACTAGTTACACATGTTTTATTTGTAAATCACTCTATTAGTTGACTTTTATAAGTTGGGTAGTATGCCTCACGGTCTATCACCACGTATTCTTATAACACATTATTGAAATATAACTGGATGACACTAAATATAAGCTAGTATAGGAAGCTATGTTTACATATAATATAGAGATTTAGTAGCCCATACCCCATGGGTCAACCAAGACCTAATACAAGAGACAGTAGGATGACTGTATAAACAAAAACACCGGATAGGACTTAGATCCTTGTGAAACTTGAACCATTTATAACTGCTTTCATCATTATCTCCCGTACTTATACTTTGAACTACCATGAATGATGACGCTATTAATAGCCTAATTTGGCAAGCTTATTCTTTATTGAGCATGTTCAGGACATATGTATACTGGGGACGCCCACAAGCATATTGTCAAATTAGAATCAATATATTATGGTCTGATCAACCATGTGCAACTGGTTCACTCTTCATATGAATATCCCACGTGGATTGAGATATAGAGGTCTCTAGGATCTCATCCGCGACTGCATTGACAATTCCACTTGAATTATACATTTGCCCTTGAATCGCATAATTGTATTCGATGACATCTTTCATGAACTCTTTAATGTTTTTTTTCTTTCACCGATTTGGAAAGACGAAACGCTCATATTTGATAGATAGATACGGAGTATCTCCCAATGGCCATTATAGTCGTATACACAAGCATAGCTACCATCGGCTAGCCATGTGACTAGAACCTTGCCTTGAGTTATCCTTTCGACCCTCAAACTACTATTGTGACCTTCTAGCCATTTGAATTTGAGAATGATTAGGATTTTACCCTTAGACAAAATACCAACCTAGGAGACTATCTATTCTCAAGGAACCAATTGTTGTGAGTCTCTAATTATTTGCTTGAAACTTGCTTTAACTAGCAACCCTTAAGCCTTAACCCAACCTTTCCTCGACCAAGCTCACAGTTTAAACATGAGATGAATAGACAAAAGTAAGGACAATTATTTACCATGACTATAGTAGACACCCATCCCGAGAGTGGATTCCAACAGATATTATCCAAGTTATGTAAATTTTGATATTAAGACCCAACTAGCATAAGAACACCACCGTCACTAGCTTAGCCAATACCATAGCTTGAATACCCTGTCATATTATGATTTACCAGTTATCAACAGCAATACATGAGCACTACATCAAATACCACTAGGACCCTTGTGACTATAGTCTGGCAGGCTTGACACAAATTGAAATTCACAACTTAGTAGTTAGAGATATGTCATATGACGTACCTTAGACTTGGTTACCCCCACCGATAACTCTTGTATACTATGGACAAGTGGATCATTCTATTTTGTCAACCCGTGTGTCATTGTACACACTCTTTTTCATTTATTGAGGAACGATCCTTGAACTTGACTCATATCTACCGTATCACGTTACGTCGTACCTTATTTTTTATTATCAAGAGTCTAGGTACAATATCCAGACTTTAAAATTCTTCTAACCTCATTAATCCTAAAACCATGTCCTAGCTTCTAAAGTGAGTAGAATATAAGCCTTTTAAAATTTTAGGATACACAAGGATTACCGATTGATCAAGATAAGTCGATTTCCATTAGGATGATTATTAGTGCCCCATGAACTCCCACTTTCCATTTAGATCATTTGGGGTCCTCGTTTGTGACATTAATATTTAGAGCACGAGACCAGCTGTTACCTTCCAACAAACTTCATATAGAAGACATAGACAACTCCACCTTCATTTGGGCATATCATGTCCCACTAAAATACGTCCCTTTGTACTCTATTTTTACGTGGCGACTTTCGAGTCAAAAAGGCTAGCTATAACCCTTACGATAATACCGATATACTTTCCGACTCTAATTAGGGAACCAACCTTGAATCAAATCTTTTGACCCAATGTATGATAGTGATCTACTCAAAGCCCACTACGCACGTGCCACTAGTGTGCCAATCAATTGAGTCTTCTTGTGCTACTTAAACACAAAAGTCACGGAAGGCATATTCTTGGGCCTTAGGAACCTGGCTAACCAACTCGACGGGAAATTAGCCCAACTACTGTCTTGGAACCTACATAAAATTACCCTAACCTACTAGGAATGACTCAGATTGATGTCATAACATCTCATCCAGTCAATATAGATTACAACCTATAATTCATTCAATCAAAGGTCAATGTCCAATTAGGGGAATCCATTAAGACCCAGTTAAACCCATCCTTGAATATAACCATATTTGGACTATAACACCAAACTTGATGAAATAGGTCCTACACCTATTAGGTATCCCTCATCTCATGGCCAACTAATTCTCTTCCATGAACTCCTTAATAATATCTCTTCGTAACCTGTATTAAGAGATGAATAGAACCCTTTTGTACCAACTTGCTTTCGGTTATGCTTAACCAAGGCCACTCATACTATCTTGAGGGAACATGGTTAATAAAAGAGTTATGTTAAAAACAAGTAACACCTTGGCTTCCTTTAGACTTTATGACTACAATTAGAAGTACCTCATAGCCTCATACATCTATAGAAATTTGACCATATCAGAAGTCCTATTACTGTGCTTGCTGAGTTTAACCCATTTATGTAGGTTGGATAAAACCATGAACTTAGTATGCCATATCCGTTATAACAGAATGCCATTCGTAACAGTTCCTACATCTGCTTGGGATTACGATACGATCTATGTAATGTATTTTTACACCCTTTGTCGTGCGTTTAGATAACCATGGTAAAGGATCACAACCTTGATTCTTCAAAATCTTGTTCTAACATAAAATCGTGTCTTAGTTTCATTTCAAGAACGAAATTTCCTGAAGTATATAGGCAAGCCTCACTAAGAAATTGCAAATTATTGGTATAAATTGATTCCAATTGAACTCATAAAAACAATGGTTTATAATGTTCCCTCCTATCTATATCAATTGATACTCCCTACTGTGACCTGGATAATTGAAGATAACAATAGTCTTCTCCTTCCAAGAAGTCCACACACTCATTAACTAGACCAATTAAGCTACACACATGATGTACACAAACCCACCATCTTGTGCTTCATTTCAATTACACCACATGTATGACATAAATATTTAGAATAAACCACAGATGTACATCTTGATCCATGTGATTTTAAAACCTTACAAATATCAACCCATCCTCTTAAGTAAACTAAATGATCTATTCAAGACGCATTACATCTATGACATAGGTATTCCCCTTAAGGAAACACATGCCTCATACATGACACCAAACACCAACCATAGGCACTAGTCATTATGACTTAGAGATTCAAAGACTCTTACCTAATCAAGCTCTATAGAAAGGTTTCCCGCACTTACTAAGGACTTTCAACTCTTTGTTCATGAACTCTATTTTTTCTAAATTTTTGTAATCTCATCTCTTAGTACCTATGCTAGACGAAGACCGAAATTCCTTTGGACCAATATGTTCTAGCTATGATTAAATAAGGGTTCTATACCGTCTTGTTGAAAGTGTGACCCCTAAAGGAACAATGTTAACCGAAACAACCCCCATAGAAATTATTGACCAAGAACCCCATATGCGATATCTAGGCTTCCTTCAAATCCGTGATTGCTGTCAGAAGTGTTCAATATTCTCGTGCCCATCATTAGAAATTGTCCTTATTTGAAGTTTTGTAACAACGATTTCGCGGATAGCCATCTTTTATAAGTTGGGTAGAGCTACAAACCGAGATACCTTATCTTGTAGATTGTGGAGCCAATGTGGTTTCCTTTTTATAATCTACCTCCCGTTGTCCGACAAACCGAAGGTACGACTTTTCGTTGCTAGTTCCTGTAATATCGCATTACATTGTATATCCCCCTACCTTTAGTTTAATTTCGAGGACGAAATTTTTATAAGTTGGGTAGGATGTAAAACCCCTCAAAATTTCGAAAGATTTTTTTTAATTTTATTTTATTTATTATTATCATTTTATTCTTTCTATTAGGAGAAGGGGTATATGGGTTTTGTTAAAAAATGTTAAATATTACAGATAGTAAATACTTATACAAGTCTTTTAAACGAGACAAGTTTGTACAAGAAATTTTTTTGCAAATTTTGAGATTTAATTTTGCCTCTAGAAGATTTTTCGAAATTTATATTAAAAAATATTTAAGGATTTTTATGTGTTAAATATGTAATACTTAAAGCTAATTTTTTTTCAAAAAAATAAAATTTCAAATCGCTATTGTTTACATGAACAGTAGCGATACCAGGCCGAATCTAAGCCGACCTCTCTGATCGGCCACAGAGCTCATATATATATATATATATATATATATCAAGAGAGAATCGAATCTCTCAAACCCTAGCAACCCTAACCCATCACCTCGCCGGCCAGGCCACGCACAACACAGCAGCAGTAACAGCAACACCAACAGCAACAGCGGTTGCAAACACCTTTTCACAGCAATGACACCACCTCCATGGTTTGTGGTTTCGTGAACCGCCTTCGCAGGTGCATAGACAACCTAACCGAGTTCGAATTCCTTCAATTATTTTATTTTAATATGCAATGTATACGACGAAAAACGAGTTCCAAAATTGAGAAAAACTTGACTTCTAGACGATTATAAACTGTCCCAACCACCCTTGTTTGGGGGCAGATTTCGATCAATCCAGTAGTTCTTTTTTAAAACTTTCTGAACAGGCCTTTAGACAACATATAGGTGTTGAAGATCCTTCTTATAGATTTATTTTTTATCAAATATATAGAAAGTTAATTCATTCCAAAATCCTAGAAAAATTAGTTTTTAAAACTAAAAATTTATGAAAATTTTCCCGAGACGACATGCATTCCGCAAAATCGGACGACGTGGTCATGAACTGAAAGCATCAAAAGGTGCATATCGACTTTATGGACGTATGAGTTTTGACGGAATTCAAATTGGTTGCGTTTGCACGACGAATTTGATGCGTATCCGTCAAAATTCGTCGTATCGGCCACTTTGTAAATTTTCTAATTACTTTGTGCACGTTCGTCAAATCGAGCCAAAACTTACGCTAGCAAGATCGTATCATTTTTTGGTCCTGTATGCCAAGTTTGGTCCGATTCTGAGAAGGTCGATCGGAACGCCTAATTGGCGGGCCCGCGACCCGCTCCAACGGGCGAATTTGTGCACGACTCATCAGAATCCAAAATTGGACATACGGTTGGGTTTGTCTTCTCAAATCGGACCCGTAGACATGTAGTTTGACGACTTTAGAGACCATAGATTCTGGCACACATTTCGGTACAAAATGGGTCCAACGGCGGACATCATTTTGACCCAAAATTATGATTTTGACCCTATTCCAGAATTGGACTTTTGGACAGGCATTTCCCAGACATATCTTTTATTCCAAACACGTTCGTAGTGTTTATTTCTGCATCCGAGGACGTATGAGGGATTTGGCTTTCATCGCTTTACTATTCTGACGGTTCGAGCTATTGGACGTCGCTCTTTTGCATACAATCTCGGGCAAGATATCTTGCCATATTTACTGCTTATATTTAGTCTAAATTTTTTGTTATTACATATCATTGTTTACTATTTTCCAGTTCTTATAGCTGTACCATTATTACAGTTCCTGATTTATTGTCTGCTCAGTGATATTAGCCACTTTACTTATTATCCTTTGATTGCATATGGACCTAGAGTTAAGGGACTACCATTAGTAGTGTATAACATAAGCCTTGACACAATTGTAACACAAGATATGTGTGAGATGAGTAGCAAGTTGAGGTACTTGTGTGATGGCTGATCACCTATGTGCATGTGTTAGGGCTAACTGCTAATAGAGACATGTTAGGAGACTTGGCAGTTAATAGAGGTATAGGAGTCATAGATGTGACTCTACTAGACATTGGGTGGGAAGAACAGTTCCTTAACGTTTGGGCCACGTATGCACTTTCCTATTATTGTCGGTTATCTCTGCTGGAGATACGATCCTGGATCCTGATACCTGATTTCCTGATGGCCTCTGACATTCGATGAATGTTATGCTTTGAGATCCCTGGTATCCTGATGGGACCATACCTATGTTTCCTACACCTGTAGCCAGATGCCCATGCGTTGAAGGTTTGTTCTTAACTGCATAAACATGTTAGAATGGTTAGGTAACCTTAATCCATGTCATGTCACTCCCGTTCCATTAGTAACTTGGGATAATATCGCATCGCAGAATAGTGTGCTACCCCTTGTCCTTGTTTAGTTGTAGGGGTAGTCAACTATTTCGATGATAAGGTATTAGATCTTGTTACGATTGGGACTATTTTACTTTACTTGTGATTTATGACATATTATATATATATTCAGTTATGTGGCATGTTCTTTATGTATCTTGTTACGTCCCTCTGAGGACCTGGTGAATTCTCCAGGTGTGTGCTTTTGTGATATTTTGCAGGAGCTCTAGCCAAGGTTGTGATCTTCTCTATTCCTTCGAAGATGATTGCTCTTGGTTCGTCTTGCCATTTTATCGATCATTCTCTTGTATATTTTATATCATTTAAATAGTTGGTAGTAGATTTGTCTCCGCCAAACTACATGTACAATGACAAATTATTGAGTTGATTTATACCATTCTTCTTTTGATTTTGTGTATGAGATTAGTATTATGGTTTACTGCATATTACAGGTTATGTAAACATACGGGGGTTCCACACATTGGAGTATACTTTGTATGTATACAGCTGGCATGTCCACGTACTTAGTCCCATGTATTTTAGGACTGGGGCATTACATATTTTTGTGGTGGCCCGAGTTTATCACTTCGGTTACGTTACTGTATCGATATGAGCCTGTATATAGGATTATAATCTAGGAATCTCATCCACAAGCTGGACTTCCTCCATTGAATCTAATTTCGAACTCTCGTCCGACAACCTTGACTACCTTCTGCTTGATTTCTTTTCTACCATAAATCTTAACTTTTCTTTCGTGCCTGATAAAAAGGTTAGGAAGATAACTCATACTAGTTACACATGTTTTATTTCTAAATACTCCATTACTTGACTTTTATAAGTTGGGTCGTATGTCTCACGGTCTATCACCACGCATTCTTATAACACATTAATGAAATATAACTGGATGACACTGAATATAAGCCAGTATAGGAAGATATGTTTACGTATAATACAGAGATTTAGCAGCCCATACCCTATGGGTCAACTAAGACCTAATACAAGAGATAGCAGGACGACTGCATAAATAAAAACACCGGACACGACTTAGATCCTTGTGAAACTTGAACCATTTATAACTGCTTTCATCATTATCTCTCATACTTATACTTTAAACTTCCATGAATAATGATGCTATTTATAGCCTAATTTGGCAAGCTTATTCTTTATCGATCTTGTACAAGACATATGTATACTGGGGACGCCCACAAGCATATTGTCAAATTAGAATCAATGTATTATGGTCTGATCAACCATAGTGCAACTGGTTCACTCTTCATATGAATATCCCACGTGGATTGAGATATAGAGGTATCTAGGATCTCATCCGCGACTGCATTGACAATTCTACTTGAATTATACATTCGCCCTTGAATCGCATAATTTTATTCGATGACATCTTTCATGAACTCTTTAATATTTTTTTCCTTTCACTGATTTAGAAAGACGAAATGCTCGTATTTGATAGATAGATACGGAGTATCCCCCAATGGCCATGATAGTTGTATACACAAGCATAGCTACCATCGGCCAGCCCTGTGACTAGAACCTTGCCTTGAGTTATCCTCTCGACCCTCAAACTACTATTGTGACCTTCTAGCCATTTGAATTTTAGAATGATTAGGGTTTTACCCTTAGACAAAATGCCAACCTAGGAGACTATCTATTCTCAAGTAACCAATTATTGTGAGTCTCTAATTATTTGTTTGAACCTTGCTTTAACTAGCAACCCTTAAGCCTTAACCCAACCTTTCTTCGACCAAGCTCACAATTTAGACATGAGATGAATAGACAAAGGTAAGTACAATTATTTACCCTGACTATGGTAGACACCCATCCCGAGAGTGGATTCCAACAGATATTATCTTAGTTATGTAAATTTTGATATTAAGACCCAACTAGCATAAGGACACCAACGTCATTAGCTTAGCCAATACCATAGCTTGAATACCCTGTCATATTATGATTTACTAGTTATCAACAGCAATACATGAGCACTACATCCAATACCACTAGGACCCTTGTGACTATAGTCTGGCAGGTTTGACACAAATAGAAATTTATGACTTAGTAATTAGAGATCTTTCATATGACGTGCCTTAGAGTTGGTTACCCCCACCAATAACTCTTGTAAACTATGGACGAATAGATCATTCTATTTTATCAACCCGTGTGTCATTGTACACACTCGTTTTCCATTTATTGAGGAACGATCCTTGAACTTGACTCATATTTACCGTATTGAAATTCTTCTAACCTCATTAATCCTAAAACCATGTCCTAGCTTCTAAAGTGAGTAGAAATAGATACATAGCACACATTTTCAAATATGATATTTCTTCAAGAATTTGTCGTTGATAGGCATCATAGCGATTCGGCCGTCCATCCCGGTTAGTTGATAAGTCCCGTTAGAGAAAACTTTGCTTACAACATAAGGACCTTCCTACTTTGGTTCGAACATGCCCTTGCTCATGTTTGTCATAGTTATAGGATGTCTGACAGTAAGGACCAGTTTGTCTTTTTAAAATGTTCGTACTTTGACTTTACGGTTGAAGGCTTTTGAGACACGGGCTTGATATAGCTCGATGTGTTGTTGAGCTAGTAGTCGCTTCTCGTCAAGTGCTTCAAGCACCTGAAGTCAAAGACGATCATTGTTTTCTGTTGTGAGCTCATTGGCAATGGCTATTCTCTGTGACAGGATTTGAATTTCCAACGGTAGGATAGCTTCGCATCCATACACCAAAGAGAAAGGTGTATAGCTAGTCGGAGTGCGTATAGTAGTACGGTAGGCCCATAGACATTCTCTAAGCTTTTCACTCCAGTTCCATTTATTGGTAGAAACAAACTTCTTGAGAAGCTTGATGATCATTTTGTTGAATGCTTCTGCCAAACCATTAGCTACGAGATTGTACACCGTTGAAGCAACATTGTTGATTCGATTGTCATCACAAAATCGAGTGAACTTCTGACTGACGAATTTAGGTCTGTTATCGTGGATGATTCGTCGAGGAATGCCAAATCTGTAAATCATATGATGTTTGATAAAATTGATGACAATACTTGTCTTGACTTCAGCTAAGGGTATAGCTTCTGCCAGCTTTGAGAAGTAATCGGTTATAGCTAATATAAACTGATATCCTCGAGATGAAGGTGGATTAATAGGGCCGATTACATCCATGCCCCATGCTTCAAAGGGCCTTGATGCTACAGTGGAATGTAAGAACTACGATGGTTGGTGGATGAAATCTGTATGGATTTGACATGCTCGATATTTTCTTGAATATTCAATGGCATCTGACACCATTATAAGCAGATAATATCCCATGCGTCGGATTCGATCATGTAGCTTAGGACCAGTTTGATGTACACCAAAGACAACATCATGAGCTTCATATAGTATCTACTTTGCTTCATCTCCCGCTTGACAGTGTAGAAGCATAACATCAAATGATCGCCGATAGAGTGTTTTGGAGGTATAATTGTAGTAGAATCAGAGTGACCACCGACGGATTATCGTTGCTTCTTTGGGATCTTCAAGTAAGATGTCATGTATCACAAAGTCGATAAAAGGAGCCCTCCAGTCTTCACTCGTAGTGCAAATCCCGACTGAATTGTTGTATTCAAGGTGCAAATTATTCTCGATGCAGAATAATTCCCTATTGATGATAACGATCAGCTGTTGTCTGTTCACAGGAATCGCTAATACTGCTGCTAGATTAACGAGTGCATCAACTTCTGTATTGCATATTCGACGTATATGTTTAATGAAGAAACCTTTCAACAATGTAGCCAGTTTGACTGCTACTTCATGGTATGGAATGAGATCTTGATGCCGCACTTCATACGTACCTCTAACCTGATTTACAATCAGTTTAGAGTCTCCGTATGCCTCCAGATACTCGATATCCAACTGCTTAGCTAATTGGAGACCAATGAGTAGAGCATTGTATTCAACAACATTATTAGAGCATGGCTCGTCCAAGGAACAGGCTCTTTAAACGGCCAATCCTTCAGGAGATACAAGAACGATTCCAACTCCAGCGACGATAGTGCCTTTAGGTCCGATTCAGAATGCACCATCAAAGAATAGACGCCAAGCAAGTATTCCTTCTGAAATCATGTTAGATTCTAAAGTTTTATCAGAAATTTTGTCGTAGAGTTTAGACGTTTCGGGAATTGGATGAGCCGCCAAGAAATCAGCTAGGGCTTGCCCCTTAACAGACTTTTCTGGGACATAGACCATATCATATTATGTTAGCAATACAACCCATATAACGAGTCTGAAATTGAGTGTACTGGGCTTCTTCATCAAGACTCGGAGAGGATTGACTCTGGAGATGACATGAATGGTCTGACCCGTGATATAATACCGTATTTTTTGGACAGCGAACATCAAGGCTAGACATTCTTTTTCTACCGGGCTGTATTGATATTCAATGCCGATCATTGTACGACAGAGTTAATAGATTGCTTGCTCATGGACTTCCTTATTCTTCTGGGCTAGTAGGGCACCCAGGGAATGATCCATTGCTCGAACATACATCAGGAAGGGTATTTTTGTGATTGGAGGCACTAGGACTAGAGGGTTCATCAAGTACTATTTTATGTCTTCAAATGCTTGCTGGCATTTGTCAGTCCAAACGAAAGATACACCTTTCTTCATCAATTGAGTGAATGGTCTGCAGCGTCCAGAGAGATTTGAGATGAACCTTCTGATGTACGCAAGTCGTCCCTAGAATCCTTATAGCTCTTTTAGGTTGCGTGGTGGATGTAACTCTTGAATGGCTTTGACTTTCTTGGGGTCAATGTGTATACCCTTAGAGGTAATAACGAATTCGAGGAATTTGCCACTAGAGACTCCAAGCAATGACTTGGTGGGATTCATCTTGAGTTGATGCTGGCACATTAGATCAAAGATAGTTCTTAAGTATTGGATGTGATGTTCCTTTCGACGACTTTTGACAGCAATATCGTCAACATAACATTCGACTGTCTTCCATAAATGTTCACAGAAGATGGTGCTCATGGCCTGCTGATAGGTTACACCAATGTTTTTAAGACCAAATGGCATGACAGTGTAGCAGTAAACTCCAAGAGGAGTGTGGAAAGATGTATGTTTTTTTTATCTTTAGGGTTCATTCTGATCTGATTGTATCTGGAGAATCCATCCATGAAAGACATTCGTTCGAACCCGCAAGTGTTGTCGATCATTACATCAGTAATCGGAAGAGGAAACTCATCTTTAGGACAAGCTTCATTAAGGTCTATAAAGTCGATACAGACTCTGACCTTCCCTGTTTTCTTCATAACTGGGACGACGTTAGCCACCCAGTCTGGATGTTGTTCTTTCCTAACAAAACCACAAATGATGAGATTCTTAACTTCAGCTTCTATAGCATCCATCATATTAGGTCAGAATCGACGCTGTTGTTGCTTGACCAGCCTAGCATTCGACAAGATGTTGAGCTTGTGGGAAGCGATCTGAGATGTAACCCTAGCATATCTTCATAGCTCTAGAAAAATATATCAATGTATTCCCTGATGAGCTGGATCAGATCTTATTTATCTGCTTCAGGAAGACTTTTGTTGATAAATATCGACCTTGGAGAAGTTTCGTCTCTAACGTCAATTTGGACCAGTTGATCCTCTATGGGTGGTTCACGCTGCTCGAAGCGAAGTTCCTACTGGGTATCCATCTTTTGTACCCAGGGCTCAGTTTTGGAAGTCTCGGTGAAGTCGTTGTCGTCCTCCGAAAACTCAACAATCACCATATTGGAAGATAGAGTCACTCGATGAACGTATCCTATGTTGATGTCTGAATCCCATGATGCAGAGTCGAAAGAGTTAGATTGTTCTTCTTTTTCAGACTCAGAAACATCTGGGGTTGAGATTGGCGAGGTGTAACCTAACCCATGCTTTATTTTGTTATAATATTACAGTGACTTTCCTTTTGGGGTAGGTATACGAATAGAAGTTCACTTCCCTTACCATCGTTGAGGCCATATTTAAAGTTTTAGCCCATCTTTTTTATGATGTTCTTAGATTGTTGACTATAACGACGTAATTAAAGTCGTCTATTATCATCTTTTTCGGAATTGGTTTCGGAATTGCTTTTGATTCAACCCTTTGCTGAAGAGGATAGGATGTTCATCTTTCTTCTGGGAGGGAACTAGAAAGAATGAGTCTTGTATTGATTCGAGTGATACTTCATCTTGAAAAGGTTGAACTTCTTATAAGATAAGGGGTTCGAAGTTATCCAGGATTTCTAGATAACATCGTGTGTAATAATTGACATCGATATACTGCAAAGGAGATACTACTTTATTGATATTTACATCATGATTTGTAATGGTGCTCTTGTCCTTAGCCGATGGCTTGCTAAGTTTGATAACAAGAGGAGGAGAAAAAAAGGTTTGTTATGACGAAGGTCGATAACAAGAGGTTCGGAAGAGGTGAGCTCCCTATGCTCTATCTTTTCAGCAGGAGGATGCTTGATAGAAGGAGAAAGATTGATGGTCAGCATCTGAGAAAGCAAAGGACGAGAAGTGCGTCCCTCGACCGGAATCACCAGGATATCATCTGGACTCTCTTTTCGGTCTTCTTCAGTATCCGTTGCCAATACGACTCATAAACTCCTCCTTATACATTCTGGAGTCTGTATAATAAGCCCCGATGCTTCGGAAGGATTAAGATCAGCTACTTCCTTTCGTACTTCTCCATTGTCATTGACATATTTGAAGTATTGATGGAGTATGGATGGCACGATGTTATGTTCATGTAACCACGGTCTTCCTAATAATACATTATAAGAGACGTGATTATCAATTATGTAGAAGGTGACCTTCGTAGGGAGATTGCCAATTTGGAGTTTCAGGCGAATCTTTCCTAATGGTTCGCTTCTTCCGGAATTGAACTCCAGAATAGTCGTGATTGTTGTAGAGAGGTTATGGACTGGGATCTTAAGTGCATCCAATAAAGTTTTTGACATAATACTGAGTGCAGATCCTGGGTCGACTAGAATGCGATCGACCTTTATTGTATCGATATATCCCGTATAGTAGAGAGGTCGGTCATGTCGATTGTCCTCCAGAAGCATATCAACTTGAGTGAATGTGATATTGGAAATCAGTTCCATCATATTATTACTGTAAAAGCATTCCTCTAGTTCCTCGTTCGGTTTCTTAAGATGGGCCAGACAAGCATCAGCTTGCATCAATGCTTCACTTAATGTTTCCCGAGTTACCCTTGAGAGATGCAAGAGTTCAAAAATCAATAACATTGCCAGAGTATTGGCTAGTTGAGCCAATATGTCAAAATTATACGGCTTTTCGAGTACGTAAGGTAGAGTTTTCTTCAATATTTTGTCAAAGCGAGCTGGTTGTTTGCCTTTGTCAGCTGCTTTAGGTTTAAAAGGAACAGGTTCCATTAAGGGTGGTGACGCCGCAGGAACATTGACAGCAGGAAAAGAAGATATTGGAGGGGCATCGAAGACTAGAGGAGGAATGACTACATTCTCTTGTCCCTCCGGATAGTCTCTGAGATAGAGCTTCATAGATCTGGTACCAGTCATGGCTTCTTCTTCCGGAACTGGTGCAAAGGAAACCATGTTGCAGCTCTTCATCCGAGTCTTCTAGAAGACTTCTTTCGCAGAGATGAAGGATTTGTCTAGAATCCTAAGCCAACACGGGATTGATTGTATTGAAGGTATAGAGAAATAGGTATAGGAGACCCTTTTCAATTGTTCAAGCCAGGGGCATTCTGTAGATTATATCCTATCTATGTCATAAGTTCGCAGGACTGTTGACTTTATAGATGGAATTTTGGCCGATGATTGATTTTCGACTTTAGTACCACCATTTTGGCAGAAGGAGGTGAAGCCCCCGCTGGGATAAATATAGCATCCAAAGGTGGAAGGTGTCCAGCCAATGACGTCATATGACATGTCTTGTACTTGGTTGACTTTCTTGACTTGGTAGAGGAAGCAGGTGTCTTTGATTCAAAATCAGCAACCAAGTCGGGATGAATCCACATGATCTCCCCTTTATCAGTTGAAAAAGGATGAGACCGTCTCTTTGCGCTGGCGAAAGGTTGATGATCTCCAGGGTAGCTTTTGGAATGGGGACGACTCCATCCTGTACTAATTGAGCAGAAAAGTCACCGAGTTATAGAGAGATGACATTAGCAGTCCGTAAAACCCCTAAATTTCTACTATTTTTTATTAAATTTGGTAGTGATTTAAAATTTTGTATTGTACGTCACGTAGTCGTATTGTACGTTGCGCACGAAATTTTATTTTTTTGTAATTGCTCGACGAGCGCGAATATGTGTGAGCGTACATATTTTTAGAAAAATATTTTTTCTATTTTATAGTTTCAAGATAATATATATAATAATTATTTTTAGCTATCAAAATTTCTAAATTTATGATTTTATTTATAAAAAGTCTTTTATGTAGACAGTTATAATAGTAAATAATATTCTTATAAAAAGGTATACTAGAAAAGTATATATTTGTAAATATTATTTGTGCATACATATATATTTCATAATTATTTATTAGTTTATTTTTAAATAATAATGTAATTTTTGATTAGTATTTTGGAAAATATATTTTGAAATTATTGTGACAATTTAAATCTTGATTTGTTTTTTGTATTTATTTAAATAGATTAAATTAATATCTATATTTGGAATTTGAATTATCTTATTTGATTTTAAACTAAAAGAAGGAATTTAATTAGATTTAAATTGAATTTGTATTTGGATTTGGATTTGATTAATTTTGAATTGATTAGTAACAAATTATCTAATTGGGTTTAAATTAATCCCAATCCTTATCCAACCGGAAATTCCTACATCCTATAAAAAGGCAGGTACTCCATATATTTTTATCATTCTCCATAAATGTTTCTCCAACCCTAATCCCGTGCATCGTGTCTGTGTCCCCCTTCCATCCACTAATTATTCCTTCTACATAAACAATTTTTACTCCACATCCGACAAACCCGGACGCTGACTGTTCAGTATCGCGCAGGACACACCTTCTGACCCCGTCCCTGTCGTGTCGGACATTCTCCGACACGATACATCATAAATTCCAAAACCTAACCCTAACCCTAACCATAGTTTCCCTGCCTCTTGGCCCTATTCAATGCCACCACGCCCTCGCGGCCAGTGGCCGATCACCACCATAATGCCACCCTCACCGACCTCACCCAAAACCACCCCGACCAACCCAGCCGAGAATAACTGTACCGGAGCGACAAGCTCTGCGATGGCTAGCCTCCGCGCACCACCTCCCAAACCCGATCACCCGTCATCATGGAGAACCCCCGCAACCACCATCGTAGCCCGTACCCTCTCCGATCCATCATCATCCCTGAACCGCATGCTGACTTTGCTCCGTCCCTCAATTCTCAGCACCGTGCCGACCCCCGACTTCCGCTGGCCGACTCTGACCAACCGAAGCTACCACCGCCCGGACCCGACCTCGTCGGCGTCTGCGGCCACCCCCATGTCTTCCTCTGCCAAATTTTGCCACCAATCACCACCGCCTCCCGGGAACCCACCGTCCATCGCCGACTTCACCCAAGTCTACCGCGTCGAGCAGCTCCAGATCTGGCACGACCGTCGTGTCGAGCCCTCGACTCCGGTCCCGAGCCAACCGCCGTGCCCCTTTCCTCCTCCGCTCCGTAAGCCTTCCGCCTTCCGCACACAACCACGCCGGCGACCGCCCTCGGTGCTTGGCCTGGCCGCGCGCTCGCGCACCCTTCCTCACCGGACCACCGATCCTCGTCGCCCTTCCTCTTCCTCTGTCGTTGGCCGACTCAGCCACCGACACTGATCAATCCCCGCCGGAGCTCCGCCGACCCGAACTCCCCTCTCTCCTCCAGCTCTTCCCTTTCCTTTTCATTTCCTTTTCTTTTTCTTCTTCTCTTCCTCTTCTTCTTCTTATTTCTTTTATTTATCATTGTTTTCGAAGAACAGTTGAGAATTCTCTTTAATTTATTATTATTTTTATTTTATTTTGTTTTTGTCTCCATGTGTAGGTTATTTTTTTTTGTTTTTATTTTTTTCAAATGACCATTATACATTATTCACATTAGTAAATAGTAATTTATACCTTTACATACACATTATTATTTAAACATATTATTAGTATATTTTTTGTATTATTATTGTTATTATTATTTTTTTTCTTGTACAACAGTAGTATATTACGGTTATTAACAAAATTTATTATTATTATTGTATATATTTGTATAAATAGTTGTATTTGGTATTTATAAACAAGTATATAAGTTAAATACAATTTTTATTTACTGTCATTAATATTATCTATAAGGATAGTTTGCTATTAATTATCATTATTATTTTCAATGGTACTACTAGTACCTATATTATTATTTTGTTCTCATTATATTAAAATATTTCTAAATAAATTTTCATATTATTTTATAGTACCATATTTATTTATTTTTACCCAAAATGATTTCCAACATAATTCCTAAAATATTTTGACCCGTAAAATGTAGTTTCAAGTAAACTTTTAGTATTTCTCATATGTTTTAACTAATATTATCTATATCTCAAAACCGTATTGTTAGAAATTTTGTATTTTTAAATATATATCTATAAACTATTTTTTTATATTTTTTAAATAAATTTCTAAAAATAGTATAAGTTTTGTTAACACAAATTCCTATCAAATATCCTCTTGTCCATGACGTAGCCCATCTTTCCTATTCCTGTACCAATTCTATACTACCATATGTCAACCCTAGCCAATTTGACCATTCTGGACCCAATAGAACTGTTCGTGCCACCAACAGAGGTGACCTTGTGTAGTTGTTACCAAAATTGCAGTTTATGCCACCGTGATTATTGTAGTACACTAGGCGTCCTACCAAGCAAGACACCTTGCCATTTGCTATTTATTTATTTTAGCTCATATTTCATGCATTATTCATTATTTTCTTTATACAAATAAACTGTGATACATGGCATAACCTGTTAGAACTTACTGTTCAGTTAAATTTCCTGCTATGTATTATTTTTCTTACACATTAAACCTAGATTTAAGGGACCACCTTGTGTGTTGCATTCATAGGCCTTGACACATTTATACCATATTGTTGTGAGTCATATATAGGACTCGGACATGCATGATTGGCTGGCCACCAGTACGTATAAGCCGTGCGTAAGGAAATAACTGCTAATAGAATTGCATTCTATAAGACTTAGCAGTTATGAGTTGGCATTGGGCAGGGAGAACATGATTGGAAGTTGACTACCACCCTATCTATCGTAGACTCGTTCGCTACTGAGGAACGATAGGTAGACTATATGCAATAAACTCGCTCGATATTGAGGAATAGTATGTGGTGTTGTGACTCGCTACTAAGGTACTGTATTGGTATTATCTTGACTTGACCTGGTAGTCATGCGACCATGAAATGTTCTTAAAAATGTATTCACTTAGATTTGGTTAGGCGCCCTTATCCGTTAGGTATGAGTACTCTTGGTTTGGGTACTTGTATCTGACCGTGGCTTGGAACAATAACTTATTGCGAATTAGTTCGCCACACCTTGTCCTTGTTTGGTTGTAGGTGTGGCTTACTACTTCGATGAGAAGGTATTGAACCTTGTCGGGGTTCGGATACCATATTGGGTTCATAGCATGGAAATATACGTCATCGTAAATTAGTTTACCATCTCCTGTCCTTGTTTGGTTGGGGGATGGTAAGCTAGTTCAATAGGTGTGTATTAGACCATGTTATAATTCAATTGACTTATTTATTTGAGCAATATTTATTCAGTTTATATGGCATGATATTATATGTCTTGTTACGTCCCTCTGAGGACCTAGTTATCTCGCCAGGTGTGTGCTCTTGTCTTTCGCAGGTGTTCTAGCCGTGGCCATGATCATCTCTACTTCTCGAGGATGATTGTACTTGGATCGTCTTCGCTTCGCTCGCCAAAAATCATTTATTTTCTCATGTATTTTCCTTTACTTATTGGTAGTAGATTTGTCTCTGTCCAACATATTGTATCATGACAATTCATTATCATTATATATCTTTTATTCTTACATTTTGTGGATGAGATTAGTTAGTTGTGGTTTACTGTATTTTACAGCTTATGTATCCATATGAGGGTCATGTACTTCGTATGAATACAGCTGGCATGTCTACGTTCCTAGTCCAACGTATTTTGGGACTGGGGCGTTACATATTTTTGTGGTGGCCCATGCAGGTCAAGATAAATTGCTTGGTTACTTTATCGTACCAAGCAAGCCTGCGTATAGGATTAGAGTCTAGGATCTCATCCACATACTTGACCTCTTTCCTAGATTTTATCTACCGTTTATCTCATTGATTTGTATCCTGCTTGATTCCTCCTATCATAATTCTTATCTTCCCATCGTGCTTGCTAGAGGTTAGACAGGTGATCCCTACTAGTTAGACATGACTCTTTGTCCCAAAACACCATTAGTTTAATTCTTTTAAGTTGGGTAGAATGCCTTATGACATAGCAGCCCCTTTGTCCTTGTGACCTATATTTGCAAGATTCTAGAATCTAGAGGACCCTAACCCGTCTAGCAAACCAAGGACTTGGACAAGAAGACTATAGGACGACTGTATACAGACCATCACAGGACATGACTTAGATCCTTTAGAGGTTTGACTATACTCCCTCACAATTTTAAACTCTCATGCCTATAATTTTACCATATTGACTAATATTGCTACTTTAATCTAGATTTGCAAGTTCATTGATTTATCGAGCTTGTTCACGACATATGTTATTGGAAGAGCTCCCACTAACATATTGTCTAATCAGAACCGGTGCATAATGGTCTGATCAACCAAGTGCACTTCGGTTTGCTTTTGTCTAATATTCTATGTGGATAGAACATAATTAAACTTGGCCTTTAGAATCCCATCCACGGCTGCCTTGACAATTTTTTGAAATTTTTCGGTCGTCTTTGAACCACGTGTTCGTATTCGATAATATCGTCTTTAAACTTCTTATTGCTTTCGTCTTCACCTATTTTGGAAGGACGAAGGCACTTGTACTTGAATTTCCTCTAGTTGTCTTATCGATTATGACCATTATCACTCGATGTTGCTATATCTTCTCTTAAAATACTCGTCCTTTTTTAGCCCTATATTCGCTATCATGAACCTTTCAAATCACTTAATTTAGGCATGAACCTAATCGATCTCTTATTCATGCCCTAACCTACTCACAAGAACCCATATCTGCTAGGGCTCTAACCTATTTTCTCTTGATACCATATCATTCTTTATTGCATGATACTCTTGATTAAACTTTAAACCCTTAATCTTCTACTCGTGCCTTAACTCGCGACCCTCATAACCATACCCGTGTTAAATTCTATGATTTAGATCACGATTTCTTACGACATAATTTTGTTGAAACATTGTCATTGTTTGTTCCCCATCGCTACCCCTTTGTGCCTTCTCACCCCCTACTAATTCTTAATTTCGAGGACAAAATTCTTTTAAGTTGGGTAGGATGTAAAACCCCTAAATTTTTACTATTTTATAATTAAATTTGGTACTGATTTAAAATTTTGTATTGTACGTCGCGTAGTCGTATTGTACGTCGTGCACAAAATTTTATTTTTTCGTAATTGCTCGACGAGTGCAAATATGTGCAAGCGTACATATTTTTAGAAAACATTTTTCCTATTTTATAGTTTCAAGATAATATATATAATAATTATTTTTAGCAATCAAAATTTCTAAATTTATGATTTTATTTATGAAAAGCCTTTTATGTAGACAGTTATAATAATAAATAATATTCTTATAAAAAGTTATACTAGAAAAGTATTTACTTGTAAATATTATTTGTGCATACATATATATTTCGTAATTATTTATTAGTTTATTTTTAAATAATAATGTAATTTTTGAAATTATTATTATTAGTATTTTGGAAAACATATTTTGAAATTATTGTGGCAATTTAAATCTTGATTTGATTTTTGGATTTATTTAAATAGATTAAATTAATATCTATATTTGGAATTTGAATTATCTTATTTGATTTTAAACTAAAAGAAGGAATTTAATTAGATTTAAATTGAATTTGTATTTGGATTTAGATTTGATTGATTTTGAATTGATTAGTAACAAATTATCTAATTGGGTTTAAATTAATCCCAATCCTTATCCAACTGAAAATTCCCATATCCTATAAAAAGGCAGGTACTCCTCCATAAATTTTTATCATTCTCCACAAATATTTCTCCAATCCTAATCCTGTGCATCGTGTCCGTGTCCCCCTCCCATCACTAATTATTCCTTCTACATATACAATTTTTACTCCACATCCGACAAACCCGGACGCTGACTGTTTAGTGTCGCGCAGGACACATCTTCTGATCCCGTCCCTGTCGTATTGGACATTCCCCGACACGATACATCACAAATTCCAAAACCTAACCCTAACCCTAACCATAGTTTTCTCGCCTCTAGGCCCTATTCACCGCCACCACGCCATCCCGACCAGTGACCGATCACCACCACAGGCACCACAATGCCACCCTCACCGACCTCACCCAAAACCACCCCGACCAACCCAGCCGAGCATAACTGTACCGCCACCGGAGCGGCGAGCTCTGCGATGGCCTGTCTCCATGCACCACCTCCCAAACCCGATCACCCCGTCATCATGGAGAACCCCCGCAACCACCACCGTAGCCCGTACCCTCTCTGATCCATCATCATCCCCTGAACCGCGTGCTGACTTTGCTCCGTCCCTTAATTCTCAGCACCGTGCCGACCCTCGACTTCCGCTGCCCGACTCCGACCGACCAAAGCTACCACCGCCCGGACCCAATCTCGTCGGCGTCTGCGGCCACCCCCATGTCTTCCTCCGCCCAATTTTGCCACCAATCACCATCGCCTCCCGGGAACCCACCGCCCATCGCCGACTTCACCCAAGCCCCCAAAATTAGAGAAAGGATAAACCCAAACCTAACCTGACCGCCGACGAAACCCTCTCTGCGTCGTCCCTTTCCACGTCAGCAGCTCCGTCGCGTCTGCCGCGCCGAGCAGCTCACAGATCTGGCACGACCGCCGTGTCTAGCCCTCGGCTCCGGTCACGAGCCAACCGCCGTGCCCCTTTCCCCGCCGCTCCGTAAGCCTTCCGCCTCCCGCGTACAACCACACCGACGACCGCCCTCGGCGCTTCGCCTGGTCGCGCGCTCGCGCACCTGTCCTCACCGGACCACCGATCCTCGCCGCCCTTCCTCTTCCTCTGCCGCTGGCCGACACAGCCACCGACGCTGATCAATCCCCGCCGCAGCTCCGCCGACCCGAACTCCCCTCTCTCCTCCAGCTCTTCCCTTTCCTTTTCGTTTCCTTTTCTTTCCCTTCTTCTCTTCCTCTTCTTCTTCTTATTTCTTTAATTTATCACTGTTCTCGAAGAACAGTTAAGAATGCTCTTTAATTTATTATTATTATTATTTATTATTTATTATTTTACTTTATTTTACTTTGTTTTTGTCTCCATGTGTAGGTTATAATTATTTTTTTTTGGTCTTTATTTTTTTCAAATGACCATTATACATTATTCACATTAGTAAATAGTAATTTACACCTTTACATACACATTATTTTTTAAACATATTATTAGTATATTTTTTGTATCATTATTGTTATTATTATTATTTTCTTCTCTAGTACAACAGTAGTATATTACGGTTATTAACAAAATTTATTATTATTATTATTGTATATATTTGTTTAAATAGCTGTATTTGGTATTTATAAACAAGTATATAAGTTAAATATAATTTTTATTTACTGTCATTAATATTATCTATAAGGATAGTTTGCTATTAATTATCATTATTATTTTCAATGGTACTAGTACCTATATTATTATTTTGTTCTCATTATATTGAAATATTTCTAAATAAATTTTCATATTATTTTATAGTACCATATTTATTTATTTTTACCCAAAATGATTTCCAACAAAATTCCTAAAATATTTTGACCCGTAAAATGTAGTTTCAAGTAAACTTTTGGTATTTCTCATATGTTTTAACTAATATTATCTATATCTCAAAACTGTATTATTAGAAATTTTGTATTTTCAAATATATATCTATAAACTATTTTTTTATATTTTTTAAATAAATTTCTAAAAATATTATAAGTTTTGTTAACACAAATTTCTATCAAATATCCTCTTATCCATAACACAGCCCATCTTTCCTATTCTTTTACCAATTCTATACTACCATATGTCAACCCTAGCCAATTTGACCATTCTGGACCCAATAGAACTGTCCGTGCCACTAACAGATGTCACCTTGTGTAGTTGTTACCAAAATTGCAGTTCGTGCCACCATGATTATTGCAGTACACCAGGCGTCCTACCAGGTAAGACACCTTGCCATTTGTTGTTTATTTATTTTAGCTTATATTTTATGCATTATTCATTATTTTCTTTATGCAAATAAACTGTGATACATGGCATAACCTGTTAGAACTTACTGTTCAGTTAAATTTTCTGCTATGTATTATTTTTCTTACACATTAAACCTAGATTTAAGGGACCACCTTGTGTGTTGCATTCATAGGCCTTGACACATTTATACCACGTTGTTGTGAGTCACATATATGACTCGGACATGCATGATTGGCTGGCAACCAGTACGTATAAGCCGTGCGTTAGAAAATAACTTCTAATAGAATTGCATGCTAGAAGACTTAGCAGTTATGAGTTGGCATTGGGCGGGGAGAATATGATTTAAAGTTGACTACCACCCTATCTATCGTAGACTCGCTCGCTACTGAGGAACGATAGGTAGACTATATGCTATAGACTCGCTCGATACTGAGGAATAGTATATCGTGTTGTGACTCGCTACTGAGGTACTGCATTGGTATTATCTTGACTTGACCCGGTAGTCATACGACCATGAAATGTTCTTAAAACTGCATTCACCTAGATTTGGTTAGGCGCTCTTATCCGTTAGGTATGACTACTCTTGGTTTGGGTACTTGTATCTGACCGTAGCTTGAAACAATAACTTGTCGCGAATTAGTTCACCACACCTTGTCCTTGTTTGGTTGTAGGTGTGGCTTACTACTTCGATGAGAAGGTATTGAACCTTGTCGTGGTCCGGATAACATATTGGGTTCATAGCATGGAAAGATACGTCATCATGAATTAGTTTACCATCTCCTGTCCTTATTTGGTTGGGGGATGGTAAGCTAGTTCAATAGGTGTGTATTGGACCATGTTATAATTCAATTGACTTATTTATTTGAGAAATATTTATTCAGTTTATATGGCATGATATTATGTGTCTTGTTACGTCCCTCTAAGGACCTAGTTATCTCGCCAGGTGTGTGCTCTTGTCTTTCGCAGGTGTTCTAGCCGTGGCCATGATCATCTTTACTTCTCGAGGATGATTGTACTTGGATCATCTTCGCTTTGATCGCCAAAAATTATTTCTTTTCTCATATATTTTCTTTTACTTGTTGGTAATGGATTTGTCTCCGCCCAACATATTGTATCAAGATAATTCATTATCATTATATATCTTTTATTCTTATATTTTATGGATGAGATTAGTTAGTTGTGGTTTACTACATTTTACAGCTTATGTATCCATATGAGGGCCATGTACTTTGTATGAATACAGTTGGCATGTCTACGTTCCTAGTCCTATGTATTTTGGGACTGGAGCGTTACACAGTCACCGTCTTCTCATCTTGCTGAAGAGTGATTGCCTTAGCATTGATCAGTTCATGGATCTTCCCTTTGAGCATGTAACACTCCCTGGTTGCATGTCCCAAGTACCTGTAATACACATAATATTTGGGATTGTCAGTTTTACCTACTTCATCTAGCCGTTTAGCTTCGAGCAGTTGAAGTTTGTTGCTTTTGATCAGATAATCAAATATGCTTATTATGAAAGTTTAGTTGTGCTGCATTAGATATGATGAAGGGTATTGGGAATTTATTTAAAGGGAATTAAACTTTAAGTTATGATTAAATATTTGATGGAGTATCTTGAGATAGTATTTCAAAACTTTTTAGGAACTTGAAATTTAAAATTAGATCATATATTGGTAGAGGACCAAGAAGCAAGCAAGTCACCCTAATGGGATACAAGTATTCCTCATTAATTGCCATGATAGTTGTATATACTCGAGTGTAGTTAAGTCATCTGCCAAACTATGTGAAGATATCTCAATCTTGACATACTCGACTTTCCCTCAAATCTAGACCTTTATTCGTAATAGTCTAATCGTTGACACTTAGAAATAAATAGAATCATTACTTTGACCATACCCTTATCTAAGAGACTATCTTCTCTCTAGAAACTGTCACTCTAACTTACTTTACCTTAATCTATGAGGTTTCCTAAATTATCTTATTTCGTGCTTTAACTTGGTCATTTATTTTGTGCGTTAATCATTACCTTATGAACTCCCATTTTCTATTTTAAATTTTTTTATGTCCTTTACTGTGACTTGGATATTTGGAGCCCAATACTAGATTTTTCCATCCAACAAATTTCATATGCAAGACCTAGAAGCTCACCTTCATGTAGGTATATCATGTTCCACTAAAACACGTCCCTTTGTGCTCTATTTGCTTGATACGACTTTCGAGTCGAAAGGAGTAAACTCAAATCTTTACCATTAAACTAATATATTTTCTAGCTGCGGATAAGACTCAACCTTGACTAATACTTTCCACCCGATGTGTGATTATGTTCTATCTGACTCCTTAAAATGCTTGACTTGTGCTTTACCTTGATTGCTTGACCCATTGACCCCTTTACACCACTAGTTCAATTCTTGTAATTTGGGTAGAATACCTCACTACCTAACAATCATTTTCCTGGTGAACCACATAGATGAGTTCATTTATGCTACTAATTTGAGGACCTTGGAATAATTGATTTCCTTCAACACTACCTCCCTTACTTACATATTTCTCTATCTTGTGCTACAAATTTAGCTTTAGTTTTACAAGCTTATTCCTTTATTGAGCTTGTTCATGACATATTTTATTGGGCGCACCCACTAACATATTGTCTAATCAGAACCAGTGCATGATGATCTGATCAACCGAGTGCATTTTGGTTCGCTTACATCAATCATTCTACGCGGATGGAGACGTAGCTAAATTGCCCCTAGAGTCTCCTTCGCGACTACCTTGGCAATTCTTTTAGCATTTTACAACCGCCCTTGAAGTATATTTTGGCATTTGAAAACATCTCATTTGAACTCTTGTCGGCTTTTGCCCTTTAAACTATTCTAGACAAAGCTTGTGATTGATTGGTAGACCAAACCATTCTCCTATATTTGTATACACTAGGGGATAGTTAACCACTGACCGACCAATGGGACTATATCCTCGCCTTGAGTTACTCGATCTTTTCTTCAACCCTAGACTCATTTTCATGACCTACTTGAAACTTGAGAATGATTCAAATCTAACCCTAGACGACTATGTTCTCTCAAATTACTTGCCATTAATTTAGTCGATCCCTTACCTTTCTATTTTATGTCTTATCATGATTAACAGTAACCCATAATCTGCCTCATTTCATTAGGGTAACTAGCAAACCTTATGCAATCCCTTGACCATGATGTACTTTCGTATATAACAAATTCATAACTTTCTAATGCATGTTTGTATTAAACATAGCTTCTTCGCCTCATTCAAGAATCTAAATCATATTTGGTATCGATGAACTTTTCCTAACTTCTAAATTTTCTACCATACCTATTCCTAAATTTCGAGGAAGAAATTCTTTTAAGTTGGGTAGGATGTAAACTCCCTGAATTCCTACTTAAATTGTTTTTTATAAATTGAGTATTTAAAATTTTTACTTGGTATTTGTGCGTCGCATAGTCGTATTATACGTCGCGTACGAAATTGTCATATTGGACGTTGCGGATGAGTTCGTAAATTTCGTATGTCTAGTCGAGTGCGAATATGTGCGAGGTACCTATTTTTAGAAAAATATTTTGATTATATTATAAAGGAAGAATAGTATTTCAAATATGTATATATATAAATTCGTTTAAGGTTGTGAGCAAGAGAATTTCAAAACTTCATCTATCTTACCTTATAAAATGCTACATTATTTTTAATACAAATATAGTAATAGTTTGGAAAACGAGGATATTGTAAATATTTGCATACATGAATCTATATCATATATAGATTTTAATTTGTAATTTTTAAAATTAATTATCATATTATTTTCCCAACTTATAAAAAGATGTTTAAAATATATTTATGGTGATTTAAATCTCGATTTGATTTTATTGAAAAATTTTCAAATAGCTTTACATTAAAGATAAGGATTTCTCTATGTTATATTCGAAAGAATTATCAAATTGATTTTTGGCAATTTAAATTTTAAAAGATGGAATTATCCATCGAGGTCTAAAACATCACAATCCTTATCCAACTGGAAATTTCCACCTCCTATGTAAGGAGAGGTACTCCTCCATAATTTTCTACCATGAACCGCGCATCGTGTCTATGTCCATCTAGAATCTTATTCCAATTATTACAAATATACCACCTCCACCGTGTCGGACACACCCGACAATACAACCCATCTTCTACTCCTCCCTGTCGTCTCCAGCAACCTAATCACCACTCCTGCTTCGTCATCCCGACACAGCCATCGCCACGACTCCCTCGTTCCGAACCACCAGGACCTAACACCACCACCGTCACCATCCCCGCCGATGCAACCCAATTATCCCCGAACCATCACCAAACCCTGGTCGGCCACGACTCCCCGGCTGCCATAGACACCCGTTCTGACCAGTAAACCACCATCATCAGCGGGTCGACATACCGTCGCTACCACCAATTTCCCAATCTTCGTCGATACCATCCCAAAATCCACAACAAAGAAGAAAAAGTGAGAACCCTCACCTGGCCGTCGGCGATGCCGAGCCTTTCCCTAGATTCGCCGAACCACCCTCCGAGATCCGCCCAGCCTCCACGTCAGCGCCGTACGCCGACCACTTCGCCGTGAGCGGTTTTTCCCTGAGCCCTGTCTCCGACCAGCCGTACGAGACCCGGATATATCGAGCCACCGCCCGCACCCGCCTGACGCTGTGGCTTTGCCCGGCGGCCTCACGACGACGTAGAGGACCCCCAGCCGAGCCATTCCCCTACCGCCCAACCTGCCGCTCCTCGCCTGCCTCCGAGCGTGTGTCGACCGTCAGTAAAGCCGCACATCCGCCACCGCCTAGTGACTTTCCGCCGTATGGCGGGTCTCCAGCCATCAGCGCCGGCGTGCGCCACGGGCATCGACCGCCGACCGAGCCACTCCAGACCACCATAGCTCCTTTGAGCACGCCGGAGCCGCACATCACCATGCAGCGCTCGCGAGTGCGCTGCTGCCTCCGTCGAGCCACGCGTTGGTCTCCGGTAACCCTCCGGTAATGTAATATCCCAAATTCATGATACGTATTTAGTATACGTATACGTGTTTTGGACCCATATTTTATTTATTTAGTCATGATTACTTATCTTGGTTTATTTTGCATTGGCTTGGTTTTATTGGCATTGATAGTTCAATTGGTTTTAATGGTTCATTGGTTTATTTTTGGATTAGTGAGGCTTGGTTTATTTCATGATTCATTTGGTTTAAATTGCTAGAGAGAGAGTTTATTGGCCTTGACTTGGTTCACCTTGGTTTATTTTGGCTTGGTTTATTTTGGGTTTGACATAGAGAACCACCACCCTACCATAAATATCAATTTCCCTCTCTCCTCATTTATTTTCTTCATCTTCTTCCTCATTACTCTTTCCTCTCCACCATTAACACACCACCAACCTAGACAAGTTGCATCTTGCTATCACTTGAGGGCTACATTTTATTTGTCTAATAGCTTTATTAGCTCATTTTAGCAACATTAGAACTTGGGTTTTCTCCATTTAGAGCTTGGAATTTGTAGATCTAGGATTGAAGTATTTTCGGATTTTGGTGGTTTTGATCTATAAAACTTGTTCATTTTCAAGTTTTGATGGTTCCATGTTGTAGAGAATTTTATTCTACCCAATTTTGACCATTGAAAAGTTGGATTTGGACTTGTTTTGACCAAGTTATGGACTTTTGAAGCTTTGGGTTCAAACCATGGAGTTCTTGCTGATTTGGAGAAGACAGTGAGCAGTGTGCGCGAGCTTTTTAGCTTGCGCCACTGAGTTGCGCGCGCTCTTTAGCGCAGCGCAGACTGACTCATACGCTGCCTTGATAAGGAGTCGTATGGACCTTATACGCTGCCTTGATGAGGAGTCGTATAGAGTACATACGCTGCCTTGAAGAGGAGTCGTATGGAGTCCATACGCTGTCTTTTGGAGACGTATGTCTTGCATACGCTGACTTGGGTGACAAGGAGTCGTAGGGACCTCATACGCTGCCTTGACAAGGAGTCGTATGGACCTCATACGCTGCCTTGATGAAGAGTCGTATGGAGTACATACGCTGCCTTGATGAGGAATCGTATAACTGGGGAAGTAGACACGTGGCTGTCCTCAATCTTCTCGAATACGCCATACCTTCCAATAACTGATTAATATTTACTGAGCGTATGACTTTTGCACTGAGCGTATGGCCTTTGGCTGACTTGGTCTTATGTCAGCGTGTCAGTATTTTTCACACCCTACACCGTTGTGACGCACACTTGCCTTGATAAATAATCTTGATAAGCAACCCGACATGATAACCTTGATACGCTGTTGCGACGGCTAACCTGACATGCTAAGTGAATTTTTGACACCGTGGGTGATTGTATTGAATATGCTTGTATAAACAACCAGTCTTGTCTCGCATCATGTCTAGGGCATGGATCCCTGAGTACCACGGTCAGGGGTACATATTGAAATAAACTAAGGTTAATAACTAGAATAATTTACTAGTCATGAAGAGATGTTCCCCTGTTACAGGCGACCCCATTATTCTGGCCACAAATGTTTGGACTTGTAGCCTGCCGACGAGTAGGGCACATTTCCAGCCCACTTTTATGTGGGGCACTCTCCATTGTCACTTTAATGATTGAACTCTATTGTCACTCCAGAATTTACCAGAATGATTGAATGATTGTCACTCCAGATTGATACTATAGCATATTGTACTCTCCATTGTCACTCTAGTGTATTGTACTCTCTCTGATTGTCACATTAATGATTGAACTCTCCCTGATTGTCACTATAATGTTCGCCTGGATAACCTGGGTAGCTGCAGGGCCTGTGACTACTTGGAGCATCTCATTGCATCTTGCTAGTAACTAGGATTGTGATAACCCTAGTTAGTTAATGTAGAAAGCCGTAGGCAATGATTTGGCCGTGATTGATTGGATGGAGTCTAGTCCAGTATAGTATTGTCTAGAAGTGATTGATTTTAAGATTGTACTAGAATGATTGAATGATTGTCACTCCAGATTGTTACTATAATGATTGCACTCTATTGTCACTCTAGCGTATTGTACTCTTCATTGTCACTTTTATCATTGTACTCTCTCATTTTCATCCTAATAATTGTCACCTTTAGCAATAAATGATCAGAGACTAAGTTTTGTTCAGGCGAAGGGTTATAATCTCGGTCCTTGTTTGGTTTAAGGATTGTAACCTGGCTTCCGGAATAGTACCTTCGTCTTCTCTTCATATATTGTCCAGCTATATTTTATTTAACATGATGCTCCAGTTGTCTTATGTCAATGATGCTTCACTTAGTTATTTTCTCCGATTGGGACAAGTGCATTGGTAGTGCACAAACCTCAATCTGTGTTACTTATTTTTTTCTTACATGTTGAATGCTAATGATTTGTTGGTTTTAGTCCTTAAGTGAAGCCTCCTTTGTGGCACTTGCTCTTTCTGGGGTCTGACCCAGCTGGTTTTGTATGGCCAGATACCAGAGCAACACCAAAGGATCTACCGAATTTCCAGCCAGATGGTGGCTACTAGACGGAACCCTGGCATCGAGTGGGTTTCTTTTGTTCTCCCATTGTAATATTGTAAATTATTCTTTTGAGGCATTTAGCCGACGAGCAAGTGTTAGCTCGATTGCAGCTTTTACTTATTGTCTGCCTACGGGCTGTAACATGATTGACAAGCCCCGGGGGTTGATCATGTATGACTGAACTCTTGCTAGTCCTCATATTTTGTAACGACTAGCTTTATGATCATTCCGAATATGTAATATATGGGATGCCTTACTATTGTGTATTTGATGGTCTGACATCTTGTAACTATTATTAGTTGGTTGAGATTGAGACAATAGGCTATTTTATGACCTTAAGAGACTGATGGATTGTAGTGAAACCCTCACATATCTAGACAGCCGTGACCGTATAGCGGTATGGATTCTATTCCGATATACGTAGCTGGCTATGTACGCCCCCGCTCTCCAGTATTCTGGTTCTGGAGCGTGACATGGTTTAAGTGGTGGCCCATACAGGTCTTGTTAATCAAGATATGTGAGGGTTTACCGGATAGATGTCTCAATCTGTACTCGTCCTTGATCTCCGCTCATATCCTCTGAATCTCTGTATTCTTGCCCTGATCATATGCTTGTATCGTTGATCTGTCATGGTCCTTCCTCCTTGTTTTCCTTGTGTCGTCTTCTTCAGCGGTACTGAACCTGACCCCGCCGATCAGTAAGGTGGAGCACCTCCCGTGGATCAGCAGCAACCTGGAGATCAAGCCCAGCACTCCGTAGTAGCCTCCCCAACAGAGGTCTCAGCAGTTCGCCCTGGCCCAGGCCCAGATCCAGAATCGATAGAGAGGTATCTGTGTCCTATTGTCTTGCTTTCCGCCGTTGTTATGCGGGATACGTGTCATGTTTCATGTGTCCTAATTACAACGGTATATCCCGGACCCGAGCCATATCCTAGGTCATTCAAAACTGATTATTGGTACCAACCTTTTCGTATGAGGAGAGGCCCGTGTCCATGTTTGACCAAAGAGAGAGATCTCAAGCGCAAGACTATCAGTTCAGTCCGTGTTGCTTAGAGTCATCCCTCTTTGGGAGAGTCAAACTTGGGAGCATGAGGATGATATCTGATCAGGTCATCCCGGCTGGTTTGACTCGTAAGGTGTAATATCTTCCTTATGCCTTACGCTTCGAATCGTTGCTTGCATGAATGATTGTATGATTGATTGGTAGTGGTAGATTGCCTCTGATAGAATAGCTTTCCCTTACATCTCTAGCCTCTTGATTAAATTCCGAGGACGGAATTCTTTTAAGGTGGGTAGGATGTAATGTCCCAAATTCGTGATACGTATTTAGTATACGTATACGTATTTTGGACCCATATTTTTATTTATTTAGTCATGATTACTTATCTTGGTTTATTTGCATTGGCTTGGTTTTATTGGCATTGATAGTTCAATTGGTTTTAATGGTTCATTGGTTTATTTTTGGATTAGTGAGGCTTGGTTTATTTCATGATTCATTTGGTTTAAATTGCTAGAGAGAGAGAGTTTATTGGCCTTGACTTGGTTCACCTTGGTTTATTTTGGGTTTGACATGGAGAACCACTACCCTACCATAAATATCAATTTCCCTCTCTCTCTCCTCATTTATTTTCTTCATCTTCTTCCTCATTACTCTTTCCTCTCCACCATTAACACACCACCAACCTAGGCAAGTTGCATCTTGCTATCACTTGAGGGCTACATTTTATTTGTCTAATAGCTTTATTAGCTCATTTTTAGCAACATTAGAACTTGAGTTTTCTCCATTTGGAGCTTAGAATTTTGTAGATCTAGGATTAAAGTATTTTTGGATTTTGGTGGTTTTGATCTATAAAACTTTTTCATTTTCAAGTTTTGATGGTTCCATGTTATAGAGAATTTTATTCTACCCAATTTTGACCTTTGAAAAGTTGGATTTGGACTTGTTTTGACCAAGTTATGGACTTTTGAAGCTTTGGGTTCAAACCATGGAGTTCTTGCTGATTTGGAGAAGACATTGAGCAGTGTGCGTGAGCTTTTTAGCTTGCGCCACTGAGTTGCGTGCGCTCTTTAGCGCAGCACAGTCTGACTCATACGCTGCCTTGATAAGGAGTCGTATGGACCTCATACGCTGCCTTGATGAGGAGTCGTATGGAGTACATACGCTGCCTTGAAGAGGAGTCGTATGGAGTCCATACGCTGCCTTTTGGAGACGTATGTCTTGCATACGCTGACTTGGGTGACAAGGAGTCGTATGGACCTCATACGCTGCCTTGACAAGGAGTCGTATGGACCTCATACGCTGCCTTGATGTGGAGTCGTATGGAGTACATACGCTGCCTTGATGAGGAGTCGTATAACTGGGGAAGTAGACACGTGGCTGTCCTCAATCTTCTCGAATACGCCATATCTCCCAATAACTGATTAATATTCACTGAGCGTATGACTTTTGCACTGAGCGTATGGCCTTTGGCTGACTTGGTCTTATGTCAGCGTGTCAGTATTTTTCACACCCAACACCGTTGTGACGCACCCTTGCCTTGATAAGTAATCTTGATAAGCAACCCGACATGATAACCTTGATACGCTGTTGCGACGGGTAACCTGACATGCTAAGTGAATTCTTGACACCGTGGGTGATTGTATTGAATATGCTTGTATAAGCAACCAGTCTTGTCTCGCATCATGTCTAGGGCATGGATCCCGGAGTACCACGGTCAGGGGTACATATTGAAAAAAACTAAGGTTAATAACTAGAATAATTCACTAGTCATGAAGAGATGTTTTCCAGTTACAGGCGACCCCGTTATTCCGGCCGCAAATGTTTGGACTTGTAGCCTGCCGACGAGTAGGGCACATTTCCAGCCCACTGTTATGTGGGGCACTCTCCATTGTCACTTTAATGATTGAACTCTATTGTCACTCCAGAATGTACCAGAATGATTGAATGATTGTCACTCCAGATTGATACTATAGCATATTGTACTCTCTATTGTCACTCTAGTGTATTGTACTCTCTCTGATTGTCACATTAATGATTGAACTCTCCCTGATTGTCACTATAATGTTCGTCTGGATAACCTGGGTAGCTGCAGGGCCTGTGACTACTTGGAGCATCTCATTGCATCTTGCTAGTAACTAGGATTGTGATAACCCTAGTTAGTTAATGTAGAAAGCCGTAGGCAATGATTTGGCCGTGATTGATTGGATGGAGTCTAGTCCAGTATAGTATTGTCTAGAAGTGATTGATTTCAAGATTGTACTAGAATGATTGAATGATTGTCACTCCAGATTGTTACTATAATGATTGCACTCTATTGTCACTCTAGCGTATTGTACTCTTCATTGTCACTTTTATCATTGTACTCTCTCATTTTCACCCTAATGATTGTCACCTTTAGCAATAAATGATCAGAGACTAAGTTTTGTTCAGGCGAAGGGTTATAATCTCGGTCCTTGTTTGGTTTAAGGATTGGAACCTGGCTTCCAGAATAGTACCTTCGTCTTCTCTTCATATATTGTCCAGCTATATTTTATTTAACATGATGCTCCAGTTGTCTTATGTCAATGATGCTTCACTTAGTTATTTTCTCCGATTGGGACAAGTACATTGGTAGTGCACAAACCTCAATCTGTGTTACTTATTGTTTTCTTACATGTTGAATGCTAATGATTTGTTGGTTTTAGTCCTTAAGTGAAGCCTCCTTTGTGGCACTTGCTCTTTCTGGGGTCTGACCCAGCTGATTTTGTATGGCCAGATACCGGAGCAACACCAAAGGATCTACCGGATTTCCAGCCAGATGGTGGCCACTAGACGGAACCCTGGCATCGAGTGGGTTTCTTTTGTTCTCCCACTGTAATATTGTAAATTATTCTTTTGAGGCATTTAGCCGACGAGCAAGTGTTAGCTCGATTGCAGCTTTTACTTATTGTCTGCCTACGGGCTGTAACATGATTGACAAGCCCCGGGGGTTGATCATGTATGACTGAACTCTTGCTAGTCCTCATATTTTGTAACGACTAGCTTCATGATCATTCAGAATATGTAATGTATGGGACGCCTTACTATTGTGTATTTGATGGTCTGACATCTTGTAACTATTATTAGTTGGTTGAGATTGAGATAATAGGCTATTTTATGACCTTAAGAGACTGATGGATTGTAGTGAAACCCTCACATATCTAGACAGCCGTGACCGTATAGCGGTATGGATTCCATTCCGCTATACGTAGCTGGCTATGTACGCCCCCGCTCTCCAGTATTCTGGTTCTGGGGCGTGACAGGTAACCCCTCTTTTCCTACCTCTCTCTCTCCCCCTCTCTCATACTGTATGAGAAAATTGGGGATAAGGGTTGTATGGGTTTTAAGAGTATTATTATTATTATTATTATTATTATTATTATTATAATAATAATAATTATTATTATTATATATTACTGTTATTATGATTATATTATAATGTATATTTGTTATTTTACTTTACTAGTGTACTGTAGATAGGATTATTTGAATAATAGAGATATATGAAATTTTAAATTATTATTTTTATCAATAATATATTTTATACTACGGCTAATTGAGTTTTGGGTTCGCTACCACTTTGGACAACAAAATATATTTGGATTTATTAAAAGAATTATAGACACATTTTTTGTACTGCCAATTATAATATATTCTAAAGCCATATTTCGAAAACTGATTTGGGACTTTTTACCAAATACTCCTTGAACATGTTTTCATAGGAACTTGAATTATAATTTTGGGACAAATTATTGTGGGCTCTATAAATAATTTGGATGTGTAGCTAAAACTTATATGTATGGGTATTTTTATATGTTATGACTTCAACAAATAATTTCTAAAAAGTTTATAAATATTTTTCCACATATATACATATATTAAGAAAATCCTTTTTATAAAACCAATTCTCTATTATGATTGTGAAATATGTTATAAAATATTTTGTAGTAGTTTTTAAGATATATATACTTTATGTAAAGTAATAAAATTCCTAAATAAATCTTATTTTAAATTAGAGTATCCTTGACCATGACTAATCTCGCTTTCCTATGTTCTCATGAAATTCGAACCCGTATGCAATGACCATGGCAATCGAAAAATCGGAACTTGTCGTACCATTACCTCACACCATGCGTCACACCAGGCAAGACACCTTGCCTTTACTGTTTAAATTTCCTGCTCAATATCATACATGTTTTGTTTATTTTCAAGTTGTTTCTTTCTAAATTATATGTAGATGCAAATTACTATATTTTATGCAATTGGCTTAGAGTTGAGAGACTACCGTCAAATTTAGTGTGTCTCATTGACTTGTCACGATTGTACACAAGTTGTGTGTGAGAGTTATGATTATCATATAGAGGTCACTTGCGTGTGGACTGATCCCCCGTGCGCATGCGTGGGAATAACTGTCAATAGATGCATGTTAGAAGACTTGACAGTTATCTATTATAAAATAGTGTGGTAGAAATGACACGTGTTTGTGTGTCGTGGTTACGACACATGTATAGTATCATTGGAGGGAGGGGACAGCTACTAGCATAGGGGATACATTTATTTTTGCACACATTTAGGAGATAGTGTCTCGGATGAGCGCTACGTATTACCCGGCCGATAGTGTCTCGGATGAGCGCTACTTGTTGGCCACTCTTTATTACTTGCTTGCGTGAATCTGTTACAGCCCCTGCGTAGAACGTTGTCCTCTAAAGTGGATTCCATGTAGAATGGTTAGGAACCTTTACTCATGCATACTTTTCTGTTGAGCTTTTATTATTCAGTTTATTGGCATGATATTATGTGTCTTGTTACGTCCCTCTGAGGACCTGGTAATTTCTCCAGTTGTGTGTTTCGTGGTTTCTTACAGGTGCTCTAGCTAAGGTCATTCCTTCCTTCGTGATGATTGCTCTTGGACTCGTCATTTGCTTCGCTCGACCAATTTATTTATTTGTACATTTCTTCTTATTTAAATTTGTTGGTAGCGAATATATCTCCGTCCAACATTTGTACAAATGACTATTTGATCAAATTATTAAACCTTCATATTTATGGATGAGATTTATTTAGTTTGAGCATGGCTTTCTATATTTTACAGCTTATGTATACATACGAGCCTTTCATTTACTCGTATGTATACAGCTGGCATGATACGTATCTAGTCCCAAATATTTTGGGACTGGGGCGTTACAGTGGATCGGATCATCACACAATTTGATACTGTTTGCAAAAACAAAAAGTTTATTCCAAACTTATAAAAAATAATTTGTACAAAGTACAATGAATTTTGGGAAAGTACAACTGTAGGAATCTGATCAGAAGATGATCACTTTATCCCTTGGACTACGTGAACTTGAAGACTGTAGCCTCTGGAGAATGCAGCAGCAATTTTTTAAGAGTTCTTGATCTCTGTGCGTTTGTATCTGATCTTTTCACAATGATTGGAAACTCTATTTATAGAGTTCAAGAAATAACTGTTTTAGGAGTTATTCTGATGTGTGCGAGGCTGGATTGTACCAAATTGGGTTGCGCCAACCTCCTGTTGCGCCAACTTTCATTCAGTTGTTAAGTCGTGTACTAACTGGCTTTAGACGCATGGCATCATGTGATTGAGATGCGCGTGGTCGTATACAGGATAGTAGACACGTCTTGAGAGATTAGTGGCATGTGCGCCACGCCATCCTGCTTTAGAATGTAAGTTGTCTCAACTTCATCAGGTTGTGCGAGCTTCGGTCAACTGCGCCTGATTGAACCGCGCCTAGACACGTGGCAGCTTTTGAGCAAAAGTCATTCAGATTGCGCCTAGGCGTAACTAAAGATTTTGTCTGGATTGCACCTAGGCGCAACTTACGAAGTGTACAGTCTGTCGACCGACTCTCCTTGAGCGGCACAATTTACGGGATTCGAAGAGATTTTTCTCGTTCACTGTGGTGTCAGTTGTTAGTGCTGTCAGGTAAAGATGGCCATTAAGTGTCAGACGCTACGTAGATTTTGGCGCAACAAGACTGGGCACAGTCTGATATTAGGCGCAACCTGATCAGTGGCGCAGCTTGTTCTCTGAGCTTCATATTAGTGGTGCAACCTGATCTTTGGGGCGCAACTTGATCACTGATTAGTATGTTCAGGTCGCAACTTGATTTTTAGGCCCTACAAGACCCCCTTCAAAGTTTTCAAAACTTAAAAATGTATCAAAGTTTTGAAATACTTTGAATTTTTAAAAAATTTGACTGAGTCAAGTTGCGCCAGTCAACAACCGGTCATTATATTTAAATCTCTTTCTCGAAAACAGAAAACTTCCTCTTCGACTTCCAGAGTTTTATTGAT
The DNA here is from genome assembly GCA_029216955.1 of Iris pallida. NCBI lineage: Eukaryota > Viridiplantae > Streptophyta > Magnoliopsida > Asparagales > Iridaceae > Iris > Iris pallida. Next base: position 6,694,763 of record JANAVB010030219.1, on the reverse strand, counting down.
GATATTCGGTTTCCCATGAGGAATATGAAGAGTCATTTTGTTGATATATATGTAGTAGTTGATCTTTATGCTTTATTTTTTCACTTTTGTTCTTCAATGGCCTCCAAGAAGGAAGAGATGGAGACAAATGCTGACACTACAATCAAGTCCCCTGAAGCGGGACATGATATTGCGCCTACAACTTATCTGTTGGAGGCTAACCCGTCGCTGAGAGCGGTGAACTTTTTAGACTGTTTTGGTCTAGACTCGATAATCTTCAATCACTTGAATGGTGGGCCATCCTCCGAAGGGCGTGGTGATGCGGAGGGGTTCCTTAATCTGATGCATCGCTCGGGGGTTCGCAACATGCAAGAATTGGAAGCTACCCTTCGTCAGCCTGATGAAGGCAAGAACAAGAAATAATGTTTGGGCGTGCCAAAAATTTTATTCTCTTTTCTTGTGTCCTTGTCTGTAGGGGTCCACCCATCTTTATGCAAATGAATCTAAAATTTCTGATATGTTGTGTGGCTGTGATTTTGAATAGTGCATGTAGATACATTTCTTCAGCTGATTCAAACGCTTACTGTTTCGTTGAGGGACACATGGCAGTCATCACATGGCTCTCATCACCTATTGTTTAGTTCCTTCCCAAAATAGGCTCCTAGAATGACGCACCCATTTTTCTTCTTCAGTACTTTAAAAAGGATAGCTAAAACGAAAGAGCCATTCATTCTTTCTCAAAGCAAATGGCTTCTCACAAGGTCCCACTTGCGCCAAGCCATCCTGATGTTATTCTTTTGCATGCTATGTCTTCAAAAATTGTTAAGTCTCGAAGAAGAATCAATGGTATGAATATTCTTCTTTTGCACCACCAGATAGGTATTGATCTACATGTTGTAGACACTGTTGATATACGCTAACTATTTCTGAGAATAGGCACGCACTGTGATTCATTACTTAGTCTCTATCATAGACGTGTATTGTTGACATGCGCCCGTGTGATCAACTTGCACTACGAAGATATGCGCCTATTGATCGGCACGCATTTTCGATATGCGCCTATTTGATCAGTATGCAGTGTTGGGATGCGCCGGTTTGATCAGCGCATAGTGCTGATATGCGCCTGTTGATAGGCGCAGTGTGCTAAAAAATGCGCCTGTTGATAGGCGCACACTGCTGATAGATTCTGCTAACTTTTCCTATTTTGTTAATATTTACAGGGATTCCGCTAGCAAGCTTCTTCAGGACTGGCATTGGTGACTTGGATGTCGCAGAGGGCATTCTTCTGACACTCACATCAGACAGCTCATGTGGTTCTGACACTCAAATCAGACAGCTCAAGACTCTTCATGTTCAAGAAGGGTCTTCCTCAGATGGTAGGAAGAGCCTTTATACATGAGATTTGGATGGTGAAGACGCAGAACTAGGAATTGTATCACAAGGGTGATTTCGTTTTTTGTTTCCCTGGCGGGTCGTCTTCTCTCCACCATTTGTATTGATAGCAGCTCATGTTTGGGCTGCTGCACTCTGGGGTTCTCCTCTCATCTTTCTGAGAGAGAAGACCAGAGTTGATTCCATTGTCTGACTCGTTGCTTCAGGTCGAGACGACAAGGAATTGCCACCAATAAATAAGAAGATCCAAAGATGTAATAGACCTTCATTATCAAATGGGAAGATCCAAAGATGTAATAGACCTTCATTAGAATTAAAATCAGAGATGTAATATATTTTCATCAAGATGTATCTATGATATTTAAAGAAGGAATAAAGATATGATTGTCTCATTATTCTTCTTTTTATAATTCAATTTTGATATGATGACATAGATAACAGATTGCGGATATAATGCGAATGTGGCAAGTTGTTTGATGTGGCTATTTGGAATTCAGAGACATGGATTCTCATTATGATAAATGAATGAGTAATCGGTCACTTCGATTTTTAAGGGAGAGACATTGAATTAATGAATGGTTGTTCAAACTCTCGAAGAAAAGAATAAATGAGTGAATAGTTATGTCTGTTTCGGAGAAGGGACAATGAATGGTCAATTATAAGTGAATAAACAGTTATAAATGAATGAATAGTTGTGCCTCTTTCCAACAGTTGCATCAGTTCTCGAGGCTGATTATTTATTTGTTTTGTCTATAAATAGAACAAAACTTTTTTTTAGATATTGTCAATCGCTTTCCCTTCTGTACGAAAATGTCTTCCAAAGATTTACTCACTCCGAAGATCGAAGAAGAAACCAAGATACTCCCTACTGAGCCTCCCGTGCTTTCTCGAAAAGAAAGAGACGAAGGCTCAATTGTTCCTCCTGTGCCAGGACAGGATTGTTCTCCAAGTTAGTGGAAACTGGGAAGACTGCCGAAGAAGAGGCATTGAGGATGGCTGCCTGTAAGTTTCTTGTGAGTTCAGACAATGAGATGTTTGAACTGTTGGCAAACTATGTATTTAATCATGAAGGATCAGGGCCTCCTCCCCATCCTTAATATTTATGTAATTCCAAGAATAAAAGTGAACTTTTATTTACATCACGTTTCTAAAATAAAGTATATTTCGTCCTTATACATAATATTTCTTAAGAAACTTGCCATTAATAGGCATCATAGCAACTCTGCCATCCATATCTGTTAATTGATAGGCTCCATTGGAGAAGACTTTGTTTACCACATACGGCCCTTCCCACTTTGCCTCGAACTTGTCTTTGCTCATATGTGTCATTATCATAGGACGTCTGACAGTGAGAACCAACTCGCCTTCTTGAAATGTCCACACTCTGACTCTGCGGTTGAAAGCTATTGAGATCTGGGCTTGATAAAGTTCAATATGTTGTTGAGCCAGTGACCTTTTCTCATCAAGCGCCTCCAACTCTTGAAGCCGAAGACGATCATTGTTTTCTGTTGTAAGTTCGTTAGCAATAGCAATCCTCAATAATAGAATTTGAATTTCCAAAGGCAGAACAGCTTCACACCCATATACTAGAGAAAAAGGTGCGCAACCTGTGGGATTACGGACAATAGTGCGACATGCCCATAGACATTCTCCAAGTTTATCACTCTAATTACGTTTGTTGATAGAGACAAACTTTTTGAGGAGTTTGATAATGGTCTTGTTGAATGCTTCAGCCAACCCATTAGCCGCAGGATTATAGGCTGTCCAGGCAACATTATTGATTCTGTTGTCATCACAGAACCTATAAAACTTTTGGCTGATGAATTGCGGTCCATTATCATGGATGATTCGGCGAGGGATACTAAACCTGTATGTCACATGATGTTTGATGAAGTTGATGACACTACTCGTTTTAACTTCAGCCAATGGTATAGCTTCTGTCCCCTTTGAGAAATAATCAGTTATAGCTAAGATGAACCGATGCCCTTTAGATGAAGGAGGATTGATAGGGCCAATTATATCCATGCCCCAAGCTTCAAAAGGCCATGAGGCAGCAGTCAAATGAAGAAATTTTGATGGTTGATGAATGAAATTTACATGAATCTGACATGCACGATATTTCCTTGCATAGTCAATAGCATCTGATACCATAGAGGGCCAGTAGTAGCCCATACGTCGAATACGATCTTATAGTTTAGGACCAGGCTGATGTGCTCCACAAACACCATCATGAGTTTCACGTAATATCTGCTTTGCTTCATCACCAGCGAGACACCTCAAGAGTAATCCATCAAAAGTTCTTCGATAGAGTATTTTAGTAGTATGATTATAATAGAATCGAAGCGATCGACGGTGGATACTTGTAGCTTCTTTGGGATCTTCTGGCAAGATGTCATGTACTACAAAATCAATAAAAGGTGCTCTCCAGTCCTCACTAATGATATTGACTTCAGTTAGGTTGTTGAATTCAATGTTGTGGTTATTTTCAACACAAAATAGTTCTCTATTAGAGATAACAACTATTTGTTGTCTTTTGACTGGAACTGCTAAAATCGCAGCTAAGTTAGCTAAGGCATCGACTTCTGTCTTGCATGCGCGATATACATGTTTGATGAAGAACCCTTTGAATGAAGAAGCTATCTTGGTTGTTGCTTCATGATATGGTACTAGATCTTGATGTCGGACTTCATATATGCCTCTAACCAGATTAACAATCAGCTTAGAGTCACCATATACTTCGAGATATTCAATATTCAATTGTTTGGCTAATTGAAGTCCGATGAGCAAAGCATTGTATTCTGCCATATTGTTGGAGCATGATTCGTCTAAAGAATAGGCCCTTTGAATAGTTAATCCATCGGGTGAAACAAGAACAATTCCTACTCCAGCAACAAGAGTACCTCCAGGTCCAATTCTAGAAGCTCCCTCAAAGAACAACCTCCAGGTAGGAAATTCTTCTGAGAACATATTTGATTCTAATGTTTCGTCCGGAATCCCATCATAGAGTTTAGATGTCTAAGGGACAGGATGAGCTGCTAAGAAGTCAGCAAGTGCTTGGCCTTTCACAGACTTTTGAGGAACATAAACCATATCATATTGTGCTAGTAATATGGCCCATGTGGTAAGCCTAGAATTGAATGTACTTGGCTTCTTCATTAGAACTCGAAGAGGATTGACTCGGGATATGACATGAATAGTTTGGCCTATGATGTAATGTCTTGTCTTCTGAATAGTAAACATTAAGGCTAAACATTCCTTCTCTACCGGACTATAATGATGTTCAACTCCAATCATCGTTCGGCTAAGATAGTAGATGGCTTGTTCATAACCTTCCTTGTTCTTTTGAGCCAGCAAAGCTCCCAATGAATGATCCATTGCTCGAACATACATTAAGAAGGATATTCCTGGGATCAGTGGTACAAGAACCGGTGGACTCACTAAATGCCGCTTTATGTCATCAAATGCTCGTTGATATTCTTCCGTCCAAACAAAATATACACCTTTCTTCATTAATTGAGTAAATGGTCTGCAACATCCAGATAAATTCAAAATGAATCACATGATGTACGTAAGTCGACCTTGGAATCCTCGTAGCTCTTTTAGGTTGCGTGGAGGATGCATCTCTTGAATGGCTTTGATCTTCTCGGGATCAACGTGTATACCCTTAGAGGTAATGACGAAGTCGAGAAACTTACCACTAGAGACACCCAAGAAAGACTTGGTAGGGTTCATTTTGAGTTGATGCTGGCGCATTAGATTGAAGATAGTTCTTAAATCTTGAATGTGATCTTCTTTGACACGACTTTTGACAGCAATATCGTCAACATAGCATTCGACAGTCTTTCACAGATGATCACGAAAAATAGTACTCATAGCCTGCTGGTAAGTTGCACCTGCGTTCTTGAGACCAAACGGCATGACCGTATAACAGTACACACCCCGAGGAGTACGAAATAAAGTATGTTTCTCATCTTCAGGATTCATCCGAATTTGATTATATCCAAAAAACCCATCCATGAAAAAAATTCATTCGAATCCATATGTATTATCGATCATGACATCAGTAATCGGAAGAGGGAACTCGTCTTTAGGACAAGCATCATTGAGATCCCGAAAGTCTATGCAAACTCGAACCTTTTCGGTCTTCTTCAGGACTGGTACAACATTGGCTACCCTATCAGGATGCTGTTCTTCTCTGATAAAACCGCAAGCTACAAGCTTTTTGACTTCATCATCAATTGCATCCATCATTCCAGGCTTGAATCGTCGTTGTTGTTTGACCGGCTTGGCATTCGGCAGAATGTTAAGCTTGTGAGTTGCTACTTGAGGATCTAATCCCGGCATATCTTCGTAACTCCAGGCGAGGACATTAATATATTCACGAATAAGATGAATTAACTCTTATTTATCATCCTCTGAGAGATTTTCGCTAATGAAGATTGGTCGTGATACACCTTTCTCTCCAATATCGATTTGGACAAGTTGATCTTCAGTGGGTGGTTTTCGTTGTTCGAAACGAAGTTCCCACTGATTGTCCATCTTTTGTGCCCAAGGGTCCACTTTAGGAGCTTCTTCAATGTCATTTTCATCTTCTTTCGAGAATTCGGTAGACACCATGTTAGAAGATACCATTATCCTATGAACATGACCAATGCTGGTGTCAGAATCCCATGAAATAGAATCAGAAGAGTTAGATCATTCTTCTTCATCAGATTCAGAAGGTTCTGGAGTTGGGAGAGGTGAAGCATAACCTAAGCCCCGCTTCATTTTATTATGGTATTATTGTGATTTTCCTTTTGGAACAGCAATACGAAGGGAAGACCGCCTTCCTTTACCATTGTTATGGCCTGTTCTTAAATCATAGCCCATTTTACGGATGATGGCTTTGGATTGTGGACTATAGCGGCATAATTGTAGCCTTCATGTATCATCTCTATTATCATTATAGAGCCTAATTTTTGGTTCCTCTCTTTTGTTGAAGAATATAGGCTTTTCATCTTTCTTTCGAGACGGTACTAAGAAGTATGACTCCTATATTGAATCCAATGATACCACATTTCGCAGAGATGATACAACTTCTATTGTAAGTGGTTTAAAGTTATCTAGCATATCCAAATAATATTGAGTATAGTAAAAGACATTAGTATACTGCAAAGGAGATGCTTTATTGATTTTTACACCATCATTTACAACAGAAACTTTAGCCTAAGCAGGCTTAGTCAGATTGATGACAAGAGGGGGAGAAGAAGAACGAGAAGGAGGAGGGAGCTTCTTGCGACAAAGGTCGATTACAAGCGGCTCAGAAGAGGTGAGATCTCTTTGTTCCTGACTATCACCCTTGGGCTGCTTCTCATGGGAAAGAAGATAGATAGTCAGTAGTTTAGAAGATTGAGGACATAAGGTACGTCCTTTGACGGGAATCACCAGAGTATCATTTGGCATACTCTTCTGTTCTTCATCCGTATCCATTGCTAGTACTACCTTCATGAATTCTTCCTTGTACATGCGAGAATCGTTGCAGTATGCTTCAACCCCTTTAAAAGGATTCATATCTGCAACCTCTTTTTGGACTTCTCCATTACCATCCACATATTTGAAACATTGGTGGAGCATAGAGGGTACAATATTGTGTTCATGGAGGAATGGTCTTCCCAACAAAGCGTTGTATGAGCCATGATTGTCAATAACATAGAAAGTTACCTTTGTACGAAGATTGCCAATTTGAAGTTTTAGGCGTATCTTTCCCAAAGGTTCACTTCTTCCTTGATTAAACCCCAGGATAGTAGTGATAGTCGTAGAAAGGTTATGCACTGGGATCTTCAAAGCATCTAGTAAAGACTTCGGCATAATGCTAAGTGCAGACCCTGGGTCAATCAAAATGTGATCGACTTTCATGGTGTCCACATACCCCGTGAAATAGAGAGGACGATCATGACGATTGTCTTCTAACAACATGTCATCTTGTATAAAAGTGATATTAGGCATTAATTCAAATACACTATGACAATGTGCACAGCTGACTGGTTCCTTTTCAGGTTTCTTGAGAAGAGTAAGACAAGCGTCAGCCTACATCAAGGCTTCACGTAACGTCTCTCGAGTCTCTTTTGAGAGACGTAAGAGTTCAAAGATTGACAGTCTTGCTGGAGTATTGGCCAATTGAGTCAATATGTCAAAATTATAAGGCTTTTCAAGTCCAAGAGATGAGGACTTCTTTAGCGCTTTGTCAAAGCGGACATGTTGTTTCCCCTTGTCGGCTGCTGTTGGTTTAAGAAGAGATGGTTCGACCACCGGCAAGGATATGGATGGTATATTCTCGCCAGAAGAAGATGATGAAGGAGGAACATCAGGAGATGGAGCAGAGTCCTCTTGATTTCCGGAATGCTCCCGAAGATAGGGTTTCCTTGATCTAGTGCCCATTAGAATTTCTTCTTCTATTACTGGTTCAAAGGATACCATGTTACAGTTCTTGGATTTAGATCTGGAATGCTTCTTTTGCTTAGGAGAGGAAGGTGTTTCAAATTCTACTACCAGATCTGGGCGAATCCACATAATCTCTCCTCTGTCAGTTGACAGTGGAACAAGACCTTCATTTTGAGGAGGTGGGAGATTCACGATCTCAAGAGTAGTCTTTGGAATGGGGACAACACCATCTTGTACAAGTTGCGGTAGAAAATTATCGAATTGTACAGGAACTACATTAGCAGTCACCGTTTTCTCGTACTGTTGCAGAGTAATTGCTCTAGAGTTGACCAATTCTTGGATTTTTCCTTTGAGCACATAACATACTCTGGTCGGATGTCCTATAAATCCGTGATAAACATAGTATTTAGGGTGATCAGTTTTACCCACTTCTTCTGGCCGTTTTGTTCTGGAAGCTGAAGCTTATTACTTTTGATCAAGCAATCGAAGATGCTTAAAGTATCATCTTCATCAAAAGAATACTCTTCTTTTGGACTAGTCGATTTCTGTGGTGGTGCTGATGGATTGGATACCGTCTGAGTGATGTTGATAGCCAAAGAATCCTTGCCTTTAAGATTGATAGCCAGTGTTTCTTTACTCTTACGGTTATTCTGGCGATTACTATCCCGGGTGTAGAATGTTCATCTTGGTTAGGATGAGTCATTTGGACTCCTAACTGCTTGAATTTTTCGGCACTGACCTCAGCTGCTTTGGCATTGACAATAAAAGAAGGCCAATCCTGGAATTGTATAGATCCTGTCCACATACTGATAATAGACAACAAGTTTGATTTACAAGTATCAATTGTTACAGCAGATAGAGTTCCTAATGGCATTTTGAGTGCCTCTCGGCAGAATCTTTTAATGAAACTCTTTATGGATTCATTATGCCTCTGTTTAATCTTAATGAGAGCATACATTATCATGTCGTTGACTCCTTCGTAAAAACGTTCCAAGAACATTTGCTTGAAATCAGCAAAAGAAGTGATGCAGCCATCAGGCAGGCTACGATACCGGTCGTATGCTGCGCCAGCTAAACAACCGACGAACACTCTGGTAAGGAGAGCATCATTTGGCTGTAATTGATCAGTCATCACTTCAAAATGATTGATGTACTGACTTGGAGAAATGCTGCCATCAAACAGCATAATGGTTGGAAGCTTGTACTTAGGAGAAAATGGAACTTTCTTCCACTCTGGAGGATATGGTTACTTTATACCCAGTCTTTGTAGGCCATCTTTCTGCTTGAAGGCCTCAAACTGAGTACGTAAGAATTTTACAGCCTCATTAGCATCCCCTGATGTTTGGGAATTGGTAGGCTGGTTAGAAGTGTTAGGAGGAGGAACAACGTGGTAATTACCACCCCCTGTACCAGACTTACTGGGATCAGCTTGAATTGGCACGGAAGCTACCTGAGGAGTTGGTACCCCCAGATTAGCAGGTACGAAAGATGCTATAATCTCTGGATTTATAGCTGGGTTTATAATCGGTGGAACTGTATGTTGAGCCACGATTATAGTATGCATGCTTGCGATCATCACTTCCATGGTCTTCAATTTGTCCTCTAATGCAACAATCTGTTGCTCGTGACTGGTTGAAGTAGAGGCATCTTGATCTTCCATAACGGTATATGCCATCACTTCTCTTGCTGCTATTGATGAGATAGTTCGTTCGGAACTTTCATTATTTGCATCAAACACTAAGAAAGAGTCTTCTCTTACATGAGCGATGGAGAGATCTTCTTGATTAAAGACACCTTGGTTCAAATGTCGATTCCTTGATCTAGTGTATTGAAAGACACCTTCATTGGATGCATAGATCCGATCTAAGTATTGCTGACTAGGATTACGGGATGCATTACATCTTGGACGTTTTCTACCGCAAGTGCCTTGAGAAGTCATAAGGATAGAAGCATATAATAGCTCATCTTCGTCTTCTATTATATGTTCAGGAGTTGAAGCATAGTTCAGACGATCAAAGACAGATCGGGGAGCCGATTGGCAATAACCATTGATAACGACTTCATGAAGGCAGTGGCAATTTGAAGTACGATCTGGAGGTGAGGGAGACCTCCCTGTAATTTCTCATCTTTGTGTAAGACGTTGCCGCAAATCAGTTACAACTACAGGACAAGAAGAATTTGGAGGAACATATTCCTTAATGATGTTAGGAACATGTCTTCTATTCTTCAAATGTTTAGTTCCCTGAGTGTACAAAGATGTACTCAACTCATTAGCATAGGTGGTTGGGTCTTTCTTTTCAAACTTTAGCTTTTGGTACAGATTGGCCTTTGGCATAGGGTTCTTACATTTCGCTAAAGTTGAGACTGGTTGATGCCTATTGAGATAAGCGCGTAAATCTAAAAATTCTGCTCCAGGTGTCTCTGTTTGTGATACCCTCAATTTTCTTTGCTTGGATCTTGAAATTTGTAAGGTAGGAAGGTCTTGACCAAACCCCATAGGGGTAGGTAAGATACCTCTTTGGTCAGTAGTTTTTCCAATATCAGAGATCCGAGGACCACTGTTTAAAGGAATATAATCTGACAGATCTTCCTCTGAGTCATAGACTGGGGAAGTTTGAGAAAAGACCAAAGGGTGCTTTCCTTTATTTTGTGAAGGGTCAGCTAAGAAGCCTTTCCTTTTGTTCTGTCTAGTGTTAGCACTAGAACAATGATTCTCTAAGTTCAGATCTTGAGACTAAGAAGAAGGAATAACCAAATGACTAGTTCCCTTGAGTTACGCCAGAGTAGCAGAGTGCGCCTGAAGTGCTGATTGCTTGGGTTGCGCCATAGTCCTACTGGCTACTGATGGCGCCTTGGCAGCGACATGGGTAATAGACTGCGTATGGGCAGCAGAAAGATTAGATTGTGCCCTGGCAGAAGAAGCATGCTGTGTCGGACCACTGAGGTGGATTGCGCCTTGGCCACTGAGCACTCAAGTTGCGCCTGGGCAACAGCAACTGTAGAAGATTTTGGAATCCACACAGTCCTGTTCCTGGCGATAGCCACAGTGTGCTTATTATTCTTGGCATTGATCATACTCTCGTAGGCTGTCTGGCTAACATGAACAACCAGATTCTTCTGCGTCTTACCGACCAATGCAGTGTCACATTGAGTTGTCACCTTCTCGTCGGAGGAGAAAGTCGTCCCCAACAGAGTCATCATTTTGTTTGCAAAAACAAAAAGTTTATTCCAAACTTAAAAAAAGAATTAGTACAAAGTACAATAAATTCTGGGAAAGTACAACTGTAGGAATCTGATCAGAAGACGATCACTTTATCCCTTGGACTATGTGAACTTGAAGACTGTAGCCTCTGAAGAATGCAGCAGCAATTTTGTAAGAGTTCTTGATGTCTATGCGTATGTATCTGATCTTTTCACAATGATTGGAGACTCTATTTATAGAGTTCAAGAAATAACTATTTTAGCATTTATTCTGATGTGCGCGAGGCTGGATTATGCTAAATTGGGTTGCGCCAACCTCCTGTTGTGCCAACTTTCATTCAGTTGTTAAGTCGTGTACTTACTAAATTTAGACGTGTGGCATCATATGATTGAGATGTGTGTAGTCGTGTACAGGATAGTAGACACATCTTGAGAGATTAGTGGCATGTGCGCCACGTCATCCTGCTTTAGAATATAAGTTGTCTCAACTTCATCAGGTTGCGCGAGCTTCGGTCAACTGCGCCTGATTGAACCACGCCTAGACACGTGGCAGCTTTTGAGCAGAAGTTATTCAGATTGCGCCTAGGTACAACTAAAGATTTTGTATGGATTGTGCCTTGGCGCAACTTACGAAGTGTACAGGACAGCTGTCTACCAACTCTTCCTGAGCGGCACAATTTACGGGATTCGAAGAGATTTTTCTCATTCACTGTGGTGTCAGTCGTTAGTGCTGTCAGGTAAAGATGGCCATTAAGTGTCAAACGCCATGTAGATTTTGGCGCAACAAGACTGGGCACAGTCTGATATTAGGCGTATCCTGATCAGTGGCGCAGCTTATTTTCTGAGCTTCATATTAGTGGTGCAACCTGATCTTTGGGGCACAACTTGATCACTGATTAGCATGTTCAGGGCGCAACTTAATTTTTAGGCCCTACAGATACTGTCCAAAGCAGCGAGACATTGTACCCATGGTTCACAGGCCCACCTTTCCAATACTTCCAGTACCGAGGCCCTTCTTTCCGGGCCCGAGAACGTCCCACGCAGGAGTTAGGGTGATACAGCCAGTAGCACCTGGAGGGTACCATGGGAGGCCACCCTTGACATCGCAGGTAGTCCGATTTCAACAGGCCAGGCAGCAGGCTAGAGCACAAGGATGTAGACAGGCCTTTACTATGACAGTTGAGGAGGCAGAGACAACTGGAGAGATTATCGTAGGTACTATTTTAGTTGCTTTATTACCTACAGTAGCTTTATTTAATTCTGGTGCCATATATTTATTCATAACTGCTAGTTTTGTGGCTACCCATAGAGTAGCTACTGTACCTCTCCTAAGACCATGAGGATTCTTACTGGAGGTGGAATAATACCTGTTAGCGATACCTGTAGATCTTGTTCAGTAATTGTTTGCGGGCGTGAGATGCGTGCCCGATTTCTAGTCTTCACCATGCCAAGCTATGATGTGGTTCTTTGCATGGATTGGTTGAGCCAGTACCATGTGACGCTAGATTGCCGACATGGATGCGTCATATTTTGACCCCCAGGTCACACCGAGGTTAAGTTTTCTCGAGAAGCCATTGAGATGGTTGACCACCCCACCATTGAGGCACGCATTGCATTGGAGGAACCAACACGCCCGACGATCGTCTCAGAGTTTGAGGACATTTTTCCTGAGAAGCTTCCAGGACTACCACCAGATAGGAAGATAACATTCTCCATCGAGCTAGTTCCGGGAACGCTACTTATTACTTTTCATGTGTATAGGATAGCACCGAAGGAGGCACATGAGTTGAAGATCCAGATAGATGAGCTATTGGATTTGGGTTTTATTCGAGCTAGTGTTTCACCATGGGGAGCTCCAATCTTGCTTTTACCGAAGAAGGATATGTCGGTACGGTTGTTCATCGACTACAGTGTTAGCCCAATGATTATATCATGTTTTTGAATATGGCTGATCAATTAAGTTTAACATAATGACATCACTAATATTCATGTAATCACTATCATGTTGTTACTTAAACTTAGCACTGTCCTAATATTAGCATTGTCCTAAATGTTCTATATAATATTGCTATGGTTGTATCATAATGCATCATACTGTTTTGTTCTCCTAACATGTATTTATAGACATGCTGTAAGCATGATCAAACATGATCAAACCAGGACATATGCAATAGAGAATTATTGATGGGCCAAAGACGGCGTCATACAAGAAGATTTCTCTGAACCGCCTAACGACCTATCCGGGGCCTCGCATCGGGGGTTCCGCTGCGCCCTCCATCGGGGGTTCCGCTGCGCCCTCCGTCAGACGGCGTCATACAAGAAGATTTCTCTGAACCGCCTAACGACCTATCCGGGGCCTCGCCAGATCTGTTTATCTTTGGACGACCGCCGTCAAGTGAAAAAGGCATCTTCAAGTCTGTTCAAGTTTTGAAGAAAGGCGTCATCAAAGGGCTCTTGGTTTTCCTATTTCATTAATGTATTTTTCATATTTATTGAGTCTAGGAATACGATATACACTGCATCGTACTGGCAAATAGGCTACCCAAGAATCGTTTTCAAAATACCCTTTTATTTTGAAAACAAGCCCACTTACAAAAGCCCAAACTTCTTCCTAACTGTTTGACTTTTTCAAAAAGCCCAAAAACCAGTTTGCAAAAACCCTGACAGAACTCCAACAGAACTCCAGGAGAATTCGGCCAGAGTTCGGCCCGAATTCGGCCAGAGTATGGCCAGAGTTCGGTTAGTGAACGTTGCTTTTTGAACTTAGTCTTCCTGCAGTTACGGATCCCACCGAGATTTTCTCATAGAGTTCTGCCCGAATTCTGCCCGAATTCTGACAGAAGTCTGCCTTTGGAACTCCTATAAATAGAGAACGATTTTGATCATTTCAACGCACTCATTCACTTTCATATCTCTTCTCTATAAGCCTACTACTTCTTCCAAAGTATTCTGAGCTTTTATTTTCAAATCCCAAGCCAGTTACAATCCTCTAGTCGATTTGCCAGTGCGGTACGGTCTAAAAGTTTCAGAGTGGTTGTAATCAGAGGCTTGATTGAAGTTACACACTTCACAATTGAGTCGAGTACTTCGGATCAAAGCTCGCGTTGTAGAAGTTGCAAGATCTTCGGATGAAAACTTGTGGTGATTTTCCATAGTGGATTCAACTGGAAGCAAGAGTTCTTCCGACTGGACTAGTCCTCAACAGAGGGAAACCAGTATACATCCTTGTGTTTGCGTTTGCTCTCTACTCTCTACTTTTTATTTACATATCTGTGATATATATTATCTGTGATCTTGTTACTAACATTTTTAAATAGTTAATTTCTGCTGCCTACTCTATTCACCCCCCTCTAGAGTATTGTGCTTTACAACTCGTTCCTACAATCGGTCCTACAATTGGTATAAGAGCGGGTTCTCTTTATAGAGGTAATATATTCTGATCCCAATTGCTCCTACAATTGGTATCAGAGCAGGTGCTTGGTATATAGATATTGCTGCTCATACCAATTGCTCCTACAATTGGTATCAGAGCAGGTGCTCCTTCTACAGATATTATTGCAGGTGCTCCCTATAGAGATATTATTGCTTATACCAATTGCTCCTTCAATTGGTATTCTAGCAAGGACTCTATTATTTGGCTTAACATCCTTGGAGCAGATCCTTATTATCAAAGCGGGTTATACAGGTAAAGCGAGGTAATATTGTTATTATATAACTGCTGTTACATAGATCACTATATCACATATAGCAAGTATGTACTTCACAACTGAAGAGCAATCCTCAAATAGACTTCCACTATTTGATGGAACAAACTATAGCTATTGGAAGACACGGATGAGCTTCTACTTGAAGTCTCTAGATTTTGACTTATGGTCTATTGTTGTCACCGGCTACAAAAAGCCTACTATTACTTCTATTCTTACATCCTCTATAATCAATAAGCCTTATTATAGTTACACGGATGAAGAGAAGAAGTTAGCTATCCTTGATGCAGAAGCTATGCATATGTTTTATTGTGCTGTAGACACAAATGTATTCAATCTTATTTCTACTTGCACAACATCTCATAAAATTTGGAAAGTTCTTGAACCTACTTATGAGTGCAGGTATGAAAGCAAAGCTAGCAACTCCAGAGAGAAGGATAGTCTTCATAATGATGCAAATATGTACATGACGAAATTGGGATTTAAGGTACAGCATAATCCCTTATACGAAGAAGAGCTTGTATATGACAATTACAAGAAGATAGACCACATCCAAGAAGATTGTACTACTACAAGAAAGGAGAGTCAATACGAACAATCAAATAAAGGAAGATCATCGGGCATATGGTGTGAAAGCGAAGCAAGAGAGTCTGAAGAAGAAGAAGAAGAAGAAGAAGAAGAAGAAGAAGAAGAAGAAGAAAAACCTCATCAAGCTGCAAATTTATGCACAATGGCATTATCTAACGAGGTACAAAATAATTCTTTTTCTGGAGAGAGTGAATTTTCTTATGATGATTTATCTGATGCTTTCAGTGATCTGTTAGAAGAACACAAGAAAGTATTAGATAAATATAAGCAAGCTAGAAAGGATATTCGATCCTATAAGCGTGAGATTGAAAAGCTTACTTGCTTATTGAATGATGCTAGAGATACTTCTACTTCTGATAATTCTACTGAGATTTCCACACTGAAGTTTAGATTGCATGAGGCACTTGATTGCATTGAGAAAAGCACTCAAGAAAATACTAAACTTAAGGAAGAACTAGAATCAGAAAAGAAGAAGTATTCTATTGCTTCATGTAGAATTGATGCTCTTTCTGCTAAGTATGATGAGATCTGTGCTAACTCTAAAAAGTTAGAGATTAGACTGGAAAAGCAGGTAGTACAACCTACGACTCAGTCTAACACAAGACACTTAGCACATCACAAAGTCTCACACGTTAGATCTTTTACTAAGGAAGCAAGCAAAGCTAAAGTTTCACATAACCATGCTTTCTATTACAAGTATCCACGTACATCATATCACACTACTGCACATTCTCATACTACTACACATAGTACTAATATTAATTCTTTCTGTCAATATTGTGGTTTGAATGGACATATTTCTAATCGTTGTCAGATTAGAAATCTAGTTGATATAAACTTGTGCAAATGGGTTCCAAAAGCTAACAAATGTGGATCCAAGTATTGGATACCAAAGTCTTCACCTAATATTGCAGGTGAAGCTTCTCATATCAAATAGAACCATGGAACATGTTGGTGATTGCAAAGCTACAAAGGTCATCTTCCATGCAATTGCACCAACAGAAGTGTGGTCACTAGAACCACTTCGGTAACATGCTTACTAAATAGTTTCTAATATCTAGCATGTTCTTTTTGATGTCTTGCTATTAGCTTTCATTGATATCTTTTAAATTGTTTATTATTTAAATCAATGTGAGATATAATCTTAGCATGACTATTGTCTAGCTTAAATGATCAGCTCACACTATATAGTATTTATTTTTATTAGTGTGACACATTTATCTATGTATGCTCTTTATTTTAGTTTTATCCTTGAAGCATGCATATTACTCTAGTCTATTGGAGCTTAATTTTGTTTTGGTTAATATTTTTTGACTCTCTGTATTTAATATTTTTTAATGGTCACTTCTTACTGATTTATCTTTAACATGTCATATTTACTTTGATTGGTATTTTGTGAGTATGTATGTTTAGCACAAGTCTCTTATTTTCTTGAAAAGTATATACATATAATTTTATTTTAATCTTGTGCATGCATAATATATTTACTATTGATTCTCAAATTTTATTGTGATTAACTTCTTATGAATCAATTACATCTTTGTATGACAAAGTATATTTATGCATGTTTTTTGATCTTGTGATAATTTTTTTTATAATTGTTAATGATACATGAATAATGCATTATCATTCATATATTGCTGATATGTTTCTTATATTTTTTGTATAAATATCTTTATGGGATATATCAGTTAAGTTCAAGTTCTTTATTATATTATTTTGAAAAGTAGTTTCAAACTTGTACTTATCTCATACTTCAGCTATTGATTACTTTGAACAAATTTATGTTCTTATCTTTATCAGCTTCTTCCTCAAAGCCTCTTTTAATTATGTATGTTTCTCTTGGCTTTTTGGTTGACATGTTAGATACATGATATGTTTTTTATATCTTGATCTTGATAAACCAATCCTTGGGTATTTACTTTTAGGGATTCTGGATTTCGACGATGTTCGATGATAATGCATATATTCCTTTGAATCTAAGTTCTTAAGAGTAGAAATCATTTTTGGGAACAAGCCGAAAGGGTCCTTCTGTCATACAGGTGTAAATAGCCTGAAGCGACACGGTGCACTAGTCTTCGGACTACCGCTAGCTGGGAACTGGCCCCTACGGCTAACCCGAAGTGATCAATACTTTATAGACTTAAGATTTATTAAGGTGTACTTGCAACTATCGTCTAGTTTTGGATCCAAGGTACTGAACTCAGTCCCCTAGATTCCAAAATACATCAACGTATCAAGGTCCTATATTTTGATTTACAAATATTTTATATTTTATTGTTACCCAATGATTTCGTAGCACATATGGATAAATGTAATTGATACATCTTATACTGTATGCTACATTGTTCTAAGATTTTTTAAAGTCCATAGAATATATAATTTATTTCATATTGCACTAATTCTTTTTAAATCCTCGGTTATTAAAGAAGAGATTTATTTTGGGTACAAGCCTACAAAGGGTCTGTCTGTCACCACGACTACGGTCGAAGCGAAGCGGTACTTAAGTCTTCCCCGGTGAACCTCCATTAGCTGGGACAGTACCCCTACAGCTAAACCAAGATTGATCAACGCTTTATAAACTAAAGATTTATTGAGATTGAGTTGCAATTGTTATCTGATGGATTTTTTTTGATTTTAGATTTGATGGATAATATTCTCTCTTTATATTTTCACAAAAGGTAGCATATGTTGATCTATCTTGTCGATTGTGAGATTCTACAGCATAGATCAATTTATGTCATCTTTTGACTTATACGATTATTCATCATGCTAATTTGAAATATCTTTTGATTGTTTTATTTTTAAATGTTCATTTAATGGATATTTCTTCTTTTGTCTAAGGATGATATTGTGATTACTTATTGAATATTATGGTATTGTGATTTCATCTTTAGCTTTCCTCCTTTAATTATGTTTGAGCTCATTTTAGCTCTAATTACGGGGGAGCTTCTTTTTGATCATGTCAAAGGGGGAGAAATAAGTTTAAGTGAGAAATAAGTTTAAGTTAGCACACAATATTCTAGTATTATGTGTTTATTAGTGATACATGCATCTGTTGTATATATATTAAACTTAAAGGATTTGCCATAATCAAAAAGGGGGAGATTGTTAGCCCAATGATTATATCATATTTTTGAATATGGCTGATCAATTAAGTTTAACATAATGACATCACTAATATTCATGTAATCACTATCATGTTGTTACTTAAACTTAGCACTGTCCTAATATTAGCATTGTCCTAAATGTTCTATATAATATTGCTATGGTTGTATCATAATGCATCATACTGTTTTGTTCTCCTAACATGTATTTGTAGACATGCTGTAAGCATGATCAAACATGATCAAACCAGGACATATGCAATAGAGAATTATTGATGGGCCAAAGACGGCGTCACACAAGAAGATTTCTCTGAACCGCCTAACGACCTATCCGGGGCCTCGTATCGGGGGTTCCGCTGCGCCCTCCGTCAGGGGTCGAGGGGGCAGCGCCCTCCGTCAGGGGTTCGGGGGCGAAGCCCCCGAAAGGTATTCAGATTTCCAGATCTGTTTATCTTTGGACGACCGCCGTCAAGTGAAAAAGGCATCTTCAAGTCTGTTCAAGTTTTGAAGAAAGGCGTCATCAAAGGGCTCTTGGTTTTCCTATTTCATCAATATATTTTTCATATTTATTGAGTCTAGGAATACGATGTACACTGCATCGTACTGGCAAATAGGCTACCCAAGAATCGTTTTCAAAATACCCTTTCATTTTGAAAACAAGCCCACTTACAAAAGCCCAAACTTCTTCCTAACTGTTTGACTTTTTCAAAAAGCCCAAAAACCAGTTTGCAAAAACCCTGACAGAACTCCAACAGAACTCCAGGAGAATTCGGCCAGAGTTTGGCCCGAATTCGGCCAGAGTTTGGCCAGAGTTCGGTTAGTGAACGTTGCTTTTTGAACTTAGTCTTCCTGCAGTTACGGATCCCACCGAGATTTTCTCATAGAGTTCTGCCCGAATTCTGACAGAAGTCTGCCTTTGGAACTCCTATAAATAGAGAAGGATTTCGATCATTTCAACGCACTCATTCACTTTCATATCTCTTCTCTATAAGCCTACTACTTCTTCTAAAGTATTCTGAGCTTTCATTTTCAAATCCCAAGCCAGTTACAATCCTCTAGTCGATTTGCCAGTGCGGTACGGTCTAGAAGTTTCAGAGTGGTTGTAATCAGAGGCTTGATTGAAGTTACACACTTCATAATTGAAGTTGGTCGAGTACTTCAGATCAAAGCTCGCGTTGTAGAAGTTGCAAGATCTTCGGATGAAAATTTGTGGTGATTTTCTATAGTGGATTCAACTGGAAGCAAGAGTTCTTCCGACTGGACTAGTCCTCAACAGAGGGAAACCAGTATACATCCTTGTGTTTGCGTTTGCTCTCTATTCTCTACTTTTTATTTACATATCTGTGATATATATTATCTGTGATCTTGTTACTAACATTTTTAAATAGTTAATTTCCGCTGCCTACTCTATTCACCCTCCTCTAGAGTATTGTGCTTTACAACTCGTTCCTACAATCGGTCCTACATACATAGAGTTAAATGCTGTAACAGTGAAGAATAGGTATCCATTGCCTCGTATTAATGATTTATTTGACCAATTGAGCGGTGCTTGTGTGTTTTCGAAGATTGATCTCAAGTCAGGCTACCACCAGATTAAGGTACGGAAAGAGGACATTCCGAAGATAGCCTTTCGAACGAAGTATGGATACTACGAGTACCTTGTGATGCCATTTGGTTTAATCAATTCGGTAGCAATGTTCATGAGACTAATGAACAAGTTGTTCCACCAGTACTTGGACAAGTTCGTGGTAGTGTTCATCGATGACATTTTGGTATACTCCAAGAGCCATGAGGAGCATCTCAGGATCGTGCTGGAGTCATTGAGGAAGGAAAGACTATATGTCAAGCTCAGTAAGTGTGAGTTCTGTCTGAGCGAGGTATCTTTCCTTGGGCATATTATTACTGGGGATGGATTAGCAGTAGATCTAGAGAAGATTGAAGCAGTGATGACTTGGCTTACACCTACATCAGTTACAGAGGTTAGAAGTTTTTTCGGACTTGCCAGATATTATCGGAGGTTCGTAGAAAACTTTTCGATGATTGTTGAGCCTATGATGCATTTGACGCATAAGGATCAGGAGTTATCTGGACAGAGGAGTGTCTGATGGCTTTTGATGAGCTGAAGAAGCGTCTAACGTCAGCACCTATTTTGACACTACCTTCGGGATCTGGAGGCTTTATAGTGTACAATGATGCATCCAGTAGCGGACTAGGATGTATACTAATACAGCATATCAAGGTTTTGGCGTATGCATTGAGACAGTTGAGGATCCACGAGAAGAACTATCCGACGTATGACTTGGATCTAGTTGTAGTGATATTTGCACTTAAGCAATAGAGGCACTATCTTTATGAAGAGTGGGTAGAGATATTTACTGATCACAAGAGCCTGAAGTACGTCTTCACGCAGAAGTAGCTGAACATGAGGCAAAGACATTGGTTGGAGCTAATAAAAGACTTTGAGATCGAGTTGCAGTACCATCCGGGCAAGGCGAATGCCATGGCGGATGCCTTGAACAGGAAGCCCACGACATACTTCGTGATGACTCAGCATCATCTACTGGAGGATCTCAAGGAGTTGGGGATTGAGGTCATATTGCCAGGTATGGATAGACAGTTATCTACACTTGGAGTACAGTCTTCCTTGGTTGAGAGGATTAAGGCCGCACTACCTACAGATGTGAGATTTAGGAGACTCTGGGAGAAGGCAGAGGCAGGCGAGCAGACAGGTCTACAGATTTACGAAGACGGGACATTAAGGTGTGGAGATCGCCTATGCGTTTCGAGTAGAGAGCTATGCCAGGAGTTGATGGCAGAGGCGTATAATTCGATATATTCTATTCATCTCGGAGGTACGAAGATGTACAGGGATTTATATCAGCATTACTGGTGGCATGGAATGAAGAGGGAGATCGCTCGATTTGTAGCGAGATGCTTGGTCTGTCAGCGGGTCAAGGCCAAGCACCAGAGGTCTGCAGGACTATTGTAGCCACTTCTTATTCCTGAGTAGAAGTGGGAACATATCACGATGGACTTCGTCAATGGATTCCTATCACTCTCGTTTTCCGTTATAAGTATTTTTAGTATACGTGTACGGAATTTGACATTCGTCAGGTGACCCGTATCTTGACTTGTCTTGCTTAGTTTTTGCTTGGTTTATTTTGGTTCGGCTTGGCTTGGCTTTTCTTGGTTTAGTTTGGTTTGGGTTGAGATGGAGAGGTTGATATATAAGTCAACTCCTCTCTCTCTATCCTCCATTACTTCTCATTTATTTCTTCTTCTTCTTCATTTACTTCTCTCCACCTACATAGAAGCCCTAGGCAAGTGCAACTTGCTTCATGATGGATCTCAAGTTTTATTGTTCCATTCTCTTCCTTGCATGATTATAAGCTTCTTTAGAACTTAAAATTTTCAGTTTCAATGGATAGATTTTTGTAGATCTAAATCTTAGGATTTTCTTGTTTTCTTTGGTTTTGATATATTAAAACTTGATATTTTCGAAAACCAGTTGCTCCATGTTGTAGGAAATTATGTTATACCTAATTTTGACCTTTGAAAAGCTTGATTTCGACTCTTTTTGGAGGAGTTATGGCATTTTGGACTTCATGGGTTCCACTAAGCATTCTATGCTAGTTGGAAAAGATGAACAGTATGTGCGTGCTCTTTAGTGTCGTGCTATCTCGTTGTGCATGCGCTCATTAGTGTCGTGCTATTATGGTCGTGCGCTCTTTGGTACCGCTCTCTTCGGTCGTCCGCCACTTGGCCCTTCGCCACTTGTCGTGCGCTACCCAGCTCTCTTTAGCCCAGTGCCACTCAGTGCTCTCTTGGCCCAGCACCACCCAGCTCTTTTTGGCCCAGCGCCACTCCGTGCTCTCTTGGCCCAACGCCACCCAGCTCTCTTTGGCCCAGCACCACTCAGTGCTCTCTTGGCCCAGCGCCACCTAGCTGTCTTTGGCCTAGCACCACTCAGTGCTCTCCTTGGTCCAGCACCTCTCAATGCTCTCATGGACCAGCGCCACCCAGCGCCATTTGTCCAGCGCCATTCTTGCCATGATACCCCTTGTCCCATATCTCCATGCTTGTTTATATAGTTCTTAGTGTAATGTCTTGACCTTTGCATTCATCTTGTACTTGGCCTAACTTGCGACGACCCAACATGATAACTTGTTAATATTGAGCACGATAGAGTTTGAGCATGTTTATGGCTTGCTAGTATTGAACTTGACTTGAACTTGAGCACGATAGACTTAACTGTAATCAGAACTTGACTTGAACATGATAACATGAACCCGTCTTGATATTCTTGATAGTGGCCCGTCAGGGCGCACTCTTGATAGGTACTCTTGACATGACTAGCAAACCTGACCCGACATTATAATGGCATGTCGAGTCACACTCTTGACAAGTACTCTTGATACGACAAGTATGTTAGCCCAATGATTATATCATGTTTTTGAATATGGCTAATCAATTAAGTTTAACATATCGACGCTACTAATATTCATGTAATCACTATCATGTTGCTACTTAAACTTAGCATTGTCCTAAATGTTCTATAACATATTGCTATGCTTGTATCATATCGGTTTTGTTTGTCTAACATGTATTTGTAGACATGCTGTAAGCATGATCAAGCTTTATCAAACCAGGACATATGCAATGGGCCAAAGACGGCGTTATACAAGAAGATTTCTCTGAACCGCCTAATGACCTATCCAGATCTATTTATCTTTGGACGACTGCCGTCAAGTGAAAAAGGCGTCTTCAAGTCTGCTCAAATATTTGAAGAAAGGCGTCATCAAAGGGCTCTTGGTTTTCCTATTTCATCAATATATTTTCCATATTTATTGAGTCTAGGAATACGATGTAAACTGTATCGTACTGACAAATAGGCTACCCAAGAAACGTTTTCAAAATACCCTTTTATTTTAAAAATAAGCCCACTTACAAAAGCCCAAACTACTTCCTAACTGCCTGACTTTTCAAAAAGCCCAAAACCAATTTGCAAAAACCCTGACAGAACTCCAACAGAACTCGAACAGAATTTGGCCAGAGTTCAGCCAGAATTCGGCCAGAGTTCGGCCAGAGTTCGGTTAGTGGACGTTGCTTTTTGAACTTGGTCTTCCTGCAGTTACGGATCCCAACGAGATTTTTTCATAGAGTTCTGACAGAATTCTGCCCGAATTCTGTCAGAATTCTGCCTTTGGAAAAACTATAAATAGAGAAGAATTTCGATCATTTCAACTCACTCATTCACGTTCATATCTCTTCTCTATAAGCCTACTACTTCTTCCAAAGTATTCTGAGCTATTCATTTTCAAATCCCAAGCCAGTTACAATACTCTAGTCGATTTGCCAGTGCGGTACGGTCTGGAAGTTTCAGAGTGATTGTAATCAGAGGCTTGATTGAAGGTACACACTTCACAATTGAAGTTGGTCGAGTACTTCGGATCAAAGCTCGCGTTGTAGAAGTTGCAAGATCTTCGGATGAAAACTTGTGGTGATTTTCCATAGTAGATTCAACTGGATGCTAGAGTTCTTCCGACTGGACTAGTCCTCACAAGAGGGAAACCAGTATACATACTTGTGTTTGCATTTGCTCTCTACTCTCTACTTTTTATTTACATATCTGTGATATATTATCTGTGATCTTGTTACTAACATTTTTAAATAGTTAATTTCCGCTGCCTACTCTATTCACCCCCCTCTAGAGTATTGCGCTTTACAACTCGTTCCTACAATCGGCCCTATAATTGGTATCAGAACGGGTTATACAGGTAAAGCGAGGTAACATTGCTATTATATTCTTATTTATTACAGTTGTTACATAGATCACAGTACCACATATAGCAAGTATGTACTTCTCAACTGAAGAGCAATCCTCAAATAGACTCCCACTATTTGATGGAACAAACTATAGCTATTGGAAGACACGGATGAGCTTCTACCTGAAGTCTCTAGATTTTGACTTATGGTCAATTGTTGTCACCGGCTACAAGAAGCCTACTATCACTTCTATTCTCACATCCTCTATAATCAACAAGCCCTATTATAGTTACACGGAGGAAGAGAAGAAGTTAGCTAGCCTTGATACAAAAGCTATGTATATGTTTTATTTTGCTGTAGACACAAATGTATTCAATCTTATTTCTACTTGCACAACATCTCATAAAATTTGGAAAGTTCTTGAAGCTACTTATGAGTACAGGTATGAAAGCAATGCTAGCAACTCCAGAGAAAAGGATAGTCTTCATAATGATGCAAATATATGCATAATGGAATTGGGATTTAAGGTACAACACAATCCTTTATACGAAGAAGAGCTTGTATGTGACAACTATAAGAAGATAGACCACATCCAAGAAGATTGTACTACTACTAGAAAGAAGAGTCATTATGAACAATCAAATGAAGGAAGATCATCGTCTCACAAATACACTGGCACGAGCATATGGTATGAAAGCGAAGCAACAGATTCTGAAGAAGAAGGAAGATCATCGTCTCATAAATACACTAGCACGAGCATATAGTATGAAAGCGAAGCAACAGATTCTGAAGAAGAAGGAAGATCATCGTCTCACAAGTATACTAACACGAGCATATGGTGTGAAAGCGAAGCAACAGATTCTGAAGAAGAAGAAAAACCTCATCAAGCTGCAAATTTATGCTCAATGGCATTATCTAACGAGGTACAAAATAATTCTTTTTCTGAAGAGAGTGAATTTTCTTATGATAATTTATCTGATGCTTTCAGTGATCTGTTAGAAGAACACAAGAAAGTATTAGATAAGTATAAGCAAGCTAGAAAGGATATTCTATCCTATAAGCATGAGATTGAAAAGCTTACTTGCTTATTGAATGATGCTAGAAATAGTTCTCTTTCTGATAATTCTTCTGAGATTTCCACACTGAAGTTTAGATTGCATGAGACACTTGATTGCATTGAGAAAAGCACTCAAGAAAATGCTAAACTTAAGGAGGAACTAGAATCAAAAAAGAAGAAGTATTTTATTGCTTCATGTAGAATTGATGCTCTCTCTGCTAAGTATGATGAGATCTGTGCTAACTCTAAAAAGTTAGAGATTAGACTGGAAAAGCAGGTAGTACAACTTACGACTCAGTCTAACACAAGACACTTAGCACATCACAAAGTCACACACATCAGATCTTTTACTAAGGAAGCAAGCAAAGCTAAAGCTTCACACAACCATGCTTTCTATTACAAGTATCCACGCACATCATATCATACTACTGCACGTTGTCATACTGCTTCACATAGTACGAATGTTAATTCTTTCTGTCATTATTGTGGTTTGAATGGACATGTTTCTAATCGTTGTCAGATTAGAAAACTAGTTGATATGAACCTATACAAATGGGTTCCCAAAGCTAACAAATGTGGATCCAAGTATTGGATACCAAAGTCTTCACCTAATATTGCAGGTGAAGCTTCTTATATCAAATAGAACCATGGAACATGTTGGTGATTGCAAAGCTACAAAGGTCATCTTCCATGCAATTGCACCAACAGAAGTGTGGTCACTAGAACCACTTTGCTAACATGCTTTCTAAATAGTTTTTAATATTTAGCATGTTGTTATTGATTTCCTGTTATTAGATCTCATTGATATCTTTTAAGTGTCTATTGTTTGAATCAATGTGAGATATAATCCTAGCTTGACTAGATGTTTAGCTTAAATGTTTAGTTCACACTATATAGTATTAGTGTGACACATTTATCTGTGTATGCTCTTTATTTTAGTTTTATTCTTGAAGCATGCATATCACTCTAGTCTATAGGAGATTTTGTTTTTGGTTAATATGCTTTTGACTCTTCGTCTTTAATATATTTTTTTAATGGTCACTTCTTACCGATTTATCTTTAACATGTCGTATTTACTTTGATCAGTATTTTGTGAGTATGTATGTTTAGCACAAGTCTCCTGTTTACTTGAAAGGCATATACATATACTTCTATGTTAACCTTGTGCTTGCATAATATATTCACTATTGATTCTCAAATTTTATTGTGATTAACTTCTTATGAATCAATTACATCTTTGTCTAATAAAGTTTATTTATGCATGTTTTTGATCTTATGATAATTTTTTTATGTTTGTTAATGATACATGAATAATTCATTATCATTCATATATTGCTCACGTGTTTCTTATATTGTATAAATATCTTTATGGGGATATATGAGTTAAGTTCAAGTTATATATTATTTTAAAAAGTAGTTTTTAAACTTGCATTTATCTCATACTTTAGCTATTGATTACTTTGAACAAATTTATGTTCTTATCTCTATTTCGCTTCTTCCTTAAAGCCTCTTTTTCTTGGCTTTTTGGTTGACATTTTAGACACATGACTCTTATTGAAGTTTTTTTTATGTCTTGATCTTGAAAAACCATTCCTTGGGTATTTACTTTTAGGGATTCTAGATTTCGATGTTGTTCGATGATACTGCATATATTTCTTTGAATCTAAGTTCTTACGAGTAGAAATCATTTTAGGAACAAGCCGAAAGGGTCCTTCTGTCATACAGGTGTAAATAGCCTGAAGCGACACGGTGCACTAGTCTTCGGACTACCGCTAGCTGGGAACCGGCCCCTACAGCTAACCCGAAGTGATCAATACTTCATAGACTTAAGATTTATTAAGGTCTAAATGCAACTATTATCTAGTTCTGGATCCAAGGGACTGAACCCAGTCCCCTAGATTCCAAAATACATCTGCATATCTAGGTCCTACATTTTGATTTATAAATGTTTTATATTTTATTGTTACCCAATGATTTTGTAGCACATATGGATATATATAATTGATACATCTTATGCTGTATGCTACATTGTTCTAAGATTTTTTTAAGTCTATAGAATATATTTTATTTCATATCGCACTAATTCTTCATAAATCCTCGGTTATTAAAGAAGAGATTTGTTTTGGGTACAAGCCTACAAAGGGTCTGTCTATCACCACGACTACGGTCGAAGCGAAGTGGTACTTAAGTGTTCCCCGGTGAACCTCCGTTAGCTGGGACAGTACCTCTACAGCTAACCCAAGATTGATCAACGCTTTATAAACTAAAGATTTATTGAGATCTAGTTGCAATTGTTATCTGATAGATTTTAGATTTTGAATTTTAGATTTGATGGATATTATTCTCTCTTTATATTTTCACAAAAGGTAGCATATGTTGATCTATCTTATCGATTGTGAGATTCTATAGCATAGATCAATTTATGTCATCTTTTGACTTATACGATTATTCATCATGCCAATTTAAAATATCTTTTGATTGTTTTATTTTTAAATCTTCATTTAATGGATATTTCTTCTTTTGTCTAAAGATGATTGTTTTTCGTATTTGTGACTACTCATTGAATATTATGGTATTGTGATTTCATCTTTAGCTTGTGTAATACTCGTAATATTCAATGATTTTGAGCTTTATATTATTATCTTCTTATTCAAGTTACTTACTGTCTACAACAGTAATTCTTTGCGGGGAGAAGTCAAGCAAATTGAATCTCTCCCTCAAAGCGTTTCTTTTCTTTAACCTCACGGTTGTCAGGTGGACACCGTGCTAAGGCTTTAAAAGGGAAGAAATGAACTTTGATAAGAAGACCTTATATTTTTGAATTACTTTTCTACTTCTGAAAATATGTCTCTGAATTTTATTTTAAAATTTTGTCAATATTATTATTTTTGGATATAGCCATGTAAAGGTGGAGCAGTTAATTGTTTCAAGTCAATTAGCCCCTTGACATGCCATATATCTAGAATACACTTTTCTTTGGACATTTATCTAGTTATGTTTATTTGTTCAAATGGATTTATTTATGATTTATGGATTCTTTTATTAAAATTATTTTTGTGATTCGAATCGCCAGCTTTCAGTCTGAGGACTAAATGGACGCATTCGAACATTTATTAAGACAATTTTTTTTAGTAATAAATTCCACATTTTTGAAAAATCTTTTTTATTGAATCTGTTTCGTATTCAAATGTTATTATTAAAGACAGCTTCAAAAATCTTTTACTTTCATGAAATAATTTGTGTTATATTTATTTATTGAAGACATATTTTCTTCATCTTTAAGCGTTTATTTATTGGATATTTCTTTTTCTTGCCTAAAGATGATATTTGTTTTGAGTTTAGAATTTTATATGCATTTGATCAAAGGAAAGAAAAGATGCATATCTTGGATATCCCATAGATCTTGTGATTATTTATCTATTTTATGCATATAAATTATTTTTGAACTGTATACGCATATTTTAAGGGAGAGCAAATTAATTGTTTCAATTATTTTATGCCCTTAATATGTGGTATACCTAGTTCATCATGGACATATATTCTTAAAATATCTTGTTGAGTTGTTCATGATATTTGGATTTGTATTATATGAGAGAATATATGATTATTGTTATTTTTAATTCTCTCATTTTTGAGTTTCTAAAAATTATCTTGCCAAAATGAATTTAATTTTTTTGATAACCCTTTTGAGTTTAAACTGATTTGGCATTTCTTATTGAGATTTTACCTCAAAGTTCATGATTATCTATATTTATACTGATCATACTTTACGGGGTAGTATTCAAGTCGACTGAATTTTTTCTTCTCAAGTATTTTGTCTTCATTACCTTCATGTTTATCTAATGGATATACATCTATCATGCTAAGGTAATTGAATTCAAATGCATGAACTTTGATATTGATTTTGCATAGATTCTAGTATACTTATTTTGATCCCTTTTCAATGATTATACTATTTATAGAATTGATTCGCTAATTTGTATGGGCAAATTATGAATCATATTTTTTTTTGTGATCATTGTTAAAAGTCTCATTATATTTTTGATTCTTTTATATATATTAGATCTGCGAATTTTAATTCTCATGATTTATTTATGACCAAAGATTGATTCCTACTACATTGATAGATTTTTTTTGGTCAAATGGCATTCAAAACATATTTCATTTTTGGATTTCTAGTTGGTAAACTATGTCTTGATTGATTTCAATATTTTTAAGTTCAACCGACTATTTTTGACAAGTTTTTTATACTTTAATTTGCAATTTTATAAACTTGTTACACTGTTCTCCTAATCCTTGATCATGATTATTTTTTCCTTCCTCCTTTACTTATGCTTGAGTTCATTTTAGCTATAATTACGGGGGAGCTTATTTTTTGATCATGTCAAAAGGAGAGAAATAAGTTTACGTTAGCACACAATATTCTAGTATTATGTGTTTATTAGTGATACATGCATCTATTGTATATATATTAAACTTAAAGGATTTGCCATAATCAAAAAGGTGATATAATCATTGGGCTAACAAAGTAAACCTGACTTGACATGTATCTTGTTTGTTGTTACGACAGCTACTCCTTTCTTGCTAGGGTAACTCTTGTCTTGACTCCGTGGTTGCTTATGTCACACAAAGCTACCTGTCCTGTCTTGCATCATGTCTAGGACATGGATTCCTGGTTACCACGATCAGGAATTCGTACTGATTCTGACTAGGTTAACAACTAGATTGATCAAGTAGTTAATATAGAGATTTTCCCAATTACAGGCGATCTCGTTATCCCAGACATACATATGGACTTGTAGCCTACCGACGAGTAGGGCATATTTCCAGCACACTGTCATGTGTTGCAGTCTAAGTCACTTAATAATTCTCTTGATTCTTGATAACTCTTGTAACCTCGCCTGGATAACCTAGATAGTCTGTAGGGCTTGTGACTGCGGGAATATCTCAACTGTATCTTGTTAGTAACTAGGTCTGTTACAACCCTAGTTAGCTAATGATAGCAAGCCTTAGGACTTGATTGGCCGTGCCTGAATGATTGTCTCATGATTAACATGGGCATTATATTCAACCTCTTGATTTCTTTATGCAAGCTAGTATGTTCTTTAAAGCATGTCTTTTATGTTATTTAGTTATGCTCTTTTATCAGTTTTCCTATTCTTTATATGCTGGTTTTAGTTCCTGAGTAGAGCCTCCCTTGTGGCACTTGCTCTTTTTGTGGTATGACCCAGCTGGTTTTGTATGGCCAGATTTCAGAGTGATACCCGAGGATCTACCTGCCTTTCAGCCAGATGGTGAATACAAGGCGTAACTGTGGCAACGAGTGGGTTTTTTTACTTTGCTCTTCCAATCTTATGTAATTTATTCTTTTGAGGCGTTTAGCCACCGAGCACGTGTTAGCTCGTGTTAAAACTTTATTTCTGTCTACATAAGGGCTGTAACATGATTGAAAATTCTAGGGTTGATCATGTATGACTTAACTCTTGCTAGTCTCACATTTTTTATGACTAGCTTCATGATCATCTGAATATGTAATGTTTGGGATGCCTTACTTTGTATGTCTGATGATCTAATATTTTGTAACAATAATTTGTTTGCTTGAGATTGAAACACTAAGCTTGTTGTTGACCATAAGAGACTGTTGGCTTGTAGATAAACCCTCATGCATCCAGATAGCTGTGACTGTATTGCGAGGTGGGCTACACTTCAATGTACGTAGTTGGCTGTGTCTATCCCCCGCTCTCAAGTATTCTGGTTCTGGAGCGTGACACAGTTTAAGTGGTGGCCCATGCAAGTCTTATAAATCAAGATGTGTAAGAGTTTTGCTAAATAGATGTCTCAATCAGCATTATCCCTTGATCTCTGCTCGTGCTTTCTAATCTTCCTGAATCTTAACCTGAAAAGGTGCTTTATCCTTGATCTATCTTGGTGCTTTCTTATTGTTCCCCATGTCATTTTCTTCAGTGGCATTGTTCCTGGTCCTACCGATCACTCACGTGGAGCACCTCTAGTGAACCAGCAACAACAAGTGCACCAGCCGCAACCTGGGGACCAAACCCAGCACTCAGGGGCAGTATCCCGAGTCATGCCTTCCGGGGATCAAGAGCCACGAGTTCAACCAGTCCAGCCTGCATAGCCTGATAATAGAACCCTGATATGACTCATCCAGGATTTGATTGCATCATAAGATCGTCAGGGCGATGCCCTATAGCAGACAGTACAAGATGCTATGGGCAGAGTCGGTTATCAGAGGAACAATGCGGCTAACAGCTTCAATCGCCTGAACCCTCCTTTCTTTGACGGCAATGAAGATGCTATTGCTGTCGATACTTAGCTATAAGATATAGAGGTTATTCTGGAGGCAGCCAGGACTCCAGAGGAAGATAAGGTGGCCGTTGTGCTCCTACAGTTATTGGACTTAGCCCGCAGCTGGTGGGCGATGCTAGCAGTTGGATTGGCGATGCCTGTCTTGTGGGCGGTATTCAGTGACAAGTTCTAAACGAAGTACTTTGATGCGGTAGCTCGCTATGATCTGCAGAAAAGGTTCAACAATTTCAAGCAGATAGGAAGGACGGTCGATGGATATACAGTCGAGTTTTCTATGCTTAGTCAGTTTGCTCCCACCTTGGTGGCGACCGAATTGGACCGAGCGTAGCGATTCCAGCAGGGACTTCCACTTAAAGATCATTCTAGCATGTCATGACCCACACCCAGTGTAAGGGCACGAAAAGTAGGCACGTCCAGCCTACGCCACAGTGTCGGCGGTAGAACGTTGTCCTAGGTCACAACATCTAGCAATAACCAAACCTGTATAATGATATACACTCTAAAAGGAGAACAATATAAAGGTACAACTCAATTACAGCATCTAAGATAGAATAAGGAGAAAAGATGTAAAGATAAGATAAAAGAGTAATCTCCAACCAGCTACAAATAAGAGTAATATCTGAATATACAAGCATCTAGCAATATCCAGAAGCTGAAAGTACATAAAATAAGACAACTAATGAGAAACTAGTCTAGAGATCTAATCTAGTCAATAGGCAAGTCCTCAGCAACTGTAGGATCCTCCTGAGGGTCCAAGTCACCGGTGTTATCTAAGCCTGTGCCATAATATGTAGGACAGAACTCCTCCTCATCACCTGTAATATTTTTAACAGTCCAATCAAGACAGAAACGAGCACAATACATCTCACGCAGTTCATATCTTGACAGGAAATATAAAGCATGTGATAGACTAAGATACATGAAACGCTGTAAGAAATAAGCATGAAAAGGAAGAGAAAAACTAATAAACAAACTATCTATATATGATAATAGAGAACTGTAAGTGTCTATTTGATTTAGAGTACAAGATAGACATATGAACGGCTTGATTTGCAAATGATTATACTAAAGAGTTTGTACATGATTACACTACTTTGGAATTGTTCACATGACTATTTCTACTCCCCTATGCCCCAATCAATACACAAGGATCTAGACAGGTTATGTTATTGTACATGATAGTTTATACATGAAGCTCATGAGATCATGAGAGTACATGAGAGCACATGAGTATACATGAATAATAAGAGTCCATAAAATACATGATGTTCGTGAAAAGCACATGACACGATGTATTCGATGCACCCGAGGGAGATAACATCTCATGTAAAGATCCATATAGTACTAATCCATGATAATGTCGTATCAGCATCAAGTAAATTAAACTATGACAAGAATATAATTCCTAACAAGTATGAAACGGTCAGAGAATATACTCACCTGATATCCTGTCTATCTGATGAGAACATGAGTTTGAGCTGGAGTATCTGAGTCCTATTTAGAGCAACACAGGTCACAACATGTCCAGAATGGTAATATTGAACTTTACGATGCATTCTACATAATTTCTAGGTAATTCTAGACTAAAGTCAACTCTTGGTCAACTCTAGTCAACTATACTAGTCAAACTAGGTCAACTAAGCCATTCTAGGTCTAAATCTAGTCTAATAAGTCTAGCTAGGCCTAACCAAGTCTATTCTAGCAAACAAGTACAACCACAAGCACAAATACCAAATGTAACACATACAAAGTATATATAGATACTAGTATATATATCACACCTATAGGCTATTGCCCATAACATACAACTGCTATATATATATATATATATATATATATATATATATATATATATATATATATATATATATATCATATATGCATTCATTCTCATTCACACTATTTATATACATATATAAGTGGGTGGGTGTCAATAGAATATATAGTGTTAGTGTCAACAAGTGTCAATGCTGTATGTGTCAAGGTGAAATGTGTATAGTGTCACATGTATATAGTGTTATGTCAAGGGGTGATAGTCATGTGAATAGTGTCACAGCAAGTATAGAGAGTTAATGAACATGCAAATGTGTCAAAACAGTACAATATGTCAACCTATATTCAGAAATAAGTTTGGGTATTGAACATTACAATGTAAATACAATTTAACTCCTTATTAGCCAATGCAAAATCAAAAGTCATGTATAGATCTACAATCCATTCAATTAAATTTCAAAATTACGAACAAAAATTCCTTTGTGGCATTTCATCAAACACCAATACAAGAACACTGATTCGTGTCCGATACGGACACTAAATCAATACAAATTCCTGCGAAACTCATCCTACAGCTAGGGGACACCTAGATGGATGCATCTACAGGAAAAATTAATGAAATTAAAGGGTTTTGGAGAGATTACCTATTGAGATAAATTTCTATAGAAAGCTCCAAATGTGTAGATGCTCCTTGCGGCTCCAAAACTCTAATGTACTTTAATTCTGAATTTCCTCACCATTAATAATTTATAAACAAAGATCAGGACCTAATGCAAAAGACTAGGGTTAAAAAAGAAAGAGAAATGAAAAAGATAGGAGGGATACTTACTTAGGTTTTTTGCCAGGAGAGAAGAAAATGAAAAAAAGGAGAAGAATTCTCAATAGGAGATATTAAATAGACTTCCCCCCTGACCTAGCTTAGCCGGCCACACATGGATGGGCTAGGGTTTCCTAATGGTTGGGCTTGGGCCTCTTTCCATGATAAAAATGAAACATTAAATAAAAAGTTTCTAACTAGCCGCTAATCAAAAGCTTGCTAAATAGCTTCTAACCTGAGACTATCTAGAATAGGATTACTAACCCTAACAAATCATGCTACTAGGTCACTTAGTCATGGTGAGACACTAGGCTAGGTTGCACCAAGGCTATACAGTCATATGCCAAAAATCACTACACCAATAATATAATATATTAAAATATTCAAAAGAATTTATAATTACCAAAATACCCTTAAATAGAAAAATGGATATGACATAGCAGTAGAGCGGTTTTGAGCACCAGACGTTTGGTGCCATTTTGCGAGCAGCAAAGAGGCACGAATATACATCACAAAGGATAGTAGATCAAATTGAAGGACGAAAGAGGTCTCATGGTCAGTTATCTCAGTCGTCAACACCAGTCCCGGCAGCTACGACTTTGACCATTGGAGCTCCTAGGAGGGCGACCATAGTTTCGT
Source organism: Iris pallida (assembly GCA_029216955.1). Classification (NCBI taxonomy): domain Eukaryota; kingdom Viridiplantae; phylum Streptophyta; class Magnoliopsida; order Asparagales; family Iridaceae; genus Iris; species Iris pallida. Next base: position 6,659,993 of record JANAVB010030219.1, on the reverse strand, counting down.
CAGTTCAGCACTCGACTCTGACATATCCTCAACTGCAGAAGCAGGAGTAAAAGCAATCTTTCGCAATAGGATGCTCTCATTATGGGAAGCCTGGGCACATGGTATCAGAGTGTCGCAGAGCACAGGGGTTGTGCTTGGCTAGTGGGGCACCGGACCACATGATAGGGTCCTATTTGCATAGATCCAGTTTATCCTCATCAACCATAACCAGTCCATCGGTTAGGGGACCAGCACTAGTGCAACAGCAGCAGTACTGCCTCCGAGGCTATTGTCGCCTCAGGCTCAAGCCTTCCAGCAGCAGAGCCCGTAGCAGTATGTTTAGACCCAAGCTCAGATTCAGAACAGGCAGTGAGGTTACCAGTAGAGCAGACCAGCACCAAGAGGACAGGGTCAAGCAATGGCTCTATCAATAGTAGAAGAATTGGCATCAGGTGAGGTGGTGGCAGGTACCATTCTTGTCAACTCTTTTCTAGCATCAGTATTATTTGATTCGGGTGCATCGTATTTATTTATGTCTGTACGATTCGTAACACGGATAGGACTGGAGCCCGAGTCATTATCAATAAGACTCAATATACTTACTGGTAATGGTATTTTGGGAGTAGATAGAGTCTTTTTCTCGTGTCGAATCGTAGTTAGCGGTAGAGAGTTTTCTACTAGATTAATAGATTTTTTGATGGCCGACTATGATGTGGTCCTAGGAATAGATTGGTTGAAGGATCAATACGCAAGAATAGACTGCCATGTTAGCAGGATTATTTTGGTATTCCTGGAGAAGAAGAGTTTTCGTTTTCCAGTGGCAAAGCAGAACCTTCTCCACCAGTCTTGCGGATGGCGGTAGCAGCTGCAATACCCTGCTCCGTGCGAGCCATTTGGTTGGCTTGTTGGATGCGATCAGAATGTTTGACCGTGACTTGGGTTGGAAATTAGGATAATTGAGAATGATGCAGCCTCTCTTAGCTGGCTAGACAGAATGGGTATTGAACGTGGCTTGCTGGTGGAGCTACGCTTAGTGGAAAAGTGTACGATTGGAATAAGAAGACCCTTTATGCAAGTGAGTGGAACTGTCCTTCCTCCTCTTTACTCCTTCATGCCTAATAAAAAGTAGTAATGTAATGCGATGAATTGTCCCTAAATGTTCCATGTTTTAGTTGCTGGATAATAGAGATGTTTATGTTGCCTAATACTAAAATGAACAACACATGGACATGGAACTGCTGAATGAATCACACTTAAACTGCCTTATGAATGATAAAATAAAAAATGAACTGGCTATGCGATCGATCCAATGAACTGAATGAAACACTTGAATCATGTATACTTTGTGTAACTGTTGCCAAGATATAAAATGCTGTCGATTTTTTATAAGCAATAAAATGATAATATTGTCCCTATGAAATGAATGAGACGCTATTTTGTCCCTTGAGAACTGAATGATATGATAATGCTTCAATATAATTAAGTTGATGCAATACGAAAGAAAGGAATTGATGCAATGAGAAATGATGAGGCTTGGGATCGCTGAGATCACCAAGTGAATTGATGGTAATGTTGAGAATGAATAAGTCATTGACATGACTTGAATGATGATGCATTGTTGTCTTTACTTCTTTTAATATCTTATCATGTGATTTTGTGCACGATCGAGTCGGACACGCATTCGTATGGTCATAGGATAACTTGTATACAAGGGATGGGGATATATTTTCTCGGACGGTACACCGGGACGTTAGGGCGACCGATCAGGCCTAGGAGGAAACGTTGGCGTGCCAGTAAGGGCACGGGTCTTGCGAGGCATTCTTAGAGGCTAGCTAACTACTTTGGAGTCATCGCATTACCGATGAAGTCCTATATGGCAATGTCTATATGGTTCAACACCAGTGGCCATGTAGTCAGGATGCAAGCTAACGAATGTTTTGTGCAGGCAGAGTAAGTATATCTGCTAACATGTATTTGATACAGGGACGAGGAATCACATATCGGTATGAAATCACGTAAATGTGATATATTCAATACATATGTTGGTTCAACTTGCTTGCTTAACATGCTAGACAAATGATATTATGATGTTGCCTTTAAATGAGAAACCCTGTAACACGCTCAACATGTTAAATACAATATGCTAAAGTGTTGCTTTGCTAAGAGATGCATTCACAAGAAATGTTATAAACTGCTTAACATGATAACACCAAATATGCTGGAGAGATGCCTTGCTATGAATAACGCTTAATCATGACATACAAGCTAATGTCACTAGACAAGAGAAATTTGAGAACACATGTTGTCCCTCAATTACTGTTGCTTCCACAAGAACAACACTACCGCAAGTTTACATGTCTTTTCGATGAATACTGATTGAACTGTAAACTGATGCTAGGCCCCAACTAGAAAGATCAATCAAATGAATGCTTGCTAAAAGTGGTCACTTAGTATTGGTTTAGTCGAGTGGGTTGAATTCTGCTCGCCAGTACATAGATGATGTACTGACCCTCATTGTGGGAAGGTGCTCATGCTTGGGAAAGTTTTGTACACGATGATTGGCTTGATCGGTCCCGCGGCATCGATGATTTATTGGGCATGTAGAAGCTCTCCTCATACAAGATGATGTCTTCTGTTTATAAAGGACATAATGTATGGAATATTGTAATCAGTGTTGGTACGAATTTTATAATTAAATTATCAAATGTAAGCTTTATGGCTTTTGTTCAGTTGGCTGTCTATGTAAAGTGAGATGTGTTGTAAGCACTGTATTCTAATACCAATTTTATACTCTACTTTAATTATCAATAAGAAGAATACATTTTACATATCTCTTTGTGACTCAAGTTATCTGCTTATCTCTACTGCTATAAATCAGTGATGTATTTCTTTTCGATAAGAAAGAGTGTCCTTATTAACTTCAATTTGTCTGCTTCTGTCGCTGCAATGTGTTTCTATTTGAAGATTATCAATTGTGTACCATCTTTGCCTTGGACAAGTGCAATACCAGACTTGTACGGCATCATGCCCAATTGAGGACGATCGAATCCAAGAGATAAAATAACTCTACGGGAATCGGGGCATGATAAATTGGTATCAGAGCCAGGTTTTACGTCCTTGGTCTCTTATTTGATTCATTTCAAATCAAAGTTGCATCGGCGATTAACCACAGTTGCTTCTTTGATCACTCAACGTTGCTTTCGCGATTAAATCAAAGATTACTTTCGCGATTATACTTTTGTTGTTTCTATAATCCTTCAAGTTGTTCATGTCTGAAAGTTTGTTGACTCTCTTGGTTGCTCACTGGATGTTCCATACAATAAGTCTAAATACATTATGATGCCCATGAATGAATGATTGTTATTGGTTTGGACACTAATGACCTAACAATGACTCGATACCATAGTATGCTGTTTGTGAACGATGCTCGAAATATGGGAATAGAGAAAAGTTGCCGTATTTGTGCTTTTGGAACATGTTGAGAATTGCATGTGATGTTGGAAAGAATAGTGAATGAACAATTAATAGATGAGTTCAACAAAATTAATGAGTTGACACATGTGTGTTGGCTAGTACTTTTGAGACCCAGAGATGTTGGCTTTATGATGTGATCAGTTTAGATCACAAATGTCCGGAATAGACTTTAGTATGGTTTAAGGATGACTTCATTTCTGAGTGGTATATGCCTCTACCACTTCATAGTGAGATTTATCATGACCCTTTCCATCGGATAGCACTGAGTCTATCTGTGAGTGATGGGTAGTGCCGAGACTTAGCTGGGAGTCATACCATATTACTAGATGACTTGAGTGTCCCTTGACGGTGACGTTATGCTGGATAACAAGAATGTCGAAAAGTAAATGAGTGCTTTGGTTGGGAATTGCTCAGTCTGACGATGGCTCAGACTAGCAGGATGACAGTTATGTTGTGGGTAATAAATTTGGCTAGTGAATTTGTGGCTTAGAACATTGAACGATAGTTACGACTAGTCAGTTGGGAATAATGTGTGGCCATTACAAGTTTGTTACTAAATTAGAAGTTTTAGAAATACTGTCGGTGACTCGAATGAGTATTGGAATCTGTGCTCTGACCCTAAGGTGCGATAGATGCTAATCCATCTTGACCCCCAACAAATAGAATCAGAAGTACAAGATCGTACTTGGCAAAATAGATAGTCATTGCATATATGCATATATGTTGAGGGATTGAATTATATCACAAAAGGTAACAAGTAGTGACCCTGAATATTTGTGTTGCATAGAGAATGGTTAATTGATACATGAATTGTCAGATTGAATCGAATTAATTACTCGACCCTTGCGATATAAGAAATTATAAATGTTCATGTGAGATTTTGATGGCCAAGAAACGAATGAGATTTAGAATCACGAAATATGTTGGATAGTATTGATAGATGGTGTGATGTATAGGCGGATGTCAATTGGGATATAGATTGTTGGCTTATGACTTAGTGGTATGACTTTGTCATACAGACCGAATAGTGTGATTCCATAGTTTTGTTTAGACTATTGGAATTGATGACCCTTGAATAGTTAGCCTCGGTATATAGATCCGTGTTGGTACGAAGGAATTGGAATATAAATTGAATCGTTGGAAATTTACTTGATGAATTACTAGATTATTAGGAATTATATATCGGGTCGGATTTGAACAATGTTGCTAGATCGATCTTAGTCGATCGTTGGGTAAGTCTAGAATGAGCCTCTGTGGGAATTAGCTCCTTGAGGATGACCCTGGATAGATAGACTTGACCCTAGCGACCATGGGCTGCTTAACCAATTGTCGACATAATCGACAATGACAATTAGTTGTTCAGACTGAGTGGATACCCATAGGTTTGGATAGAGTTACTGGGAACTATCGGTTGCATGTTGGCCCTAGGAATAAGAAATTAGTATGATCCCTGGTAGATGTCCACACTAGGGGAGTCATCTGAATGATTAGGTTTAGCTGTCGGTATAGCTAGCCTTAGAGACTTGACCGAATAATAGGGTGACCGTTGGCGACCTATAGGATAACCTTTTGGTATTAAATGAGAGATGGTGATGAGTATGACCTAAGAAAGTATATCCTGTAAATATATGCTTCAACATGGACCTTAGAGATGTTTGACCCTTGTGAAGTAATATGTCGACCTTAGCGGGAACTGGATTCGTGGGATGAGACTTGAGTTGTATGTATCGGGTATTGAATTATTCCATGAGATGTAATTGATTGCTCATGAAGGGAGTGTTGGATTGGTATCTAAAGTCGGGTAGCTAGGTTAACTTGACTGTCGTATAGAATTGTACCCTTGGCTCGGGTAATCGATAGTGGGTGACTTCGGATTGTATCTTTTAGAAAAGATGAATTTTCTCGGTGAGAAACATTATGGGATTCAGAAAGGAATAGAATTGCATATTGATTATTATGAACTCTTGGTATAGTTGGCTCTAAGTTAGACCTTGACCGAATATTAGAAATATTATGCTCGGGTAAGTAAATTATCCGAGTTGTCCCTAATGGTAAGTGTTGTGGCTTGGAAGATAGCGATTGTGGCAAGAGAACGAAAAAATAAGTAAATTGAAAGGATGCTAAGTCGAATTTGGAGAAAAGAGTGGCGCCTGTGGCATATCGAATTGCACTAACACGAAAGTTGGCTGAAATACATATGTTTTGGGGACGCCTAAAATATGTGTATGGATCCAACCAAAGTGATAGTTGCAACAGAGATAACCTTGATGGGAGAGCATATTGAATCACACTAAGACAAACTTTGGCTAAAATGCATGTATTTTGGGAACGCCTAAGATATGTGTATGAATCCAAATGAAGTGGTAGGCTGCGATGAAGATAACAATACTAGGAGAATATTGGTGAATCAATAAGAACTTGCAAGTATTTTGGAAAAGAGAAAGATAGATTGAATCATCGATGGATTAAGTGGCACAGTTAGATAACAATCTTGAGATTTTCTAGAGTGCCGAATCAGAATATTGAATAGAAGCTGAATGATCAATTTGTTATGACTAGTGAGTTAGTATAATGAGTTGTTCCCTTAAGTTTTGAGGACGAAATTTTTTTTGAGTGGTATATTATGTAATGCCCTGCTCCGCGTGAGCCATTTGGTTGGCTTATTGGATGCGATCAGAATATTAGACCGTGACTTGGGTTGGAAATCAGGAGAATTGAGAATGATGCAGTCTCTCTTAGCTGGCTAGACGGAATAGGTATTAAACGTGGCTTGCTGGTGGAGCTACGCTTAGTGGGAATGTGTGTGATTGGAACAAGAAGACCCTTTATGCAAGTGAGTGGAACTGTCCTTCCTCCTCTTTACTCCTTTATGCCTAATAAAAAGTAGTAATGTAATGCTATGAATTGTCCTTAAATGTCCCATGTTTTAGTTGCTGGATAATAGAGATGTTTATGTTGACTAAACTGAAATGAACAACACATGAACATGGAACTGCTGAATGAATCACACTTAAACTGCCTTGTGAATGATAAAATAAAAAACGAACTGGCTATGCGATCGACCCAATGAACTGAATGAAACACTTAAATCATGTATACTTTATACTTTGTGTAACTGTTGCCAAGATATAAAATGCTACCGGTTTTCTTATAAGCGATGAAATGATAATATTGTCCCTATGACATGAATGAGATACTATTTTGTTCCTTGAGAACTGAATGATATGATAATGCTTCATATAATTAAGTTGATGCAATACGAAAGAAAGGAATTGATGCAATGAGAAATGATGAGGCTTAGGATCACTGAGATCACCAAGTGAAATGATGGTAATGTTTAGAATGAATAAGTCATTAAACATGACTTGAATGAGATGAATGATGATGCACTGTTGTCTTTACTTCTTTTAATATCTTATCATGCGATTTTGTGCACGATCGAGTCGGACACGCATTCGCATGGTCATAGGACAACTTGTATACAAGGGATGGGGATATGTTTTCTCGGATGGTATCCCGAGACGTTAGGGCGACCGATCAGGCCTAGGAGAAAACATTGGCGTGCCAGTAGGGGCACGGGTCTTGCGATGCATTCTTAGAGGCTAGCTACCTACTTTGGTTGTCATCACATTACCGATGAAGTCCTATATGGCATGTCTGTATGGTTTAACACCAGTGGCCATGTAGTCAGGATGCAAGCTAACGAATGTTTTGTGCAGGCAGAGTAAGTATATCTGCTAATATGTATTTGATGCAGGGACGAGGAGTCGGCTATCGGTAAGAAATCACTTAAATGTGATATATTCAATACATATGTTGGTTCAACTTGCTTGCTTAACATGCTAGACAAACGATATTATGATGTTGCCTTTAAATGAGAAACCCTGTAGCATGCTCAACATGTTAAATACAATATGCTAAAGTGTTGCTTTGCTAAGAGTTGCCTTCACAAGAAATGTTATAAACTGCTTAACATGATAACACCAAATATGCTAGAGAGATGCCTTTCTATGAACAACGCTTAATCATGACATACATGCTAATGTCACTAGACAAGAGAAATGTGAGAACACATGTTGTCCCTCAATTACTGTTGCTTCCACAAGAACAATACTACCGCAAGTTTACATGTCTTTTTGATAAATACTTCTTGAACTGTAAACTGATGCTAGGCCCTAACTAGAAAGATCAATCAAATGAAAGCTTGCTAAAAGTGATCACTTAGTGTTGGTTTAGGCGAGTGGGTTAGATTCTGCTTGCCAGTACATAGATGATGTACTGACCCATGTTGTGGACAGATGCTCGTGCTTGGGAAAGTTCTGTATACGAAGATTGGCTTGATCGGTCCCGCGGCATCGAAGATTTGTTGGGCATGTAGAAGCTCTCCTTGTACAAGATGATGTCTTCTGTTTATAAAGGGCATAATATGTGGGACATTGTAATTAGTTGTACCAGTAAGTTGTAAGCCAGTCGATATATCGAGTTGTATCCAATGTATGAAAGTATCAAATGTAAGCTTTATGGCTCTTATTCAGTTGGTTGTCTATGTAAAGTAAGATGTGTTATAAGTATTGTATTCTAATGCCAGTTTTGTACTCTACTTTAATTATCAATAAAAGAATACATTTTACATATCTCTGTGTGACTCAAGTTATCTGTTTATCTTTGCTGCTATAAATCAGTGATGTATTTCTTTTCGATAAGAAAAAATATCCTCATTAACTTCAATTTCTCTGCTTCTGCCGCTGCGATGTATTCCTATTTGAAGATTATTAATTGTGTACCATCTTTGCCTTGTACAAGTTGTAACGCTCCAGTCCCAAAATACGTAGAACTTGGAACGTAGACATGCCAGCTGTATACATACGAAGTACACTCTAATATATGGAAACCTCGTATGAATACATAAGCTGTAAAATACAGTAGAACCATAACTAATCTCATCCACACAAAATAAAAGAATAAAATATATCATATAATGAATATAAATTATCTTGATACAATATGTTGGGCGGAGACAAATTCACTACTAATAAGTAAAGGAAAAATACATAAGAAAAGAAATGAATTTGGCGAGCGAAGCGAAGACGATCTAAGTGCAATCATCCTCGAAGAAATAACAATAATCACAACTAGAGCTAGAGCACCTGCGAAAGACAAAAGCACACACCTGGGGAGATAACCAGGTCCTCAGAGGAACGTAACAAGACACATAATATCATGCCATATAAACTGAATAAATATTGCTCAAATAAATAAGTCAATTGAATTATACATGGTCCAATACGCACCTATTGAACGAGCGTACCATCCCCCCAACCAAACAAGGACAGGAGATGGTAAACTAATTCATGGTGATGTATCTTTCTATACTATGAATCCAATATAGTATCCGGACCCCAACAAGGTTCAATACCTTCTCATCGAAGTAGTAAGTCACACCTACAACCAAACAAGGACAAGATGTGACAAACTAATTCGCGACAAGTTACTGTTCTAAGCTACGGTCAAATACAAGTACCCAAACCAAAAGTACTCGTACCAAACGAATAAAGGTGCCTATCCATTCTAAATGAAATGTAGTTAAGAATAATCCTTCCTATGCATGGGCCCTGGCTAAATAGGATCGGCATAGTCCCCCCTTCGGGTACTAGAGGCCCCATCAACAAGAGCATGACATTCCGTAGAACGTCAGTGGCCATCAGTAATCATAGGTAACCTGACCCGCATCTCCGGCGGAGCTCACGGGTTACAAAAGGGAAGTGCATCGAAGCCCATACTCTAAAGAATTGTCCTCCCTGCCCAATGCCTACTATGTTGTATCCACAACAGAAACCTCTATAACCGCTAAGTCAAACTAAGCATACAACCTCTATTAGCGGTTATTCCTATCGCATGGCTTGTTCGTACTAGTGGCCAGCCAATCACGCACGTCCGTGTTCTACATAGGACACACAACTTCGTGTTACAACGTGTCAAGGCCAATGAATGCAACACACAAGGTGGTCCCTTAAATCTAGGTTTAATGTGTAAGAAAAATAATACATAGCAGGCAATATAAGTGAACAGTAAGTTCTAACAGGTTTATGCCATGTATCACAGTTTATTTTGCATAAAGAAAATAATAATAATGCTTGATATATGAGTTAAAATAAATAAACAGCAAATGGCAAGGTGTCTTGCCTGGTAGGACGCCTGGTGTGCTACGATGATCAAGGTGGCACAAACTGCGACTTTGATGGCAAAAACTATACAATGTGACCTCGGATGGTGTCACGGACAGTTCCATCGGGTCCAGGACAGTTGAATTTGGTAGGGTAGACATACGGAAGTACAAAATTGGTGAGGAAACGGTGATAATGCGGTTGGTCATGGACTGGACGATAATCGAAGGAATTTGAATAATTAGATACAGATACATATACTATTTTAAGAAAATAATTATAACACTTGAAATTATATTAGTTAAATAATTTCTAGGAAAATACTTGAAAACCATAAATCGTTTCTAGACTAAAAATTCTAACTTGTAAAAATATGATTTGAGATAGAGAAACTATATTTTATTTAAATTACCAACAATATTTTATAATTTTTGAAACCACATTTTATTATAGGCCAAAATATTTTAATGTATATAGAAAACAAACCAATAATAGTACTGTCATATACTTGTATCATAAAATATTGTATGCTACCACTAATATAAACAAATTTGTGGTTAATAATAGCATTCAAAATAAAATATAAAATGGAACAACAGCACTGTGCTCTCTCCATAAAAATAGTAATAATAGACTTTAATGATAATAATACTAAATAATAATAACAATAATAATAATAATATAATAATAATAATGATAATGATAATGATAATAATAATAATAATAATAATAATATGATAGTAATAATAATAGTAATAATAATAATAAACAAATAAACAAAACAAATAAAATCGGTTGCTGCTCTTTTTTAACAGAGAGTGGGAGAAAGAAAAAAGGAAAATAGGAGATCGAGAGAGCGGCGAAGAAGGGCGCTCGGGGTTGTCGGGGGTACCGGAGGCTCGGTGGCCGACGAGTCTAGGGCGATCGTGATGGTTCCTCATCGGGGAAGAGAGATCTGGCAACAGTGGAACGATGCGCCAGGCAGCGGCTGGGCACGGCCGGCGGATGCGGGGGTTGAACGGAGACGCCGGTGGACGGACATGGCGGAAGGAGGCGGCGAGGAGAAGTAGAGGGTTCTCCATCGGTCGGACGGCTCCATCGCCGGTGGCCGGCAGGGGGCAGCGGAGGATCTGGCGACTCGGCTCGCTTGAGGTACATTTGGAAGAGGGGTTTCACGGAGGGGCTCGGAGTGGAGCGCCGGTGGTGGCGCCGGGGAGGCGACCGGGAACAGCTGGGGTCGCCTGGATCTGGGTGACCCGACTCGGCACGGACGCGAGCGGCACGAAGGCGGAGGTTGGGCGCCAAGGCGGAGGCTGTGGCAGAGAGGGTTTCGGCCGAGCTGCCGGCCGAGGTGAGGCATCGGCGGTCGCGTCGGGCGCGGCTGGACATGGCGGTAGAGTTTGGCAGTAGGTTGTTCTGGTAGTGATGCACGGAATAGGGTGGTCGGGATGGTGGCTCGGAGGAGAGGGAGCCGGACGTAGATCGGGTGCGGGGTTCGGCTCCTGGCGTTCGTCGGGCACGGCGGAGGTCGAGACACGAGAAGGTCAGTAGGGATACTACCTTTACTATTCCTAATTCTGGTATGGTGGTAACTATGTGGTGATGATGGCGATGGTGCCACGCGAGGTTAGCCAGGATGGTGGCAGTGGGTGCTGATGGTGGTGGCGCGTGGTTGTAATGGTTTGGGTTTAGTCGGTGGATGGCCGGGAGATGGCGAGGTCGAACGGTGGGTGGTAGGGGTGTGTGGCCGGGCTGTCGGTGGTGTGCTGGTGATGACTTGGTGGATGGTCGGGGTGTGCTCGGGGTGAGCATGGTGGAGATGGCCGGCCATGGTCGCCGTTAGGGTTAGGGTTTTAGGGTTTGTTAGTAATTGGGTCATGTTTGGGTTAGTGGACATGATATGAAATTTTGGAAATCGTGATCCAGTGTGTCGGACACGATGAAGGGGTAATGTAATTGTAATGGAGGAAAAAATAGTGGAAGAGATGGAGACACGGACACGATGCACGTAATAATGTAGGGTAAAATTTTCGAGGAATATTGTGGAGAAATTATTGGAGGAGTACCTGAATATTTATAGGATGTGGGAATTCCCAGTTGGATAAGAATTAGGAAAAGATTTAAACCCAATTAGATAACTCAACCTATTAATTTAAAATCAATCAAATCCAAATCCAAATACAATCCAATATAAATTTAATTAAATCCTATCTTTTATTTTAAAATCAATTAAGATATATCAATTTCCAAATATAGATATTAATTTACTATTTAAAATATATCCATAAATAAAATCAGATTTAAATTGCTACAATAATTTCAAAATATGTTTTCTAAAAATACTATAATAATAATTTCAAAAATACATTATTAATTAGAAATAAACTTAAATAAATATTTATGAAATATATATGTAAGCACAAATAATGCATACATGATTATGCTTTTCCTAGTATACAATAAAATATTATTTATGATTAATAATTGCTAAAAACAAAAGGCTTTTTATAGCAAGAATAATAATTATATATAATATTTTAAAGTGTATATAAATAGAAAAAAAATATTTTTAAATATGTACGCTCGCACATATTCGTACTCGACGAGCAAGAAAAATAAAATTTCGTGCGCGACGTACAATACGACTACGCGACGTACAATACAAAATTTTAAGTCAGTACCAAATTTAATAAAAAATAGTAGAAATTTAGGGGTTTTACACAAGTGCAATACCAGACTTGTACGGCATCACGCCCAAGCGAGGACGATCGATTCCAAGTGATAAAATGACTCTACGGGAATCGGGGCGTGACAGTAGCAGCAATTCAGTTTTCCAGAGTAGTAGAAGAATTTCCTGACGTATTTCTCGAAGAGCTTCCAGGTATGCCGCCAGAGAGAGAGATAGAGTTCACCATTGATTTGATTCTAAAGGAAGGTACCACTATCAGAAAGAGTCTACAGAATGGCACCATCAGAGTTGGAGATCCTGTATAAGATGATTGAAGAACTCAGAACCAAAGGATTCATTATGCTAGTGGATCGTCTTGGGGAGTCCCAGATGCTTCTTGTGAAAGAGAAGGATGGTACGTCAACATTATGTGTTGATTATCGTACCTTAAATTCTGTAACAATCAAGAACAGATATCCCTTGCCAAGATAGATGATTTATTTGATTAACTCAGTGGAGTAGCAGTATTCTCGAAGATTGACTTACGGTCAGGGTACCATCAGATCAGAGTCAAAGAGCAAGACATCCTGAAGACGGCTTTCAGATCTAGATACGGGCATTGGGAGTTTCTCGTTATGCCATTCGGAGCGACCAATGCGCTAGCAGTATTCATGGATCTCATGAATCATATCTTCATGCCCTATTTGGATCAGTTTGTGATAGTATTTATAGATAATATCTTGGTCTATAGTAAGAGTAAAGCAGAGCATGAGCGACATCCACGAGTAGTCCTTCAGATTCTCAGAGAGCACCAGTTGTACGCGAAGTTCAGTAAGTACGAGTTTTAGCTTGATTGCATTTCGTACTTAGGTCATATCATCACCAGAGGTGGAGTGGAAGTAGACTCCCAGAAGATAGTAGCTATAAAGACATGGCCAGTACCCAGCAACGTTGTAGAGGTTTACAGTTTTCTAGGATTAGCGGGCTATTATCGGTGATTTGTATCATACTTTGCTCGAATTTCAGTGCCATTGACGCAGTTGACCCTAAGAATGTGAAGTTTGCTTAGACAGCAGAGTGTCAGAGTTCATTCGAGAAGTTGAAGCAAGGATTGATGACGGCAACCATTCTTACGCTTCCAGTTGGGACTGGAGGATTTTTTAGTTTTTTGTGATGCTTCAGACAGAGGACTAGGATGTGTCTTAATGTAGCATGACAAGGTAGTACTTATGCGTCACATCAGCTACGTGATCATGAGAGGAATTACCCAACCCAGACCTGGAGTTAGTATGGCACATTTCAGCCATAGTCAAACCGATTTCGATAAGTGTCTTAAACTTTCTTGATATGAAAAGAAACGAAGAATGCAGATTACATCGTCTCTGAGATTTTATATTTATTTTATATTTTTCTATTTATTGAGTCTAGAATATTTGTGAATAAGGATCACTGGCAATTAGAAGTCTATCCTTGATTCTATCATAAAACCAAACCTATCTTGAACCAAACCAAACCTATTCTAGTTTTGATCCTAAACCAAACCAGATCCAAAAACCAAAATGGCCCTAGAATTGTGCTAACCAAACTCGGCCAGAGTTCTGCCCGAACTCGGACCGAACTCGGTTTAGACCAAATCATTCCTGGTCAGAAGCTTTACCTAGTAGATCTCAAACGTTTAAATTTTGAAAGTTAGGGTACTGAGTTCTGCCCGAACTCTATCCTACAAAACCTATAAATAGAGAAAAAAATTTCATTTCTATTCACTCATTCAATCTTCATCTTCTCTATTCATTTGTAAGTTTCCTATTCTATTCTCAAAGATTTAATCTTCAAATCTCCAAGTCAACTCAATTCTTCTAAGTGCCGGTGGTTTCCGAGTAGGAGTTTTCGAGTTGTACAAGCTTGGCGTATAAAAGCGTTCTTCAGAAAGGTGTTAAAGTTTGTTCGTGGGCTTCGGATAAAAACACAATGGTGGTGAAGTTGGCGTGTTCTTCGGTGCAAACACGTGGTGTAATCTCTATTCAAATAGTGGATTCAAACATTAGGTCAAGACTCGAGACTGGACTAGTCCTCACAGAGGGAAACCAATATAAATCTACTGTCTCTGCGTATTGCTTTCTTGCCCTGATTTTACAGACTTAATTACAATCATTTCATAATATATTGCTTCACCTGCATAGAGTTAAATTTTTTAATTGTTAAATATTCTCCGCTGCACTCTATTCACCCCCTCTAGAGGTGCTATTGTTCCTACAATTGGTATCAGAGCAGGTTTCTTTCGACGAAATTAACACTTCTTGAGATATGGTATCCTTATTTCCAAGCAACGATGAAGGTCAGTCAACCAATAGGCCACCTTTATTTGATGGCACAAATTACACGTACTGGAAAACACGGATGAGCTTTTTCCTCAAGTCACTTGATTTTGATTTATGGTCGATTGTCGTCAATGGTTACAGGAAACCTCTACCTATTACGATAGATGGTGTTCTAGTTGACAAACCATTTGATAGATATACTGACAATAAAAGAAACAAGCTAGTCTTTATGCAAAAGCCATCAATACTTTATTCTGTGCTATTGATAAAACTGAGTTCAATAGAGTCTCTACATGTGCCACATCCAACGAGGTTTGGAAACTTCTTAAGGTTACTCATGAAGGTACTTCACAAGTGAAGGAATCCAAAATCTTACGACTTACACAAGAATATGAGGCATTCAAAATAAATCCTAATGAGACTATTACTGCTATGTTTACTAGATTTTTAGATATTGTTAATCCTCTAGCTTTCCTTGGCAAAGATTACAGCGATCATGAAAAGATTCGGAAGATTCTAAGTGGACTACCAAAGAGCTGGAATCCAAAGCAACGGCCATTATAGAAGGAAATGATCTCTCGACGATGAGTCTTAAAACCTTGACTGGAAAGCTCATGACACAAGAGTTAGACCTTCAGGATTTTGAAGATCAACATCCAAAAGAGAAGACAATAGCATTCAAGGCAAAACACAAAACAATCTCTGACGACGAGAGTGAATCAGACGACTCGGACAACGAGCAAATGGCTCTGATAACAAGGAACTTCAGAAGATTCCTCAGACATAAGAAGTCAAACAAGAAGAAGGACTTCAAAGATGACGAAGAACCAATATGTTTCATCTGCAAAAGAACAGGTCACATAAAGAAGGATTGCCATGTTATAAGAAAAGGAAGCAGACAAGATCAAACAAGCAGACATGATCAAACAAGCTATGCAAACACTAGTATTTGGTATGAAAGCGAGGCTAGTAACTCTGAAGAAGACAACTCTCGGAGCTCAGCAAACCTATGCTTCATGTGTAATCCCCCAAAATTTTGGAGGATTTTTGTTTATATTTTATTACATAAATATTTTGTTTTTAATTGTTTCATTAATAAATCTATAAATATTATCTTAGTCATGCTCAGTTTTGGGGTTACACACTGACTAGACAATATGGCACAGCCACTGCAGCTAAGTGCCTTGACTAGCATACTAGCGGTGGGTGCTAATAGATTTATTTTATTAGGAATATTTATTTTTTTAAATTATGAAAACAAATTATGACTATCTTTTTATTTTAATGTTTATTTAAATTATTTACTATTTATGGGACTTGAAAATTTATATTCTTGGCAAAAGTAATATTTTTATTTACACTCCCCCAATATTCATACCCTGTTAATTCGTTGTTGTTTATTATTATTATATTATTATATTATTATTATTATATTATTATATTATTATTATTATTATTATTATATTATTATTATTATTATTATATTGTTGTTGTTGTTGTTATTATGTTTATGTTTATTTTAAATTACAATATGTAGATTATTAATAAGCTTTGTTATTGATTTAATATTTATTACATAGACATGTTATAGCAATAATTGGTATTATTGGTACACAATATTTATTCAAGTATCATGAGAATTTAGAAAAAAAATTATAGAATATTTAGATTTAATTGTGTATATATACATATATAAATATTGGAGTATATATATACACATATATTTATATATATATATATATATATATATATATATATATATATACATATATATATGTAAAAATAAATAGCAGCATAGTGTACTGTTCCCCAAAGGGAACAGTACTTCATCAATCCCTAGCCCAACAGCAGCTCAGCTGCTTGTTTATAAAAAAAAAAGGATGGAAGCTTGCGGCTTACTGTTCCCAAAAGGGAACAGTACAGTACATTCTCACCCGGCCATGAAGCAATGGCCCAATGGAATACGCCGACCCCAGCAAGCAGCTCAGCTACTTTGCATTTTTGAATCTTCGATTAAATCTCTCGACAATATATCCTATGAATTCCTAAACCTATTCTCTTCCGGATCACCCTAAATTTAGATTCAAAAATCAAATTTCAGATTTGATTTCAGATCAAATATAAACTCTATATAAATACCTTTAAACCTAGGAACTACTTCCCTTCTCGACTCACCGCACAGCCTCCTCAAGCCCTTGCGCACGAAAATAGTACCCCCCTGACCCCAGGCGCATCTCCTCCGACCTCTGCTCCGCCGCCACGGCCATCGGACTGTCGACGACCACCACAAACCACCAAGGAAACAGACATCCCTTGTTTTGTTTCAGACAAGGTACCCTCCATCACCATCTCAGTTCTTCGCGCACAATTGAAATTTCTCGATTCTTCGAGTTGCCATAGATAGCCCACCTGACCCTCTAGACATCCCACCTAGTAATACCCCGTGCTATCAATCCATCGGTTCGAGAAATTTACTCAAAAAGCTCACAAAAACTGTGTTCTAGACAGTTTGAACACAGTCCAACCATCCATGTTGGGAGCCATAAATTGATCAATCCTGTAAGAATTTTGTAAAACTAATTGAACAATATTCTAGACAACATATAGCACTTCAAATACCTTCTTTTAGTTTAATTTTCCCTTCATTGAATGAAAAGATTTTCGAACCCAAAGATCGAGAAAACTGTTTTTGAAAACAATAAAAATTTAGAAAATTTTCCCGATACGACGTGCGTCCCGACAAATCGGGCGACGTGGTCGCGCACTGTACGCATCGAAAGCCGCATATGGATGTTACCGACGTGGGAACTGACGGGACTCGATTTCGTTGTGTGCATAACGAAATCAGTACGTATCCGTCGAGATACCCCCGTATCATTTTTCTGGTCCTATATGCCAAGTTTGGTCCGATTCTGAGAAGGTTGATCGGAACGCCAAATTGGCGGGCCCGCAATCCGCTCTAACGGGCGATTTCATGCAGCCCACCGGAATCTAACTTTGGACATACGGTTGGGTTTGTCTCCTCAAACCGGACTCGTAGACATTAGTTTGACGACTTTAGAGACCGTAGGTTCTGGCACGCATTTCGGTACAAAACTGGTCCAACGGCAGACATCGTTTTGACCCGAAATTATGATTTTGTCCCTGTTCCAGAATTGGACTTTTGGACAGGCATTTCCTAGGTATTTTTTTATGCAAAATCTGTTCATGATGTTTATTTCAGCATCCAAGGTCGTTCATAGAAGTTGGCTTTCATTGCTTCCATATTCTGACGATTTGAGTCATCAGGCGTCGCCATTCTGCACACTACCCTCAGACAAGACACCTTGCCATTTGCTGTTTATTTATTTTAGCTCATATTTTATGCATTATTTATTTTTTTATGCAAAATAAACTGTGATACATGGCATAACCTGTTAGAACTTACTGTTCAGTTATATTTCCTGCTATGTATTATTTTATACATTTAACATAGATTTAAGGGACCACCTTGTGTGTTATATTCATTGGCCCTGACACGTTGTACCACGAAGTTGTGTGTCGCATATAGAACATGGACATGCGTGACTGGCTGGCCACCGGTACGTATACGCCATGCGATAGGAATAACCGCTAATAGAGGTTGCATGCTTAGTTTGACTTAGCGGTTATAAAGGTCTTCTGTTGTGGATACAACATAGTAGGCATTGGGCGGGAGGACAATTCCTTAGCGTATGGGCTTCGATGCACTTTTTCTTGTGACCCGAAGCTCCGCTGGAGATACGGGGTTGATGACCCATGATTACTGACGGCCACTGACATTCTGCAGAACGTTATGCTCTTATTGATTGGACCTCTGGTGCCCCAAGGGGGACCATGCCGATCCCATTTAGCCAGGGCCCATGCGTAGGAAGGATTGTTCTTAACTATATTTCACTTAGAACGGTTATACACCTTTATCCGTTAGGTACGAGTACTTTTGGTTTGGGTACTTGTATCTGACCGTGGCTTGGAATAATAACTTGTTGCGGATTAGTTCGTCACATCTTGTCCTTGTTTGGTTGTAGGTGTGGCTTACTACTTCGATGAGAAGTATTGAACCTTGTTGGGGTCCGAATACTATATTGGATTCATAGCATGGGAAGATACGTCACCGTGAATTAGTTTACCATCTCTTGTCCTTGTCTGGTTGGGGGGATGGTACGCTAGTTTAATTGTGTATTGGACCATGTTATAATTCAATTGACTTATTTATTTGAACAGTATTTATTCAGTTTATATGGCATGATATTATGTGTCTTGTTACGTCCCTTTGAGGATCTGGTAATCTCGTCAGGTGTGTGCTCTTGTCTTTCGAGGTGTTCTAGCTCTAGTCGTGATCATCGCTATTTCTTCGAGGATGATTGCGCTTGGATCGTCTTCGCTTCTCTCGCCAAATTATTTTTTTTTCATGTTTTTTTTCTTTACTTGTTGGTAGTGGATTTGTCTCCGTCCAACATATTGTATCAAGATATTCTTGTCATTATATGATATCTTTTATTCATTTATTTCGTGTGGATGAGATTAGTTATGGTTCTACTGCATTTTATAGCTTACGTATATTTATTATACGGCTGGCATGTCTACGTCCTTAGTCCTATATTTTGGGACTGGGGCGTTACATGTTTTTGGTAACCCATGCAGATCTAGATAAATTGTTTGGTTACTTTACCATACCAAGCAAGCTTGCGAATAGGATTAGAAGTCTAGGATCTCATCCACATACTTGACCTCTTTTCTCTACCGTTCGACTCATCGATTGTATCTTGCTTGATTCCTTCTATCATAATGCTATCTTCCCTTCGTGCTTGCTAGAGGTTAGACAGATAACCCTACTAGTTAGACGTGTTTCCTTGTCCCAAAATACCATTAGTTTAAATTTTTAAGTTGGGTAGAATGCCTTATGACCTAGCAATCCCTTTGTCCTTGTGACCTATATTAGTAAGTTTAATTAGATTCTAGAACTTAGAGGACCCTAACCCATCTAGCCACCCAAAGACTTGGACGAGAAGACTATAGGATGACTGTATGAAGACCATCACATGACATGACTTATGTCCTTTAGAAATTTGAACCAATTTCTACTTTCTTCCAATCTTAGTCTCCCGTGCCTATGTTTTTACCACCTTGACTAATGTTGTTAATATAATCTAGTTTTGCAAACTCATCCATTTATCGAATTTGTTCATGACTTATGCTATTGAGCGCGCTCAGTAACATATTGTCTAATCAGAACCGGTACATGATGGTTTGATCAACCGAGTGCACTTTGGTTCGCTTTTATCTATCGTTCTACGTGGATGGGGACATAGCTAAACTTGTCCTCTAGAATCCCATCCACGATTGCCTTGACAATTCTTTAAAAAAAATTTGGTCGCCTTTGAACAACGTATTCGTATTCGATAATATCTTTTTTGAACTCTTTATACCTTCGCTTCACATATTTTTGAAAATGAAGGCGCTTACACATCAACTTCCTCTAGCCTTCCTATTGATTATGACCATTATCACTCAATGTTGCTATATCTTCATCTTAAACTACTCGTCCTTTTTTCGGCCCTATATTTACTCCCATGACCTTCTAATCACTTAAGTTAGGTATGATCCAAATCGCTCTCTTAATTGTGCCAGCAACCAACTCCTAAGAAACCATATCTTTAAGGTCTCTAATCTATTTTCTCTAGATAACACTAGTCTTTATCACATGTTTTAACTTTAACCCTTACTCATTTTCCTTCTTGAGCTAACCCATGATTACTCTCGCCGTTATTGAAAATGCAATTTACTAATGCATGTTTTGTTGAACATGGTGAATGATGTTCCTCACCAATACCCCCTTGTGCCTTCTCACCAGCTACAAATTCTTAATTTCGAGGATAAAATTTTTATAAGTTGGGCAGGATGTAATCCTCCAAAATTTTGGAGGATTTTTGTTATATTTTATTACATAAATATTTTGTTTTTAATGTTTCATTAATAAATATATAAATATTATCTTAGTCATGCTCAGTTTTGGGGTTACACACTGACTAGACAATATGGCACGGCCACTGCAGCTAAGTGCCTTGACTAGCATGCTAGCGGTGGGTGCTAATAGATTTATTTTATTGGGAATATTTAGTTCTTTAAATTATGAAAACAAATTATGACTATTTTTTTATTTTAATGTTAACTAAATTATTTATTATTTAATGGACTTGAAAATTTATATTCTTGGCAAAAGTAATATTTTTATTTACACTCCCCCAATATTCATACCCTGTTAATTCGTTGTTTTATTATTATTATTATTATTATTATTATTATTATTATTATTATTATTATTATTATTTTATATTATTATTATTATATTATTTTAAAGTACAATATGTAGATTATTAATAAGCTTTTATTGATTTAATAATTTATTACATAGACAGTTATAGCATAATTGGTATATTGTACACAATATTTATTCAAGTATATCTTGAGAATTTAGGAATTTTTTATAGAATATTTAGATTTTATTGTGTATATATATACATATATAAATATGAAAATATATATTAATATAATAATATTATATATATTATATATATTTAATATATATATATATTATATATATATATTTTATATATAGATATATATATATAATATATATTCTATATATAATATATTATATTAGATATATATATATATAATAATAAAATATATATTATATATATATATATATATATATATATATATTTATATATATATAATATATATATATATATATATTATATATATATATATCTATATATATATATATATATATATATATATATATATATATATATACACACACACACACACACACAAAAAAAAAATACACACACACATACACACATATATATATATATATATATATATATATATATATATATATCTATATATATATATATATATATATATATATATATATATATACACATATATATATATGTTAAAAAAAATAGCAGCATAGTGTACTGTTCCCTAAAGGGAACAGTACTTCCTCAATCCCGAGCCCAACAGCAGCTCAGCTGCTTGTTTGTAAAAAAAATGGAAGCTTGCGGCTTACTGTTCCCAAAAGGGAACAGTACAGTGCATTCTCGCCCGACCATGAAGCAATGGCCCAATGGAACACCCCGACCCCAGCAAGCAGCTCAGCTGCTTTGTATTTTTGAATCTTTCGATTAAATCTCTCGACAAATATATCCTATGAATTCCTAAACCTATTGTTTGCCATGAAATAGAAAAGAACAGAACAATTATCGGAGGACTGGACTTTTACTTAACAACAAACTCGCTTGTACAAAGAAACCCTAGGGACGAAAACCTAGGTACAACAGTCTAAGTACAATTATTTATTTTAGATTCTGTGGGGGTGACGGTAGAGGCTCGGAAAAGCGACGGCAGCTCTGCCTTACTCCTTGGACGATCGGATGCAGCCTTGACTCCGGGAAGATTCTGCTTGGCGTGGAAGAAATCCTCTCTTTGCTCTCTGTATATTCTCTCTCTGACTCCCTCTATCACCGTCCTCTTTTGCAAGGGAATGGCATCCTGCTACTTATAAGAATGGGGGGCATCATTAGGGTTTGCAATGATTGCCCATTCTCAAAAGTCGGCGGCTAAGGATCAATGAATCTGGGCCGCTCATCTTGAATATAATAGATTTGAGCAATTAATAGATTGCATCAAATCTCTGTGGGTAGTTAATGATGATTGACATAAATCCTCAAGATTTGCTATGTCAATCTTGGATTTCCCGCCACGTGTCATTGATTGGCTTCATTACAAATAATCTGATTGATCCCAATATTTTATTGGGATTTGTTGATGGATTTTGATCGATTCGATGCCACATGTCCCATTATCATGCCACGCGAGCCACTTAGGAAATCTGAGCCACATGAGGATTGCTTCTCATTGAGCCGCATAGACTGGCCACGTGTCAAGGCTGCTTGGGAATGGCCCCTGAACACTTGAACCGCATGGTGATGATCTGAGCCGCATGAGCGTAGGTGACCGCATGATAGATACCCTTTTCGTAGCCGTATGGAGATAGTCCTCGTGAGCCGCATGGGGTAGCCTCTGCTTGAGCCGCATAGGGTAGTTCTCGTAAGCCGCATGGGATAGCTTCGACCTGAGTCGCATAGGATAGCCTCTGTCTGAGCCGCATACGACTGTCCACGTGTCAGGGCCGCATGAAGGTTTCTGGATTTTGACGGATTGTGTCAGAGATTTCCTTCGTTTCCCATAGGGGTCAGCCATTATGACGGAGTCATTATTGTATCTCTGTGTCAGAGCTATCATTTGTCAGAGCTATCAGCCGTCAAGGCATTTAATGCAGTAAAAGACAAAGGGAAGAGCTGTTACAGGCCACGTGGCTCCCCTCTGCGCCGTATGGAACTATTCGAGCCGCATAGACGCTTGAGCCGCATGGATCCCTGAGCCGCATGTGCTCTTTCAGCTGCATGAGGATCCTTAACCGCATGGATCTTTCTTCATTCTTTTCCATGCTTCTATAAGACCCCTTTAAAGTTTTTAATTTGCAAAATTGAAATACTTTGAATAAGAAGCATGGCTATGTATAAACTCTTCTGGCCGCATATGATGTCCTGGCCGCATGGATGTCTCAGTCGCATGGCCTCGTTAGCCGCATTAGTCAATCAGCCGCAGGGAATTTTTGGCCGCATAGCTCCTCGCCACGTGTGTGTGTCTTTAATTGCCTTTAATTCGTTTTAGTGCCATCTTTAGGGGAAACCCCAAGGGTCGGCTCATTAAATCTTTTAGATTTTATGCCCTGGGTAAATCTCCTTTATGAGAGAGAGGGGGCGAAACCTGAGGAGTCGGTTTCGTCTTTTCAAAGGCGGTTATTAGTCTACGTGCCCCCCCCTCTTTTGTCCTCTCTATAAATAAGAGGAATTTAAGAGAGAAAAGACTTCTTTACTTTCTCCTCTACTTCGAACCTTCCCTACCCCGATTGTCATCCTCTTCTTCGATCACCAATGGCTCCCAAGAAGACCGTTGCGGCAAAGGATAAGAATACGGCATCTTCGTCGACTGCTGCGGTGAAGGGAAAGAAGGCTGATTCTACTTCGACTGCGGCTGCTCCTACGCCAGCCGACTTGCCCGCAGTTCACCCTGACGTTCATCCCCCTATTGCTGGTAACGAGGTTATGTGTTTTTAAAGAAAACCCTAACTGCTATGGCTACGTCGCATGCTCTATGCACGAGCCTTTATCTTCATGTGAGCCGTATGTTCGTCCCATGGCCGAGCCGCGAGCCGCATAAGAATCGCCACTGTGGCCGCATACGCACTTCATCAATGAGGCCGCATAAGCTACGCTGAGCCGCATAGATTCGCACATTTGTCTGTCATGTGGTCCGCACGAACTTATCCGAACCCTGAGGGCCTTATGAGGGTACTGTCGCATGAACCTTCACTGAACGGAGCCGCATAAATGTTCTTCTGAGCTTGAGCCGCATGAGGCTTCATTAAGTTGGAGCCGCATAAGCTCGAAAACACCCATCAGTTCTTTTTGTCCATCTTTTTAACGTATTTTCTTTTATCTTCTTCTCAGTGAATTTGCCGGTTAATGCTGCTGGAGAACCCCTGGTGGGTCGTGCCCAAGTTGCTCTGGGCTATAGGTACGACCATATAGCTAGGCATGTGGCGGACCAGTTTCCTAGTGACGAGCCTCCGGCGAGATTGAATGCCCTCAAGAACCAGCCTTTCTATTTTCTCAATGCTATGATGAACTCGGGGAAATTAGAAGGGGAATACTTGAAGCCTGCGTTCTTCTTCGGAGATGCCTTGACTGTGAAGAACAGTCAGGTTCTGGATGTATCAGAGAACTGAAGCTTTGTTTCTAACGGGATGGCGATCCGCATCCCCCAAATGGAGCGTCACTTCCCTTATCTTGGTTCAATATGCTCCCGCTGGACCGAAAGATGGAAGAGACTTTAACTCCTACCCAAAGTAGGATGTTTGTGGGAGACATCAATTACAACAGCATGAAGTCAGTGTGTGAGCAAGGTGCACACCATGTTCTGTAATAGGATTGGCCCCGGGTACTTTCTTGAATGTGCCGGGTCCCAATTTCATGTTTTCTGCAGCCGACACTTTTATGAACCAACTTGCTCGCAAGGGCTCCTATCCTATTGGCCGGTTGACGCTCCCGAGTTGGATACACCCCATTCCCTCATGGAGCAATCTGTCTATGTGGATCTTGCGAAAGTATGAGGCCTTTCTGTGTGAGATTGGTCTTTATCATGCTATTCGGGGTACCAGCCATGGCTTGCCCATAAAGAAGAGATTATTTATATCTCTGCCGGAGATGTATAACCGCCGTACGGGAACCTTCTATACACCCGTAGGGGAAATAGGGCTTGTACTCCATGAAATACACATGGTCTCCAAGCTTCCTTGGGGGATGAAGCTTTCGAGGCGTACACTCCCACGAATGAGGAGTTCGAGGAGTTGGAGGAACGGTATCCAGGCTTCGTGGCTATTTATCAAGAGATATTGTGCCACTATAGCACATGTCAGCAGATAGCCAAAAAGGACAGCAGCTCGGAAGGGATGCTCCCCACACTAAGGACTGGGTGCGCTATCTCTTTTCGACGGGTGCCTCAGGTCGAGTTACTTTCCGATGTCCTCAATCCCGGGAGGCGGTTCAAGCCCTGGTGTCGTCGGCCAAGAGGGTGGCCACCACTAATGACAGATTTGGGAGTAAAACCGACTCTTTCGATTATTTTTATCAGGATACCCAAGAGCGGTTGGAGAAGGCGCTCCTGGCGGAATTCTTGATGGTATGGCTACGAAATTGTGTAGTCTCGGGAGGAGCTGGTTCTATTGAGAGGATCAGTCTTAATTTAACCTTCCGGCTGTGAAGTTAGTTTTACGAGTCAAGCTAGCTCTCCTTCGGCCATGGTGTGCAGCATACACCGTGGCCTTCGCACTTTCACTTCCAAAATCATCGCCCGCGATGTGATAAAAGATTTTGAACTGACTGAGCTGCCTTATCATTATCTGATGGAGTGGCTGTTGATGCATTATCCGTCTTTGATGAGACAGGGCTCTGAAGACGGCGTAATGATGACGCTTTTATCTTCCGCTATCGTAATGAGTCTTGGGAGTACGAGACCATACGTGCTTGCCGGATGGCGCTGGCGAGGGCAGATATGTACAACATTTTTGTATCTGTCCCTCGTTTTACTGCTGAGGAAATAGCGTGTACATCTCGACGGTATTGGGCCCCCTCAACTTCTGGACGGCTAGATGCTTCTGTGGCTGCGTAACATCCGCCTCGCTCATCTGGTGTACCGTAACCGCAACACTGTCTTTCTGGAGCCTTATCTGCCTAGTAGGTTTGTCCGACAGTTTGGATACAGCCAGCTTTTTCTAGACAGTCCCAGTTCTTGTCTAGGTTTTGAAGGTAGCCTTCTTGACGGCATCAGGGCCTGGCACTACTATGATACATTCCATACCCGTACCATTTTCGGTCCCTGCTATTAAGGCGTCGTAGAGATTTTGTATATGGCGGCTCTGTACCATGTCATGGCGAACAAACCCCCTGTCGGTTTTAACCCGGGTGCCAGTTTTATTGTTGGTACCAGCTTGGAGGAGAGGTCCTAGGGGCCAAGACGAGGAAGATGAAGAATAGAGTTGAAGTGCCAGATTCGAACTCCACTACTGCGGATGATGGGGGCGACGAGCATGATGGAGATGACTCTCCCCTTCTAGTGGCAGATGTTGGGGCGGATCAGCCACCTGTTTTGCCAGATGAGATGGTGGCAGATCAGCCCTCCGTTGCACCCCCCTGCATGGAAGCATAGTAGGCAAATTTCTCCTGTTGGCGGTATTCCTCGCTCCCGGAAACTGGCTGTGACCAGACACCGCAAGCTAACTATAAGGGAAAGAGGCGAGGAGGTTGGCTCCGCGTCGGAGGTGAACAAGTCATCATCATTTCTATTTAGCTCTTTTTTCTTCTAGCTTTGATCTTAATCATCTTCCTTCCCTCCTGTAGGTGTCAGAAGAAGAGGAATCTCAAGTTGCCGAGGTCGTGACTCGGGATGACGGGAGCACCGGTGAGCCTGCCCCTAAAATTGCTGAGTTTCATCGAGATGATGCTGATCGAGCCGTATCTCCCTTCGAGGTGGCTGGGCGGAGGGGCCGGCCGAATTTAACTCGGAGATTACGGATGAGGAGACCATGCCAGCTGTGATCGAGCAGCAGCCTCCATGCTCCTCTCCTGGTAAGATAAGTCGGATCTTAACTTGCGAGGAGGCCTATCTGCTCTATCATATCCTTCGGGTCACGTCGATTGATTTTGTTCTGACATACAGGTCCTTCCTCTCCAGTGCTGATGATGGACATTGTTGAGACAGACTCTGCCGAAGGGCACTAGTGGAGAGGAGTGTACCCCCTTCCTTCCGGCTCGTTTTGATGGGCCTTCTGTGGGCTCGAGTTTGGCAAGTCAGGTGATGGGACAGTCGGGGCAGGGGACGATGGTCCTTGCGTCCTTCTTTGTTCGGGCGGCTCCGAGAGTCGACCTCTCTTCTGCCCTGCCAAGTGTCCAGGCTCTTCGGATGGCAGAGGAAGAGTTATCCGCTATCCGCATCGTTCTACTTGGAATTTGTCCCATTGGTGGCAAGTTCTAGCACCACTCCTTCGATGTTGCCGGCCACGCTTCCTCTGACACCGTCCTCTACAGAGGTCCTGGACGAAGCGTTACAGGATGTGGTTGACAGCTTTCATCGTTACTTGAAGGGGATAGAGGCTGCTGTGGAAAGAGGGACCTCTTTTGTCTTGGCTCGACAAAGTGCCCAGGGTCAAATTGATATCCTTAAGGCTCTTCCCGGTGGGGCAGGGGTGGCTGCGCTTCTGGAGGCGAAATTGTTGGAGACTGATCAGCTGGTGGCCCAGCTTCAGGTACTACGGTAGACTGATCTGTCTGCTGCTATAGATCAGAGCACGGTTCCCTCACAACTGCTATAGAGAAGACAGGGGTTGCTCGGGATAACACCAGGCCGGCCATGCTGAAGGACCTCCGCGATCTGTCCGATCGATATGATGAATTGAGCAACGAGAGTGAAGATGTTATAGCTCGGGAAGCGACTGCCTCCTGCGGGACCACTGACACCGGGAGCAGATCCTTGAGCTTCAGAGGAAGTTAGCTTTCCTGGAGTCTGAGCTTGAGGCTGTCCGTATCGATAGGAGGCTAATTATCCAAGAGGCTGACAGAGTTATTCAAGCTTCGGCTGACTTGGAAATTGCCCTGAAGAAGTTGGAGAATGACTGGCAGGCATATATGTATTTGGATGACCCAGAGCAGTTGTCCCAGGAGGCTGAGCACCGAGCTAGATAGCGGCTTGAACGGAGGACCACCTTGGTGAGAAACCGCCTCGTGGAATTGTGTAATGCCGAACCATAGTCGGTCTTTTCTTCTTCTTTTTTTTCTTCTCTCCTTTTCTTTTCTTTTTGAGAGAAACATGGTCCCGAAACATGTAATGCTTTTTTTTTGACTTTCAAATAAAGAGCACTTTCCATTCTATCCTTTATTTGTATTGCTTGTTGTGCCTGTGGTGTTATGGTGATGTTTGCCCCGCATGGGGGACTTGTTTGAGGACCTGTTACCCTTGGCATACCTTGGTTTTAGGTACGGATAACAAGTTTGATTGGGGATACCTAGAACGGTTTACAGTAATGTTGTCGTGGATGTTCCTGGTAGTATGAGAGAGAGTGCCGTAGAGCAACTGGGCTTCCGGGGCATGATGAGAAATTATGGGCCTGTGCTGGAAAATTCGGCACAGGACATTTGTGGGCCTATTATCCTTGGCGTACCCTGGGTTAGGATACGGATAATAGGAAGAAAGGGAACCAACATACTTACTCAGAGGTAATGAGGACATGGCAAGCATGAGGGCTTTTTACCGGGAACCTTCCTACTCAGAGGTAATGAGAACATGGCAGGAGTGGACTCATCGGAGGATATTTTGGACCTATTATCCTTGGCGTACTCCGGTTGTGGGTACAGATAATAAGTCGAAAGAAATCAACATACTTACTCATAGGTAATGAGGACATGGCAAGTGTGAGGGTTTCTTCGACGGAGCCTTCCGACTCAGAGGTAGTAAGGACATGGCAGGAGTGGCCTCAATGAAGGGGGTACATAGAATGACTCAGAGGTAATGAGGACATGGCAGGAGTGGGCTCAATGAAGGGGGTACATAGAACGACTCAGAGGTAATGAGGACATGGAAGTTCTATGTAGAGGGGATTTGTTTTTGGCAGAATTGAGATGACTCAGAGGTAACATAGACATGGTCGTTTTGGAAATTTGTTGATCTGTTACCCTTTTTGTGCACTGGAAGTGCGGGTAGTGGATCATGAAGGAGCTCTTTCAGGAAGAAAGTTCAGAGGTATGGTTTACATGACTTTCTCCCTAAAATAGTGACCGGGATGTAAGTTCAAGGGTACCAGCGGGTATATAACTCGACAATCCAGGGATTTTGGAATCAAAGTGTAAGTTCAGAGGTACCAGCGGGTACATAACTTGATAATCTAGGATATTAGTGGAAGAAGGATGTGAGTTCAGCGGTACCAGCAGTACATGACTCAATAATCTGGAATATTATGAATATGAGTTCAGCGGTACCAACGGGTACATAACTCAATGATCTGGAATTTTGTGAAGATGAGTTCAGCGGTACCAGTGGGTACATAACTCAATGATCTAAATTTTTGTGAAGAGTTCAGCGGTACCAGCGGGTACATAACTCAATGATCTGGAATTTTGTGAAGATGAGTTCAGCGGTACTAGCGGGTACATAACTCAATGATCTGGAATTGAGAGAATGTCGTTTAGACATATATTTCTTCAGGAACTTGCCATTGACGGGCAGCATGAGCAAGTCTCCGTTTTGTTTTGCGAGGCGGTAAGCACTATTGGAGAATACAGCCTCAATGATAAATGGGCCTTCCCACTTTGGCTGGAATTTGTCGGCAGTTTTGTGATCATGACCAACGGCCTTTGGACTGCCAAAACGATATCGCCCACTAGGAATATTTTGATTTTAACCTTTTTGTTTAAGGCTCCAGAGATGCGTGCTTGGTATAGCTCGATTCGTTGCTGATCCAAGAGGCACTTTTCATCTAAGGCCTCCAACTCTTGTAACCGCGACGGTAGTTATCGTCCGTCGTCAATTGGTAAGTAAGGGCGACGCGGAGCGAGGGTATTTGAGTCTCCAATGGGAGGACTGCCTCACTCCCGTACACCAGGGAAAATGGCGTGTTCCCAGTGGCTGTTCGGACTGTAGTACGATACGCCCATAAGCATTCACCAAGCTTCTCGTTCCAGTCACGTTTGTTGGAAGACACGAAATTCTTCAGAAGTTTGATGATGGTTTTGTTGAATGCTTCTGCCAACCCATTCGCTGCCGGATTGTATGGTGTTGAAGCAATATTCTGGATGCGATGCTTGTCGCAGAACCGATAGAAGGCGTGGCTTGCGAACTGCGGGCCATTATCGTGGATGATCCTTCGGGGCAATCCAAAGCGATAGATGACGTGATGCTTGAGGAAGCTGATCACGTTTGAAGTCTTTACTTCTGTGAGCGGAACAGCTTTCGCCCATTTGGATAGTAATCCGTGATTACGAGTATGAAGCAATGTTCTCGGGATGAAGGTGGAGTGATCAGACCGATGATGTCCATTCTCCATGCTTCAAATGGCCAGGACGCCACTGTCGGATGTAGAAACTAGGATGGCTGGTGGATAAGCCGCGTGGACTTGGCAGGCTTTACACTTTCTTGCATAGTCTATCGCATCTGCTACCATCGTGGACCAGTAGTAGCCCATTCGGCGAAGACGTCTTGTAATTTAGGGCCAGGCTGATGGGCCCCGTAGACACCGTCATGAGCTTCTCGTACGCTTCTTTGGCTTCTGCGTTCGACAGACATTGAAGCAATAACCCATCGTAAGATCGCCGATACAGCATTTTTGTTTCTGTATCGTAGAAGAATCTTAGAGAACGCCTTCTGATGGAAGTGGCTTCCTTTGGGTTCTCGGGCAGGATGTCGTAGACTACGAAGTCTATGAATGGTTGTCTCCAGTCTGGCACTTCGTCGATCGTCTGAGCTGAATAACTCGCCACGACTTGAACATTGTTCTTGGAACAGACCAGTTCGTGGCCTATCACGGCAACCGAATGATGGGTATGGTTCGGCACTACTAGGGAAGTGGCAAGACCTGCTAGGGCATCAGCTTCGATGATTTGGAATCTGGGAACATGTTCGATGAAGAATCCCTCAAATGACGAAATAATATTGATCGCTATTTGGTGATAGGGGATCATGTCTTCATGGCGGACTTCGTATGAACCCCGGATCTGATTGACCATTAACTGCGAATCGCCGTACGCTTCAAGGTATTCTACCCCCAGCTCTCTTGCCAGTTGGAGGCCAATGACCAAAGCGTTGTACTCGGCCACATTGTTAGAGCAGGGTTCCGTGAGGGAGTAAGCACGACTGATCACTAGTCCGGAAGGAGAAATCAGCACCACCCTGACTCCAACGACGATGTTGCCCTTGGGTACAGTCCTCGAAGCACCGTCGAAGAATATTCGCCATATATCATCGTAGGAGGCTGTATGTGAGTCGGCTACCTCATCTGGGATTCCTTCATATATTCTGGACGACTCCGAGCCAGGGTGGGCTGCTAAAAAGTCTGCCAGAGCTTGACCTTTGACTGCCTTTTGCGGAATGAAGACCATATGATAAGGAGATAGTAATATTGCCCATGTGGCGAGGCGGGAGCTGAGTGCCCCTGGTTTAGTCATGAGGACCCTGAGAGGGTTGACTCGTGAGATCACATGTATGGTTTGTCCTGTGACATTGTGTCGTATCTTTTGAATGGCGAACACCAGGGCGAGGCATTCCTTCTCCACGGCGGTGTATCGGTGCTCTGGCCCAATCATCATTCGGCTGAGGTAATATAGCTTGTTCATGGCCTGCATCATTATTTGTACCAGCAGGCGCCGAGGGAATGCTTCATTGCTCGTACATAGAGCAAGAATGGTCTTCCAGGAATCGGGGCTACTAGGACTGGAGGGTTCGTCAGATATTCTTTGATGCTGTCGAAGGCGCACTGGCATTCTTCATCCTATACGAACGAGGCACCTTTCTTCATGAGATGGGTGAATGGCCGATATCGCCCGGAGAGGTTAGAAATGAACCTCTTGATGTAAGCTAGCCTCCCTTGAAGGCCTCTGAGTTCGCGGAGATTTTTCGGGGGACCCATCTCCATAATTGCCTTCGTCTTCTCTGGATCTACATGAATTCCCTGGGCAGTAATGATAAAGCCCAGGAATTTTTGCTGGACACACCCAAGAAGGATTTTGTGGGATTCATCTTCAGGTTGTGCGCTCGCATCAGGTCGAATACCGTCCTTGGATCTTGTAGGTGATCTCCCTTATAGCGACTCTTGACGGCGATGTCATCAACATAGCACTCCACAGTCTTGCGCAAGTGGTCTCTGAAGATGATCATGGCTCTTTGATATGTGGTGCCAGCATTCTTTAAACCGAAAGGCATGACTGTGTAGCAGTATGTGCTAATCGATGTCCGGAATGATGTATGCTTTTCGTCGTCAGGAGACATCTTGATTTGGTTGTACCCCAAGAAGCCATCCATGAATGACATGCGTTCGAAGCCGCATGTGTTGTTGATCATGATGTCTGTGATAGGGAGAGGGAATTCATCTTTGGGACACGCCTCGTTCAGATTGTGGAAGTCGATGCAGATTCGAATCTTCCCATTCTTCTTGAGGACCGGTACTATGTTGGTGACCCATTCCGGATGTTGTTCCTCACGAATGAAGCCGCTGGCTATCAGTTTGTTGACTTCGGCTTCAATCGCATCCATGATGCCCGGCGAAATTGTCGTTGTTGTTGTTTGACCGGCTTTGCATCTGGCCGAATGTTGAGCTTGTGAAGGGCAACTTCGAGGTTTAGTCCTGGCATGTCTTCATAGCTCCAGGCGAACACGTCAATATATTCTTTGACAAGTCCCAGCGATTCTCGCTCTTCGTCTGTCAGGCTTTTACTGACGAAGATTAGTTTTGGAGAAGATTCGCTGCCGAGGTCGACCTGTATAACCTCATCTTCAGTAGAAGGTTCTCTCTGTTCGAACCGCTTTTCCCATTGTGCATCCAGCTGTTGGGCCTATGGCTCTAACTCGAGGATTTCAGGAATGTCTTTATTTTTTTCGTAAGCGTCGGCGAATGCCATATTGACTGACAGGATTTGTCTGAATACGTCTCCGATGCTGGTATCCGAATCAGAAGTTGGTGACCCAGTTGAATGTGAATGCCAGTCGCATTCCTCATCTGAACTTTCAGGGGTCGTTGTGGGCGTGACATACCCTAATCCACATCGGTCTTGCTGTAGTAGTCCCGTGGTTTGTCGGCCGGGACTGGTGGCTTCAAAGGTAATCGTCGACCGGTGCCGTAGTTCAAGCCTAACGTAGTCTCCAGATCATATCCCTGCTTTTGTATAAGATATTTGGATTGGAGGCAGTACAGATAAGAGGCTGTCTTTCGGCATCTAATTCGGGATCGTCCTTCTCTATGGTGAAGGGTTGTGGGTCGTCTTTTCGGTCGAAGATGATTGGATGGTCCCTCCCTCGATTATGCGGTAAGCGTCTTCTACTGGAGTAAGCTGGTTTGCGGTGTAAACATTTGTCACCTGTGTGTGTAGGTGAGTGCCTATACCGTGTTCCATAGCATACATTGTACAAAGCTTATTAAGCTCGAGGTAGTTCAAAGATAGCCCTTTATTGATGAATTAAGGTATCTTTTCTAGCAGGATTACATCATCTGCGGAGGGAACATCAGTGTGGGCAGCCACACACTTGGCCAGTTCCGGTTCTTCTTCGGCCACCGCCTGTATAAATAAAGACTGAGAGGATGACCTAGGCAGCTTGATCATCAGGGGTTCTGTTGGTGGGGCCGAACGTGGAGTTGTTGGCAAAGCGACCCCCAGTTTGATACTTGATGCTGGGCGGGGAGTTGTTGGCTCGCTAGAAGCCCCAGACTTTGCATCGGGGTGACGATTCTTCTTGGGAAGATGTATCGTCATTGGCTTGTAGAGGGATTGAGCTTCTCTGCTTGTGGCTGGCCGACTCTCGGTAGCTTGATTGTCAGTGGCTCCGTTATGGGTCTCGGTGCCTGGCCAGACCTTGGTAGCCGGATTATCATTTGCCCTTCTTGTGCCGAGAGGCTGATCGCATCCTTATGCAGAGCGGCCGTAAGGGGTACGGATTTGCCAGGTTTGCGAGCTTGGAGGTGGATCGTCAGAGGTTCTTCTGATCCTGAGGCCGTTTCAGCTCGAGCTTGCACATCTTCCAGGTGCCTCTTCGACTTCTCGTATAAGCAAGAATCCGAGTAGTAGGACTCGACTCCTTTGAAGGGATCGATGTCGGCAAACTCTGTCCTCACGAAGCCGTGTTTGTCGACATACTTGAAGCACTGGTACAGTGTGGAAGGCACGATCATGTAATCGTGTATCCAAGGGCGCCCAAGAGAATGTTGTAAGAAGTGTCCGTATCTATGACGTAACAGGTCACTTCTGACTGGAGATCGCCAATTTGGCATTTCAAGCGAATCTTCCCAATTGGGTAGCTCCTGTCCGAATTGAAATTACTGATGGCGGTACTTGTTGGCGTTGACGATGCATCGAAATACGGAGATGATGAAGCAGACCCTTTGGGATGATGCTTATGGAAGAACCAGGATCAATGTGCATCCGGTCTACCTTTACGTCCTCGATGTATCCGGTGTAGTATAATAGACGATCGTGTAGATTGGTTTTGAAGAGCTTATCTTGTGGAGTGAAGACAATATTGGGTATTGCTCCTGTGCAATCGTTGTCTTGGAGATTTGCAGGCGGGCTCTCTCCTGTGAGGTTGACCTGAGCCAGATAGGCGTCAGCATTTTGGAGTGCATCGCTCAAAGTTGCACGAACATCTTTTGAGAGCCTCAAGAGGTCGTATAATGACAATTTAGCCAATGTATTGGCCAACTGCGCCAAGATGTCGAAGTAGCTGGCGGATGATCTTTGGCCTAGGCTTGTCGATCGTCAGAGGCTGAGAAGGCCCTGGAGCGTCAGCAGTAGCTGGCGGATGATCTTCAGTCGAGTTATCAGCCACAGATTGGGATTGTACCCCAGATCGGGTAACGACAGCCGTGACTTCTTCGACATCTGCCGAGAATGTGTGGCATCTGACTTTTCTTCTCTTCTTTGTGAACGGAAGGTGTTGTGGACTGCGTCAACTCAAGTACTAGGTCCGAATGGACCCACATGACTTTCCTCCGTGATGTGGTAAGGGGCACTAGACCAGCAGCCTGATCCTGAGGTGGAAGATTAGCAATCTCCATTGTCGCCAGAGGGATAGGTACCACACCGTCTTGAGTCTCTGTTGGAGGGAAGCTACCGAATTGTATGGACACCATATTGGCCGCCACGATTACCTTCTCGAAATTGATGGCTAGAGCGTTCGAATCGATAAGATGTTGGATGTATCGCTTCAGTTGGTAGCAGCCGTGCGTAGCATGGTGGATGTAGCGGTGGTAATGGCAGTACATTGGGCTCTCCATATCAGCCGACCGAGGTTCTCGTCTTGGTGGAGGGAGCTGAATTCTGTCTCCTTGTATGAGCATGTCCAAGATGGGCTTGACGTGACCGTCTTCGAAGGAGTAAGTGATTTACGGCCATTGTTTGTCTGCCGGTTTTGACTCAGGCTTCTGGGCTGTGTCGGCCACCATAGCCTGCTTACCCTTGCTGTCCCGATTGTTGGAGGGGCTACCCCCATTATCGTTGTTGGTACTAGGACGCTTGCCCTTGTTCTCTCCCTCCGAGATGTGCAATCCCAGTTGGCGAGCCTTCTTCAGCCATTCTTCGGCGCTAGTGGCACTGATGATGAACGTCTTCCAGTCCTTAAATTGACTTTCGCCCATCGAGAGGTTGATTATTGGGAGCAGTCTCTTTTGGCAAATTTTAATTAAGGAAGAATCCGGATTACCAGAGCAACTTCATTGCGGTTTGGCGAAACCGCTCAATATAGTTCCTTGTCAGCTCCTTTTCTCCCTGGACCACGTCCATGAGGGTGGACATTGTGACGTCCTGTCCTACTTTGTAGAATCTCTCCAAGAACATGCGCTTGAAGCTAGCGAAGGAGTGGATGCAGTTGTCTGGCAGGTTGCGGTACCAGTCGAAGGCTACTCCTTCCAACGCCCCGATAAATAATCGTGTAAGGATGGCATCGTCGTGGGGCAGATGGTCGATGGTGACCTCGAAGTAAGTGATGTACCGACTTGCAACGGTCTTGCCATCATAGGGATTGATGTTGAACGGCTTATCTTGGTGGAAAGGGGACATCCCTCCATACAGCAGGATATGGTTGCCGTATTCTGAGGTCTTAGAGGTTTCCCGAGCGTGAAACATGGCTCGGTTCCTGGACCTCTCTTCTTGCTTCTCTGGCCTCATCCACAGCGGTGGGAGTCGTCATTTCAGGAGGATTGTTGCCCGGTTCGGTGCTACTGAATTTGAGTTCGCATTGACTGCGGGACCCGCGCTTGTCTGGCCAGGCGTCCCTCCTTGTAGAGTTGGAAGAGCCGCTTTGATCTCGTCTACAGACTTGACCAAGGCATACAGTATGCCTCCAGAGTGTCGATGCTTGGCGATCACTAGAACCACCTTGGTTGCTGTCCGTCATGAACACCGTCTTTACATGAGGAGTGACGGAAGGAACGGTGGAGACCGTGCCTTCCGAATCATACCCCTGTACTAAGAAGTCATCGGGATATGTGGGAATGTTCTCCTCTGGTTCGACTCAGAAGGAATAGTACCCCCAGCTTCAGAGCTTGCTTCATCTTGGAAGTCATGGACGTCCTCGGGGACGTCGACATCTGCTGTATCTGATGGGAGAGTTGTTTCCCCGGGCTCGTCTTCTTGGAATATCGGATTGTCGTGGATGTTCGGAGGAGGGCTACCCCCAGTTCCAGCGACCCCCAGTGATGTGGATGATGAATCTCCCACCGTAGCAGATTTCTTTTCGAACGGGTACCTTGGAAAACCCCGGTGGTGGACAACCATTTAGACGATAGTTTCTTAGTTGCAGTGGTTGAAATCTTCGGGCTGGAGACGCTTGTCTTCTTTCCCTCCCCTCGGTGGAGATTTTCTGAGTAGAATTGCAGAAGACAACAGGAGGCACCTCGTCCTCTGAGCTCGTCTGTTGTAGTCTTCGGAAGACGGACTGTCGGTCTTCTTTTACTGTCGCGTTGTTATAACAGCAATTGACGATGATTTGGGTGCAGTGACGTCCATGTGAGGACTCTTTGCACACTGAGGCCTCCTCTCTTTTCTTGCGTTTGTGGAGGATAACCTCACGCAAGTCAGACGGGTCTGGAACGACCATGTCTGCTCCCTGGGTTTTGGAAGACTTTTGGGAACCACTCTGTCCATTTGCCGCCAGGGGCTGGACTCGAGTGGTTCTGTACAACTTCCATCAGAGGCCCGCATAATAGTATGGAGCGCTCGGATGGTCAGAGGTCGGGACAGTCGACTGAGCTTGCCAAGCTCGTGCTGTCCTGGGCTTCTTCACTCTAGTCCGTGAGGGAACATAATAGGAAGAGTCTAAGTGGTGCTGGAGAGAGTCAGACATGTCTTCTCGGGAATACGAGAGATCAGGACCATAGGAGAGGCGATCGAAGACTGAGCCGCATGGA
The DNA here is from genome assembly GCA_029216955.1 of Iris pallida. Lineage (NCBI taxonomy): Eukaryota > Viridiplantae > Streptophyta > Magnoliopsida > Asparagales > Iridaceae > Iris > Iris pallida. The sequence goes on along the minus strand of JANAVB010030219.1, from coordinate 6,622,580 downwards.
GCAGGCAGTGTGCGGCTATCGTCAACAGTCTTCATGCGGCAGTTGTGGCCACATAGGCTTTCTTTATGCGGCTGGAGTTCTAGCCGCATAGATATTCTTCATGCGGCTGGCAGTTTCAGCCGTATGAGCATCATGCATAAGGCTGGCAGCCTTGGCTGCATGAGAGTTCGGCTTCTTTCTGGAGCACATAGAATCATTCTTTGTCCCTGCAGGTCCAACATAGTGCTTTCCTCTGCTGGACTTGGGAACAACAGAATCCTCTATGGCTTGAAGTGGGGCCGCATGAGAGTCGCCTTCGCCATCTTGAGCAGCAGAGAGTACTCGTCCAGGGCCTGGAGAGGCGAATGATTTTGTCCTCTACTCCCTACGAGCCTTCTTTTTGCGGGTTCGCTTCTGGACCGGGCTAGCGCTTCCTTCGGAGGCATTTCTTCGAACGCTGCTGGTCGAAGCGGACGACCATCTTCTGTTGTGTGGAGCCAAGTTTGGCTGCATCCGATTGTGTCACCAACTCCTCAGCCGTGGAGAAGTTTGTCTCCAGCAGAGTCGCCATCGTGTTTGCCATGAAATTAAAAACAGAACAATTATCGGAGGACTGGACTTTTACTTCACAACAAACTCGCTTGTACAAAGAAAACCTAGGTACAGCAGTCTAAGTACAATTGTTTATTTTAGATTCTGGAGGGGAGGGTGACGGTAGGCTTGGGAAAGCGAACGGCAGCTCTGCCTTACTCCTTGGACGATCGGATGCAGCCTTGACTCCGGGGAATCTGCTTGGCATGGAAGAAATGCTCTCTTTGCTCTCTATATTTTCTCTCTCTTACTCTCTCTATCTCCATCCCTTTCGCAAGGGAATGGCACCCTGCTATTTATAAGAATGGGGGCATCATTAGGGTTTGCAATGATTGCCCATTCTCAAAAGTTGGCGGCTAAGGATCAATAATCTAGGCCGCTCATCTTGAATATAATAGATTTGCAATTAATGTGATTGTATCAAATCTCTGTGGGTAATTAATGATGATTGACATAAATCCTCAAGATTTGTTATGTCAATCTCGGATTTCCTGCCATGTGTCATTGATTTGCTTGATTGCAAATGATCTGATTTGATCCCAATATTTTATTGGGATTTGTTGATGGATTTCGATCGATTCGATGCCACATGTCCCTTTATCATGCCACGCGAGCCACTTAGAAAATCTGAGACGCATGAGATTGCTCCCTATTGAGCCGCATAAGACTGGCCACGTGTCAAGGCTGCTTGGGAATGGCCCCTGAACACTTGAACCGCATGGTGATGATCTGAGCCGCATGAGCGTAGGTGACCGCATGATAGATACCCTCTTCGTGATCCGCATGGAGATAGTCCTCGTGAGCCGCATGGGGTAGTCTCTGCTTGAGCCGCATAGGTAGTTCTCGTGAGCCGTATGGGATAGCTTCGGCCTGAGCCGCATGGGATGGCCTCTGTCTGAGCCGCAAACGACTGTCCACGTGTCAGGGCCGCATGAAGGTTTCTGGATTTCGACGGATTGTGTCAGAGATTTCCTTCGTTTCCCTAGGGGTCTGCCATTATGACGGAGTCATTATTGTATCTTTGTGTCAGAGCTGTCATTTGTCAGAGCTGTCAGCCGTCAAGGCATTTAATGCAGTAAAAGACAAAGGAAGAGCTGTTGCAGGCCATGTGGCTCCCCTCTGCGACGCATGGAACTATTCGAGCCGCATAGACACTTGAGCCGCGTGGATCCCTGAGCCGCATGTGCTCTTTCAGCTGCATAGGGATCCTTAACCGCATGGATCTTTCTTCATTCTTTTCCATGCTTCTACACATATTCTCTTCCGGATCACCCTAAATTTAGATTCAAAAATCAAATTTTAGATTTGATTTCAGATCAAATATAAACTCTATTTAAATACCTTTAAACCTAGGAACTACTTCCCTTCTCAACTCACTGCAAGCCTCCTCAAGCCCTTGTGCACGAAAATAGTACCCCCTGACCCCAGGCACGTCTCCTCCGACCTCTGCTCCGCCGCCACGGCCATCGGACCGCCGACGACCACCACAAACCACCAAGGAAACAGGACATCCCCTGTTTTATTTCAAACAAGGTACCCTCCATCACTATCTCATTCTTCGCACACAATTGAAATTTCTCGATTCTTCGAGTTGCCATAGATATCCCACCTGACCCTCTAGACATCCCACCTAGTAATACCCCGTGCTATCAATCCATCGGGTCGAGAAATTTACTCGAAAAGCTCACAAAAACTGTGTTCTAGACAGTTTGAACACAGTCCAACCATCCATGTTGGGAGCATAAATTGATCAATTCTGTAAGAATTTTGTAAAACTAATTGAACAATATTCTAGACAACATATAGCACTTCAAATACCTTTTTTAGTTTAATTTTTCCTTCATTGAATGAAAAGATTTTTGAACCCAAAGATCGAGAAAAATGTTTTTGAAAACAATAAAAATTTAGAAAATTTTCTCGATACGGCTGCGCCCCGACAAATCGGACGACGTGGTCGCGCACTGTACGCATCGAAAGGCGCGTATGGATGTTACCGACGTGTGGGAACTGACGGGACTCGATTTCGTTGTGTGTGCGCAACGAAATCAATACATCCGTCGAGATACCCCTGTATCGACGTTTTGCAAACTAGCCCATAACTTCGTGCACGTTCGTCGTATCAAGACGAAATTGTGCCATCAGTACCGTATCATTTTTTGGTCCTATATGCCAAGTTTGGTCCGATTCTGAGAAGGTTCATCGGAACACCAAATTGGCGGGCCCGTGACCCGCTCTAACGGGCGATTTCGTGCACAGCCGACCGAATCCAACTTTGACATACGGTTGGGTTCGTCTCCTCAAACCGGACTCGTAGACATGTAGTTTGATGACTTTAGAGACCGTAGGTTCTGGCACGCATTTGGTAAAAGGTTCCAACGGCGGACATCGTTTTGACCCAAAATTATGATTTTATCCCTGTTCCAAATTGGACTTTTGGACAGGCATTTCCTAGGTATTTATTTTATGCCAAATCTGTTCATGATGTTTATTTCAGCATCCAAGGTCATTCGTAGAAGTTGGCTTTCATTGCTTCCATATTTGACGATTTGAGTCATCAGGCGTCGTCATTCTGCACACTACCCTAAGACGACACCATGTCATTGCTATTTATTTATTTTAGCTCATATTTCATGCATTATTTATTTTCTTATGTAAAATAAAATTGATACATGGCATAACATGTTAGAACTTACTGTTCAGTTATATTTCCTGCTATGTATTATTTTACACATTAAACCTAGATTTAAGGGACCACCTTGTGTTACATTCATTGGCCTTGACACGTTGTACCACGAAGTTGTGTGTCGCATATGGATCATTGACATGCGTGACTGGTTGGCCACCGGTACGTATACGTCGTGCGATAGGAATAACCGCTAATAGAGGTTGCATGCTTAGTTTGACTTAGCGGTTATAGAGGTCTTCTGTTGTGGATACAACATTGTAGGCATTGGGCGGGGAGGACAATTTCTTAGCGTATGGGCTTCGATGCACTTTCCCTTGTGACCCGGAAGCTCCGCTGGAGATACGGGATTATGACCGTTGATTACTGACGGCCACTGACGTTCTGCGGAACGTTATGCTCTTATTGATTGGACCTCTGGTGCCCCAAGGGAAGACCACCGATCCCATTTAGCCAGAGCCCATGCGTAGGAAGGATTGTTCTTAACTACATTTCACTTAGAACGGTTATGCACCTTTATCCATTAGGTACGAGTACTTTTGGTTTGGGTACTTGTATCTGACCATGGCTTGAATAATAACTTGTCGCGGATTAGTTCGTCACATCTTGTCCTTGTTTGGTTGTAGGTGTGGCTTACTACTTCGATGAGATGGTATTGAACCTTGTTGGGGTCCGGATACCATATTGGATTCATAGCATGGGAAGATACATCACCGTAATTAGTTTACCATCTCATGTCCTTGTTTGGTTGGGGGGATGGTACTAGTTCAATAGGTGTGTATTGGACCATGTTATAATTCAATTGACTTATTTATTTAAGCAGTATTTATTCAGTTTATATGGCATATTATGTGTCTTGTTACGTCCCTCTGAGGACCTGGTTATCTCGCCAGGTGTGTGCTCTTGTCTTTCGTAGGTGTTCTAGCTCTAGTCGTGATCATCGCTATTTCTTCGAGGATGATTGCACTTGGATCGTCTTCGCTTCGCTCCCAAAATTATTTCTTTTCTCATGTATTTTTCCTTTACTTGTTGGTAGTGGATTTATCTCCGCCCAACATATTGTATCAAGATAATTCATTGTCATCATATGATATCTTTTATTCATTTATTTTTTGTGGATGAGATTAGTTTGGTTCTACTGCATTTTACAGCTTACATATATTTATTATACGGCTGGCATGTCTACATCCCTAGTCCTACGTATTTTGGGACTGGGGCGTTACATCATGGCTACAGATGCTAAGGTAATAAATAACCCTCTCTATGAAGAATTTACTTTTGATGAATTATGTGAGGCTTTCTCTGATCTATTGGCGATCAGAAGAAAATGATAGACATGTACAAAAGTGCTAAAAAGAGCTGAAATTTACAGTATGAATTTTCAAAGCAATCTAGGATCTTAGAAGATATCAAGGATACTCCTATTGACACAAATGAGATTACTTCTTTAAAGCTAAGTTTGCATGACTCTATTGAAAAGCTTGAAAAAGCAAATCAAGAAAATGCAAACTTAACGATCTCTATGAACTAGAGAAGAAGAAGTATAAAATTGCTATTCGAAGAATAGATGCACTCACGAACCAATTAAATGAAGCCAATGACAACTCTAAAAAGTTAGAGATTAAACTGGACAAACAAGTCGCTAGACCAACTGCTCTGATTAACACTAGTCAGAAGGCTAAACACAAACACCACACTAACACACGACTGGTAATGTTAGAAATCATGCTTATATTATGTTTCCACACACCAAGAATGCACACAATATTTTAAAAACTCATATGCATGATTTTCAAACAAAACCTAGCACCAACACTTCTGCTACATGTCATCATTGTAGATTAAAAGGACATGTGTCAACACAGTATAAGATAGAAATCTAGTAGATATGAATGTGTATAAATGGGTTCCAAAAGCTAACACATCAGGACCCTCAAGAAAGTGGGTACCAAAGGTTACATCTTCAACCTTCGTTGTAGGTGGACCTTCCTTCTCCCACAAAAACAAGTAGATACTCGATAGTGGTTGCTCCAGGCATATGACAGGTGACGACAAATTGTTTGCAACTCTAACGATGAAGAAAGAAGGCTATGTCTCCTTTGGAAATAATCTTAAAGGTAGTATCATTGGCATTGGTGACATAGGTATCTCTCCCTCTCCTATTATTAAAAATGTTTGCTTAGTAACAGAATTGAAACATAACTTGTTGAGTATCAGTCAATTAGCTGATCACGATTATGGAACAAATTTTGTTAAGAATAAATGTTTTGTCTATGATAAAACCTCTGAATTATTTTATTTGAAGGAATAAGAGGGACAACATATATGTTTTATATTTGTCAGAAAAGACTAACAATACAGGAAAGTGTCTGTTTATAACACAAGACGAAAGCTTGATTTGGCATATGCGTCTTGGTCATGCAAACATGGACACGATTGTAAGATTGTCTACCAAAAAACTGGTAAGAGGCTTACCTGAAATAACTTTCAAGAAAGATATGATATGTGCTGATTGTGAGAAGAATAAGACATCTAGATCATCTTTCAAATCAATAAACAGTGTAAGTACCTCTAGACCCCTAAAATTAATTCATATGGACTTGTTTGGACCAAGTAGAATTGCCAGTCTTGACGGAAAGCTTTATGCTTACGTGATAGTCGATGACTATTCACGATACATTGGGTTTATTTTCTTACAAATAGAGTGAGGCCTTTTCTGAGTTTGTATCTTTCTGTAAGAAGGTGCAAAACGAGAAAGGATTCATGATTACTCGTATTCGAAGTGATCATGGAGGAGAATTCGATAACCATGAATCAAATCTTACTGCAATTCAAATAGATTATCTTATGAATTCTCTTGCCCCAGAACTCCTCAGCAGAATGGAGTTGTAGAAAGGAAGAACAGAACTCTCGGTGATATGGCCAGAGTTATGCTTAATCAGTACAATCTTTCTAAGTTCTTTTGGGCAGAAGCTGTCTATACAGCATGCCATGTATTGAATAGAGTTCTTATTAGCCGATCTCTAAAAAGACTCCTTATGAATTATGGTTTAATAGAACTCATAATATTAGCTATTTCAAGGTCTTTTGATGCAGATGTTACATTCTGAATACAAAAGACAACTTGGAAAATTTGATGAAAAAGCTGATGAAGGAATTTTCTTGGGATATGCGACGAAAAGCAAAGGATACAGAATATTCAACAAGAAATCACTTATTGTTGAAGAATCAATCAATGTCAAGTTCGATGAGTTAAATGTCAAAAGACAATACGACAGTGACAATGAAGAAGAAACTCCCACAACAGAGGAAACTCCCACAACAGAAGATACTTCCACATCTTATCTGAAAAATTTGCGAAACGTATGCAATTTACACCAGACCATCCTGAAGAACTGGTGACGATGATGTGTCAAAAGGTGTAAGAACTCGTTCCAGATCAAGACAATTGGTATAGCAAATGTTGCATTTATTTCCAAAATTGAACCTAAAAATATTTAGAAGCATTTTCTGATGAATTTTGAATTTCTGCTTTGTAAGAGGAACTTAACCAGTTTGAACGAAATCAAGTTTGGGAACTTATTCCCAGACCTATTGATCATCCAATTATTGGTACTAAATGGGTGTTCCGAAATAAGTTAGATGAGAATGGCTCAATCACACAACAAAGCACGTCTAGTAGCTCAAGGCTATAATCAAGAAGAAGGTATTGACTATGATGAGACATATGCTCCAGTTGCTAGATTAGAGTCTATCCGTATGATTTGTGCTTTTGCAAGTTTTCATGGTTTCAAACTTTTCAGATGGATGTTAAAAGTGCATTTTTAAATGGTTTTATAAAAGAAGAAGTTTTTGTAAAACAACCTCCAGGCTTTGAAGATTTCAAATTTCCTGATCACGTATTCAAGCTTCGAAAAGCTTTCTACGGTCTCAAACAAGCACCTCATGCATGGTATGAGCGCCTTAGTCCTTTCCTACTTGAACACGATTTTTCAAAAGGGAAGGTTGATTCAACTTTGTTTATAAAATTTTCGATAAAAATTTCTATTACTGCAGATATATGTAGATGATATAATCTTTGGAGCTACTAATGAGATGCTATGTAACAAGTTTGCTAAGTGTATACAGGGTGAATTCAAAATGAGCATGATGGGAGAATTAACATTCTTCTTAGACTGCAAATTAAGTAGAGTTCACAAGGGATATTCATTAATCAAGCCAAATATACAAAAGACTTGCTAAAAAAATTTGATATGAAAATGTCAAACCTATTGGCACTCCGATGGCAACATCTACAAAGCTTGATGTAGATGAAAGCGATACATCAGCCGACATACGTAAGAATAGAGGTATGATTGGTAGTTTACTATACTTAATTGCTAGTCGTCCAGACATTATGTTTGTTGTATGTTTATGTGCTAGATATCAGGCTTGTCCTAAAGAATCACATGTAAGTGCTATTAACGTATCTTGCGATACCTTAAAGGAACTTTGACAACCGGTCTTTGGTATCCCAAATCTGATTCGTTTACCTGATAGGTTACTCGGACGCAGATTTTGCTGGATGCAAAGTCGATCGTAAAAGTACCAACGGTACATGTCATTTTCTAGGAAAGTCCTTAGTCTCCTGGTTTTCTAAGAAACAAAATTCAGTTGCATTATCAACTACTAAAGCTGAGTATTTAGCTGCAGGACGTTTTGTGCACAAATTTTGGATGAAACAAACTCTGGAAGACTTTCAACTATCTTTCATCATATTCCCATTTACTGTGATAACACTAGCTTTATAAATCTCACTAAGAATCCCATATATCATTCACGTACTAAACATATAGAAATTAGATATCACTTTTTGAGAGACCATGTTTTGTAAGGTGATATTGTTTTAGAATTTGTTGATACTGAACATCAACTAGCTGACATCTTCACAAAGCCTTTGGCTGAAGATCGTTGAAACTTTATACGAAGAGAATTAGGAATTCTGGATGTTGAGATAATATAATATAATACTATTATTTAATAAATATGAATTCGCTAAATTTATTTTGATTATAAGCCGAAAGGGCCATTCTGTCACAGGTGTAAATAACCTGAAACGACACGGTGCAGTAGCCTTCGGACTACCGTTAGCTGGGATCCGGCCCCTACAGCTAACCCAAAGTAGCTATAGAAATTTATGGGAATTAATAAATATTAAATTATTTTCTTTAACACAGTTATTTCTAAATTATTTTGTATTTACGTTAAAAACGGTCACACTGTTTCCAACTCTATCTTGAAACCCTAGTAACCGAACTCGGTCAGAGTTCAGGCCAAACTCGGACTGAACTCGATCTGGGGGGATTTTCAACAGAAGCTGGACAGCCGACCCCTCTTCTATTTAAAACCTCTTCATCAAGCACTCCAAAACCCTACCGAAAACCCTAACCCTAACCTCCTTGTTCTTCTCATCCAAGCTCTTCAAGCTTTCAAACTTCGAATTCGGAGCTCTCTTGAGGTTCTCTTCCACTGTTCACCATAAATTTCGGTATCTCCTCTCTTTTCTCTCTGTATTTTTTATATGGCTCCCAAACAACCTATTTCTTCTCAAAGAAGAGGAAGGTTGATGAAGTTCGTCCTCAACCCCTCATGAGGCGACCTCTTTTTACTTTACACTCCTTCGAGACCCGATGGAAATTTCTACGATGAATTTATTTCTGTGTCCCAAGAAGCTTCGGACTCTTGGTTCACGGATTTTCATAAGAGAAAAATCTGTCCCGGTGCCCCTATCAACTTCACACTATTTTCTGATCACACTAGCGTATTCATATATCACCATTTGCTAGATTTAGTTCAATCTACTTTTCCATTTATACCAACGCCATTCATATGTTTTATTGTAATTTCTCGGTCACAAAGGGCACGGTAAAATCTAAAGTTGGTGGAGTCGACATTGAGTTCGATGCCAATGAACTCGCGATCATTCTCCACATACCCAATGATGGAGAAGAACTTATAGAGATTACATCTGTTGAGTTTCCCGAGGGAACAACTTTTGATTCCTTCCGTTATTCGCTCTGTGCGCCGAATCCTCGACCCATGACACTGTTCGCCCTAGACATCTGAATAACTACTTCTATGATCTCCATCGCATGGTATTCTCTACTATCCTTCCTAAGAACACTGTCACAGATGAGATTTCGTACATGGAACTCTCGGCAATTTATCATCTTCACTTCCATTTCCCTTCAGTCTACCCAAGACTATCATCTCCGCTATGGATCGTTGTTGCAAGAACTCCTCGCGACGCCTTATATACGCGATGTATCCTTCTATCATATTTTAGTATTTTGAGTCAGTCTTGAGGACTGTGCTGACGATGTTACTCCTGCTATCTTCATGAGCATCGTCGCCTAGCTCAGCCTGCACAAGTTCCGCCCCTGCAGTTGCTCCTACTTCTACTGACTCCCAGGCTACTCATCCTTCTGCCGATGTTACTCTTGAGTCCCTTCCGACTCTCATGCTGGATCAGTTCCGAGCTATGGATTTTGTACTACCCTTCAGCTCCAGGCCATCTCAAATACGGTTCATGATTTATCATATAGCATTGCTCACAACCCTAGTGGCCTATTCCTATGGTTCGTGATCCATCCAGGCTTGGCTATCGCATTGACGACCGTGATGCGCAGCGTTACTTTGATCTTGCTGCGCTCGATATGACCCCAGCGATCTACCGAGACCGGTCTTCTAGTGCTGCTGGTGCCGCAGCTGCTGCTGATGATGAGGATGATAGTTGAGGATATGTTTTTCCTCGTGATAGTTCAGTAATTTTTGTTATGTCTTGACTTTATGCATGTATTAGTGATAAATGCTTCTTACAAGCATTAGTTATGGTTTTTTTGTTTCTTTTTCTGTGTGATGTATGCAAAACTCTTTTCAGATTATGCTAGTATTTCCATTATTCCATGCATGTCTTCTATTATGCTTTGTGGTTTAATATTACTATACCATTTTGCTATTATAACAAAACGGGGGAGTAAGATTGATAATATTGATAAGATTTTATTGATTAAGATTGATAATATTGATAAGATTTCATTGATAATAAGATTAATTTAATTCATCTTGGCTATAACTTAAGATTTCTGATGCTTATTCATTGTATTACTAATTTGGTTTGAAAGAATGTTGGTTAAAGACTCTACAGATATAGTTTTGGAATATTTATTATGGGGAGTAATAAGACTTGATCGTACACTATGAGAGCATTGAACATTGCATTATACCAACTGTTTAATGGACAAAAAGCTACTATCGTACCTTCCGTACTCATCAAGTCTACTTCCACTTCAAGATGAATTCTTTAAATATCAATCGTAAGTTGTCTCATTATCAAAATAGGGGAGATTGTAGGCACATTTTAGCCAAAGTCAAACCGATTTTGATAAGTGTCTTAAACTTCGATCTCGATATGAAAAGAAACGAAGAATGTAGATTGCATCGTCTCTGAGATTTTATATTTATTCTGTATTTTTTTATTCATTGAGTCTAGAATATTTGTGAATCGGGATCACTGGCAATTAGAAGTCTATCCTTGATTCTATCATAAAACCAAACCTATCTTGAACCAAACCAAACCTATTCTAGTTTTGATCCTAAACCAAACCAGATCCAAAAACCAAAATGGCCCTGGAATTGGGCTAACCGAACTCGGCCAGAGTTCTGTCCGAACTCGGACAGAACTCGGTTAGACCAAATCATCCCTGGTCAGAAGCTTTACCTAGTGGATCTCAAACGTTTAAATTTTTGAACGTTAGGGTACCGAGTTCTGCCCGAACTCTGTCCTACAAAAACCTATAAATAGAGAAGAAATTTTTATTTCTATTCACTCATTCAATCTTCATCTTCTCTATTCATTTCTAAGTTTCCTATTCTATTCTCAAAGCTTTAATCTTCAAATCTCCAAGTCAACTCAATTCTTTTAAGTGCCGGTGGTTTTCGAGTAGGAGTTTTCGAGTTGTACAAGCTTGGCGTATAAAAGCTTTCTTCATAAAGGTGTTGAAGTTTGTTCGTGGACTTCGGATAAAATGACGGTGGTGAAGTTGGGTGTTCTTCGGTGCAAAACATGAGTGTAATCTCTATTCAAAATAGTGGATTCGAACATCGGGTCAAGACTCAAGACTGGACTAGTCCTCACAGATGGAAACCAGTATAAATCTGTTGTCTCTGCATATTGCTTTCTTGTCCTGATTTTACTTAATTACTTGCAATCATTTCATATATATATATTGCTTCACCTTCTTAGAGTTAATTTTTTTAATTTTAAATATTCTCCGTTGTACTCTATTCACCCCCTCTAGAGGTGCCATTGTTCCTACAGTTAGCAGCAGTGGTTTTTCTACTTAAGCTTTGGAGGCATTATTTATTTGGAGATCGGGTAGAAATTTTCACCGAACACAAGAGTCACACAAAAGGATCTCAACATGTGTCAGATAAGATGGCTAGAGTTGTTGGTAGATTATGACATCAACCTGTAGTATCATCCTGGAAGGCCAACGTAGTGGCAAATATGTTGAGTAGAAGAGTAGGAGCTCATTTTCTAACAGCACAGGCCGAGTTATTAATAGATCTTCAGAAGATGGGTATAGAGATAGTTCTTCCTACCAATGTGCATTGATGGCCAGTACGTAAGTTCAGTCCAGTATAATTGAGAGAATCAAGATAGCTTAGTCATCGGATTCTAAGCTTCAGCGGCTTAGGACGGAATGTGAAGCGGGACAGAAAGCAGAGTTATGCATTCACGAAGATGGCACGCTCCGATATAGAACGTCTTTCTGTACCAAGTAGTGACATCAAGCAAGAGATCATGGCAGAGGCTCACAGTTCTCAGCATTCAATTCATCCTGATAGCACGAAGATATATCGTGATATCCGTCAGCATTTCTGGTGGAATGGCATGAAGAGGGAAATAGCTCAGTTTGTCTCTCATTGTTTAGTTTGCTAACAAGTTAAAGCTGAACATCAGAGACCAGCTGGACTTCTTCAACCTTTACTGATCCCAGAATGAAATAGGAACATATTACCATGGATTTTGTAACTGGGTTACCTAAATTCCTATATGGGAGAGATTCTATATGGGTTATAGTTGACCGACTTACCAAGGTAGCACATTTTCTTCCTTTGGGAGAGATTCTATATGGGTTATAGTTGACCGACTTACCAAGGTAGCTCATTTCCTTCCTTTCAGAATTGGTCAGTCAACGGATCAGCTAGCAGAGATGTACCTCACGCAGATAGTCAGATTGCAAGGAGTGTCAGTCAGTATCGTGTTTGACAGAGATTCGAGATTTATATCGCACTTTTGTCGGAGTCGTCAAGAGAGTTTGGGAATCGTCCCAAGTTTAGTTCACCTTATCATCTACAGACAGATGGTCAGTCAAAGCGCACAATTCATACTCTTGAAGATATGTTATGATCATGTACACTTGACTTCGGTGGTTCGTGGGAAGATCCCCTAAATTTCTACTGATTTTTTATTTTGGTACTGATTTAAAATTTGGTATTGTACGCCGCGTAGTCGTATTATACGTCGCGTACGAAATTTATTTTCTTGTCGAGTGCGAATATGTACGAGCGTATATTTTTTTTGAATTTTTTTTCTATTTTATAGTTCAAATAATATATGTAATAATTATTGTATTTGTATTTTTGCTTAAAGTTGTCTATTGAGATACCAAAACTTATTACTTATTTATTTATTATTTTGTGGTAATTAGAAAACTATTTTATATTCCTTGCATATGAGGTACATTAAATTAAATTTATATATTTTTCTTTTCTAAATTATTAAATATAAATATTTTATTATTCGAAAAAATATTTAAAAATATTTATTATTTTCGAAATTAATATTATTGGTATTTTAGAAAAATATTTTAAAATTATTGTGGCATTTAAATCTTGATTTAAATTTATGGATTTATTTAAATAGTTAAATATTGGCAATTTGATTTATCCCATGTGATTTTTTAAACTAAAATTTAATTAGATTTGATTTGCATTTGAATTTGGATTGATAATTGATTTAATTTAAATTTTCTAATTGGGTTTAAACAAAACCAAATCCTTATCCAATGGGTATTCCCACATCCTATATATAGGCAGGTACTCCTCCATAATTCTCTCCACAACCAAATTTTTCATAAAATTTGTGCATCGGGTCTGTGCCAACCCAAGCCAGCGTGCACCGTGTCGGTGTCAATCTTATTCCGGCTATTGTACAGTTATCCATCCCCGTCGTGTCGAACACCCCCGACACGACGTAATACATCTCCTACTCCTCTGCCATTCTCAGACACCACCCCAGTCGTCTTCCCGATCCCGGCCACTCCATCCCCTTCGACCAAACTAACCACCACCAAACTGCCACCATCTCGGCCGCACCAGCCAACCGATTTCCCCGTCCCGATCTCCCGGCCAGGTCGTACCACCAACACAGCCTCATCGCCAACGCCACAACCATCACCAACATCGTCATCATCTCACAACCCCGGCCATCTCCTCTACGCTACCACCACACACCTCCACAACCACCGCTGCCGCCACCCGAACCACCACCGTCGTCACCACCCCGGAATACTCCTAAACCCAGCCACCACCAGAAATCAAGTTCTCGAGAAAAAAAAATATAATTAAAAGACAACACCCCACCCTACCTCCAGTCGTCGGCCGCAACCACGCGGTAACCGAAGCCGTCTCTCCCAGCCACTGCCGACCGCCGGGTCGAATCACCAGCACCCACGCCAGTTCGGCCACCGCATGGGCCCCGCAGCCTCTCCTGTGCCACCGACGCAGGCCGTCGAAACCTGGATTCGCCGCCATGACCTCATCCAGCCTCCCGGAGCTCCGCCCCCGACGGCAGGCCACTGCCGTACGCCCAATCCAAAGCGCCGCCGCTGCTCCGGTTGAGTGGCCTCCTCCGCGAATCCCGAGGCGCTCCGCCTCCACCAAGGCCACCTGTGGCCAGCGCCTCCGCGCGTGGACCACACCCCGCCACGCCACTTTTCCTTCCGCCGCCGAGCTCCGCCCACCAGCGCCTCCACCAAACCCTCCTCTCTTTTCGCCGCCTCCGTCGCGCCGGTACAGGCCTCCGCCTCCTACTGCTGGATCCGCGCGCGCCCGCCGGCGTCGAAAACTGCCGCAAACTCCGGCGAGGGCCGATCCGCCACCGCTCCTCCAGTCCGCCACCATGCCAGCAGCGCCGCCCGGTCACTTCGACCTCCGCACGCCCGCCGCCCCATCGGGTGAGACCCTTTTCGATTTCTTCACTCCTCTTTCCTTTTCTTTACACCTCTCTCTCTCTCTCTCACTCACTTCGTAAACAGGAGAAAAGCAGCAAAAAGCTGCTGTATTTATTATAATTATTATTAATATATTATTATCATTAATCTTATTCTTATCATTATTATTAGTATTATTATTATTATTAATGCTATCACTTATTATTATTATTATTATTTATTATTTATTATTATTTATTATTATTATTACTATTAATATTATTAATATTTCATTTTGATGTTAAAAGTATATATGGGTATGGTATTTTGCCATTTGCTATTATTAGTGACTATATTATTTTCAAAATTATAATTGTATGAAATAATTTGATTACTATTTTAAAAAAAATTGTGGAAAGAAATATGTATAAATATACTATTGCCTACTATTTTTTTAAAGATTTTTGAACTACAAATTTCATCTTTTAAAATTTAGTTTTACCTTAAAAATAATTTTCTAGATTTGCAAGTACTACTTTAAAATATTTGACTAATAAGAATATAATTTTCCAGTTGTGTATAAAAAATATTTTCAAGTATTTACGTTAAATTATTATAAAAATTATTATTTTCTAAAAACTCTATATTCTTCTCAAAAATTTTCCAGGGTTATCACCATTGACCACGACTACTCACGCGTTCCTATTTTCCACAAATTTGGGCCATGTTCGCATGGACCTCGGCTATTGGACAGAGCATGATATCTTGATCATCGCACCACACCAGGCAACACACCAGCAAGATATCTTGCCTTTACTGTTTAAATTTCCTGCTAATAACATGCATGTTGTGTTTTTTTCAAGTTGTTTTCTTTTAAATTATATGTAGATACAAATTACTATATTTTGTGCAATTGACTTAGAGTTAAGGGACCACCGTATGTTTAAGTGCATCTCATGAACTGTCACGATGCCACGGGTTGTGTGTGAGCTGCGAGTCGTATATAGCTTCGAACTTGCGTATCGACCGTACATCGGTGCGTAAAGGCCGTACGTTAGGGTGTAACTGCTAATAGATTTTTGGTAGAAGACTTGGCAGTTATTAAGATTAAACAGTGTCGTGGAGGCGACGCATGTGTAGTATCATTGGAGGGGGAAGACAGTTATTAGCGTAGGGGCTACGTGTTCAGTACACACATAGATTTGGCCGATAGTGTCTCGATGAGCGCTACTTACTGCCCCGGGCCGATAGTTCTCATATGAGAACTACTTTCTGCCCATAATTGATAGTGCCTCTTATGAGCGCTACCTACTACTACTCTCTCTCCATCTATGCTGAACATCTAAGCTCCTGCGTAGAACGTTGTCTTCTCAAAGTATATATCACATAGAATGGTTAGGAACCTTTACGCATGTATGTTTTCTATTGAGCTCTTACTATTCAGTTTATGGCGTGATATTATGTTTTTGTTACGTCCCTCTGAGGACCTGGTTTTTTCAGATGTGTGTTTTCGTGATTTCTTGCAGGTGCTCTAGCTAAGGCCAGGTCTTGCGCTCTATCCTTCGTGATGATTGCATTTGGACTCGTCATTTGCTTCGCTCAACCAATCACTTTCTTTGTATGTTTCTTCTCTATTTAATTCAGTTGGTAGTGGACTGTCTCCGCCCGACTATTGTGTATATGACAAACTCAAGTTGCTTTTATATTTAATTATCTTTGTGGATGAGATTTAGTTGTCTTGGATTACTACATTTACAGCTTATGTATACATACGAGGTCCATGTATTTCGTATGTATACAGCTGGCATGTTTACGTACTTGGTCCTTCGTATTTTGGGACTGGGGTGTTACATGTTTTGTGGTGGCCCATACAGGTCCAGTTTATCACTTCGGTTACTTTACTGTACCGATGTGAGCCTGCAATATAGGATTAGAGTCTAGAATCTCATCCACCTACTTGACATCCTTTCTTGACTTCAAATTTCGAAGTCTCGTTCGACCTCCTTGAATTGCATCTTGCTTGACTCCTTCTACCGTAAAATTTTTAGTTTCGTGTTTAGTAAGATGACTACACTACTATATACTCATAGGTCAAACACATGGCTAGAAGGATTATATTGACAAATAATATCCATTGAGGTTATATTTGAGTAGAGGGCATTTATTTTTCCTAGAGATTTGATCTTAAGGATTAGTTAATTCTAAGTTGGGTAGTAGCAACATTACTAATTTCGAAGGATTGTTAGAACTTTATTTGGATCTACAAAAGAATAGTAGGACCTATATACAATTGAGGAAGGAAATTGATTTGGTTTTTGAGTTTTAATTTTGAAGGCTTTGAAAAATATTTATAATTCATTTGATTATAGCTATACATCTTTAAAGAATATAAATTTAGTTTAAAAAGATTTAAATTTTTTTTAAAAAAAGTTACTGAGTGAGATGGATAACAAATTTGGTAAATTCTTAAGGTTTTAAATTAAGTTGTACGATTCACGATAATAAGTTTGGGAAAATTTTTTAGTTTTAAGTTTGACATAATGATAGTACAAATTTTGGTTTAAAGGGAATATCAATGAGGATTATTTTAAATGTTAAACTCTTGTATGAATTACGGTGGTTAAAATTTTGGGTTTAAGAAGGAGAAAAATATATAGATTATTTGTGACACAATAAAGATTTAAGATTGATTTAAAATTTTGAATATCTTAAGTTATGATTTTGATGTGACTAGATAAGGTGAAAGGTTAGTTTATGGTACATTGTTGGAGAAAAAAAATGTGTTATGATAAGGATATCTTGGGGTTGATTAAAATAGATTTAAATTTTAAGTTATAAGTATGATTGACAGCTTCGAAAGATACTTTATTAGACTATTTGAAGAATTATATTGCAAGTTTGAAGAACTCAAATTTATAGATTCAAATGGATAGGCAACCAAGATAGATAAAGTAGTCCACCTTATTTGCCATATCCCCCACGACCATGATAGTCGTGTATACACAAGTGTTGTTAGTCACTCCAAGATCATGTGGTTATATTTCAATCTTGACTTCCCTCGACATTCCCCCAAACCTAGAATTTTATTGTGACTTTCTTATACCCCATCAAGTGGCTATCATATCTCTAGAAACTGTACTCCTAATTTATTTTACCTTGATTTGTTAGAATCTAAGTTATCTTTATTTCATGCTTTAGCTCGGTCATTTATTTGGTTCGTTAATCATTATCTCATGAACTCCCACTTTCTATTTTAATTTTTTTTTGTGTTTCTTTACCGTGACTTGGGTATTTGAGCACAACACTAGACTTTTCCTTCCACAACTTTCATATGTAAGACCTAGACGAGCCCACCTTCATATGGGTGTATCACGTGCCACTAAAACACTTTCCTTGTAATCTATTTTCATGATATGACTTTGGGTCATAGAGACTAAACTATAATCCCTACCGTGAAACCAATATACTTTTTAAACTATAGATGAGACTCGACCTCGACTCAATTCTTTACCCGATATATGATTTTGTTCTACTTAATTCCTTACATGCTTAAATCTTGATTGCTGGACCTATCACACCATTAGTTTAATTTCTTGTAAGTTGAGTAGATTGCCTCACGACTTAACCAACATTTTGTGGACCACATTGATAGGTTCACTTGGACCCTAGAATTTAGTGGACTTAACTTATTAGTCAACCAAGCCGGCTGTATAAGCCCAAACCTTGGACAAGACTTGATTTTAAAATCTAGGACTATTTAATTCTCCTTTATCATGGTTCCTTACTTATACTTTGACTATTTTTTTTTCTAACTTAGCATAAATTTTGCAAGCTTATTTTCTTATCAAGCTTGATCATGACGTATCTTCTTGGGTCGCTCCCACTAACATACTCAAATCAGAACCGGTGCATGATGGTCTGATCAACCTATTGCACTTTGGTTCGTTTTTTTTTATATCAATCTACATGTGGATGTAGTTAACTTTCTCTTTAGAAGTCCCATCCACGACTACCTTGAAAATTCCTTTTGAAATTATTCGGTCACCCTTGAATCACGTATTCGTATTCGATAACGCCTCCTTCGAACTCTATATTGCTTTCGTCTTCACCTATTTTAGAAGGACGAAGGCGTTATACTAGAACCTCCTCTAACCTTCCTATCGAGTACGACCATATCGTATTATTTTCCTATGATCTAGATCGCAATTCCTTACGACATGAATTTGTCGAAACATTGCATTGTTTATCCCCATCGATACCCCCTTGTGTCTTCTCACCCCCTACTAATTCTTAGTTTCGAGACGAAATTCCTTTAAGTGGGTAGGATGTAAACCCCTAAATTTTACTGATTTTTATTTTGGTACTGATAAAATTTGGTATTGTACGCCGCGTAGTCGTATTATACTCGCGTACGAAATTTATTTTCTTGCTCGTCGAGTGCGAATATGTGCGAGCGTACATTTTTTTTGAAAAACATTTTTTTCTATTTTATAGTTCAAATAATATATAATAATTATTGTATTTGTATTTTGCTTAAAGTTGTCTATTGAGATGACCAAAATCTTATTACTTTATTTATTTATTATTTGTGGTAATTTAGAAAACTATTTTATTTCCTTGCATATGAGGTACATTAAATTAAATTTATATATTTTTATTTCGAAATTATTAAATATAAATATTTATTATTTGAAAAGATATTTAAAAATATTTATTATTTTCGAAATTAATATTATTGGTATTTTATAAAAAATTTTAAAATTATTATGGCATTTAAATCTTGATTTAAATTTATGGATTTATTTAAATAGTTAAATATTGGCAATTTGATTTATCCCATGTGATTTTTTAAACTAAAATTTCATTAGATTTGATTTGCATTTGAATTTGAATTGATAATTGATTTAATTTAAATTTTCTAATTGGGTTTAACAAAACCAAATCCTTATCCAATGGGTATTCCCACATCCTATATATAGGCAGGTACTCCTCCATAATTCTCTCCACAACCAAATTTTTCACAAAATTTGTGCATCGTGTCTGTGCCAACCCAAGCCAGCGTGCACCGTGTCGGTGTCAATCTTATTCCAGCTATTGTACAGTTATCCATCCCCGTCGTGTCGAACACCCCCGACACGACGTAATACATCTCCTACTCCTCTGCCATTCTCCAGACACCACCCCAGTCGTCTTCCGATCCCGGCCACTCCATCCCCTTCGACCAAACCAACCACCACCAAACTGCCACCATCTCGGCCGCACCAGCCAACCCGATTTCCCCGTCCCTGATCTCCGGCCAGGTCGTACCACCAACACAGCCTCATCGCCAATGCCACAACCATCACCAACATCGTCATCATCTCCACAACCCCGGCCATCTCCTCTACGCTACCACCACACACCTCACAACCACCGCTGCCGACCCCCAACCACCACCGTCGTCACCACCCCGAACACTCCCAAACCCAGCCACCACCAGAAATCAAGTTCCCAGAGAAAAAAAATATAATTAAAAGACAACACCCCACCCTACCTCCAGTCGCCGGTGCGCAGCCACCGCGATAGCCGAAGCCGTCTCTCCCAGCCACTGCCGACCGTCGGGTCGAATCACCAGCACCCACGCCAGTTTCGGCCACCGCGTGGGCCGCACAGCCTCTCCTGTGCCACCGACGCAGGCCGTCGAAACCCTGGATTCGCCGCCACGACCTCATCCAGCCTCCGGCTCCGCCCGCGACGGCAGGCCACCGCTGCACGCCCAATCACAGCGCCGCCGCTGCTCCGGTTGAGTGGCCTCCGCCGCGAATCCCGAGGCGCTCCGCCTCCACCAAGGCCACCTGTGGCCAGTGCCTCCACGCGTGGACCAAACCGCCGCCACTTTCCCTTCCGCCGCCGAGCTCCGCCCACCAGCGCCTCCACCAAACCCTCCTCTCTTTCCGCCGCCTCCCGCGCCGGTACAGGCCTCCGCCTCCTACTGCTGATCCGGCCGAGCGCCCGCCGCGCCGAAAACCCCCGTAAACTCCACGAGGGCCGATCTGCCACCGCTCCTCCAGTCCGCCACCATGCCAGCAGCGCCGCCCGTCACTTCGACCTCCGCACCCGGCCGCCGCCATCGGGTGAGACCCTTTTCAATTTCTTCACTCCTCTTTCCTTTTCTTTACACCCTCTCTCTCTCACTCACTCGTAAACAGGAGAAAAGCAGCAAAAAGCTGCTGTATTTATTATAATTATTATTAATATATTATCATTAATCTTATTCTTATTTTATTATATAGTATTATTATTAATGCTATCACTTATTATTATTATATTATTATTATTATTATTATTATTACTATTAATAGTATGATTAATATTTCATTTTGATGTTAAAAGTATATATGGGTATGGTATTTTGCCATTTGCTATTATTAGTGACTATATTATTTTAAAATTATAATTGTATGAAATAATTGATTACTATTTTTGAAAAAAATAATTGTGGAAAGAAATATGTATAAATATATACTATTGCCTACTATTTTTTTAAAGATTTTTGAACTACAAATTTTATCTTTAAAATTTAGTTTTACCTTAAAAATAATTTTCTAGATTTGCAAGTACTACTTTAAAATATTTGTCTAATAAGAATATAATTTTCCAGTTGTGTATAAAAATATTTTCAAGTATTTACGTTAAATTATTATAAAATTATTATTTTCTAAAAACTCTATATTCTTCTCAAAAAATTTCTCCAGGGTTATCACCATTGACCACGACTACACGCGTTCCTATTTTCCACAAATTTAGTCCATATTCGCATGGACCTCGCTATTGGACAGAACATGATATCTTGATCATCGCACCACACCAGGCGACACCCAGGCAAGACATCTTGCCTTTACTGTTAAATTTCCTGCTAATACATGCATGTTGTGTTTTTTTCAAGTTGTTTTCTTTTAAATTATATGTAGATACAAATTACTATATTTTGTGCAATTGACTTAGACTAAGGGACCACCGTATGTTTAAGTGCATCTCATGAACTGTCACGATGTGCCACGGGTTGTGTGTAGCTGCGAGTCACATATAGCTTCGGACTTGCGTATCGACCGTACATCGGTGTAAAGGTCGTACGTTAGGGTGTAACTGCTAATAGATTTTTGGTAGAAGACTTGGCAGTTATTAAGGATTAAACAGTGTCGTGGAGGCGACGCATGTAGTATCATTGGGAGGGGAAGACAGTTATTAGCGTAGGGGCTACGTGTTCAGTACACACATATTTGGGCCGATAGTTTCGGATGAGCGCTACTTACTGCCCCGGGGCCGATAGTTCTCATATGAGAACTACTTTCTGCCCATAGTTGATAGTGCCTCTTATGAGCGCTACCTACTATACTCTCTCTCCATCTATGCTGAACATCTAAGCTCCTGCGTAGAACGTTGTCTTCTCAAAGTATATATCACATAGAATGGTTAGGAACATTTATGCATGTATGTTTTCTATTGAGCTCTTACTATTCAGTTTATGGCATGATATTATGTGTCTTGTTACGTCCCTCTGAGGACCTGGTTTTTCCCAGGTATGTGTGTTTTCGTGATTTCTTGCAGTGCTCTAGCTAAGGCCAGGTCTTGCGCTTATCCTTCTGATGATTGCATTTGGACTCGTCATTTGCTTCGCTCAACCAATCACTTTCTTTGTATGTTTCTTCTCTATTTAATTCAGTTGGTAGTGGACTTTGTCTCCGCCCGACTATTGTGTATATGACAAACTCAAAGTTGCTTTTATATTATTAATTATCTTTGTGGATGAGATTTAGTTGTCTTGGATTACTACATTTACAGCTTATGTATACATACGAGGTCTATGTATTTCGTATGTATACAGCTGGCATGTTTACGTACTTGGTCCTTCGTATTTTGGGACTGAGGCGTTACAATGTTGTAGGAATTTTGTTCTAACCAATTATGCCTTTGAAAAGCTTGATTTCGACCTTTTTGGAGGAGTTATAGCATTTTGGAGTATATGGGTTCCACTAAGCATTTTATACTGGTTGGAGAAGAGAAAATGTGTGCGCACTCTTTAGTGCCGGCCATCTCGTTGCGCGCGCTCCTTAGCGCCGCGATATTTTGGCCGCATGCTCTTTAGCGCGCGCTCTTCGGTTGTGCGCCGCTTGGCCCAGCGCCACTTCCCATGAGCCACCCAGGTCTCTTTGGCCTAGCGCCACGCAGTGCTCTCTTGGCCCAGCGCCACCCAGCTCTCTTTGGCCCAGTGCGCACTTATTTCTCTTTGGCCCAGCTCCACCTAGCTCTATTTGGCCTAGCGCCACTGTAACGCCCTAGTCCAAATACCTGAGACTAGATACGTATTATGCCAGCTATATCCATACGAAGTATATGGACCGTCGTATGTATACATAAGCTGTAAAATACATAACCAAAGCACTAAATCTCATCCACAAAGATAAATAATGATATAAAGCAACTTTGAGTTTGTCATCTACATAATAGTTGGACGGAGACAAAGTCCACTACCAACCAAATTAAATATGATAAATATACAAGAAAAGAATTCAGAGAGCAAGTGACGAGTCCAAGACAATCATCATGGAAGAAGGAATGGCCTTAGCTAAAGTACCTGCAAGAAATCATGAAACACACACTGGGGAAAACCAGGTCCTCAGAGGGACGTAACAAGACACATAATACATGCCAATAAACCGAATAAATAAGCTCAACAGAAAAGTATGCATGAGTAAAGGTTCCTAACCATTCTATGTGATATGCACTTTGAGGACAACGTTCTACGCAGGGGCTGTAGGCTCAGCAGAGTAAATAAAGAGTGGCAGTAAGTAGCGCTCATCCGAGTCACTATCGGCCTTGGACAGAAGGTAGTGCTCATAAGAGTCACCCGGCCCAAAATGTGTGTAAAAATAAAATGTAGCCCCTACGCTAATAACTGTCCCCTCCCCCCAATGATACTATACATGCGTCGTCTCCACGACACTGTTTAATCCTTAATACAAGTCTTCTACACAATCTATTGACAGTTATATCCTAATGCACGGCCTGTACGCACCGATGTACGGTCGGTACGCAAGTCCGAAGCTACATGCTACTCACCACTCACACACAACCCGTGCACATCGTGACAGTTTATGAGATCCTCTAAACATATGGTAGTCCGTAACTCTAAGCCAATAGCATAAAGTAAAATAATTTGCATATATATATTATATAATTTTGAAAGAACAACATAAAGAAAAAGCATGCATGATATTGAGCAAGAAATTAAACTGTAAAGGCAAGGTCTTGCCTGATGTCCGAGTAAGGTAAGATGATGTCCTGACGATGAATCAACAGCAGCGACAAAGAGGAAGGTGTAGGTACAACTTCGGATGCGGAAAATAGTCTATTATCTAATTAATAATACTGCACCTATAATTTATTTAATAAATTCTAAAGTTAGTATATGGCATAGGTTTTTGTATTAGCTCTCGAAAAACTAAACGGATCGCATTTTCGTTTCCGGAATCTCCCGAAATCGCAAAAATACTGAAACCGATTTATTTTTGGGACACTAGATACTCAAACAATTTTGTAGAAATCTACAGAATAAATTTTGACTATTAAAATATGTTTTTGGAAAGCTTACCTCGATACGCTTCTTTAAAAAAAATTGGAGGCAAAACGGAGTTCGGAGCTAGGAGATATCGTCGTTGCAAGTTGCTCTTGCTACTAAAAAGCGGGGCTGAATTCTAATGACAATTTTGAGTTTCTATTGACTAAAAATAATTTTGAATTATGGCTGATAGAAGGGGAATGTATTGGGTTTATATAGTTATATTTCAGATTTATCTCCTAAATTAGGTAGGATTTGATTTAAATAAATTGAGTTTGCTTTGTTAGGATAGGATATAGATATGGATGCTTTCCTATTAGACTTAGGATTATGATTAACTTAAAATAGTTCATATTTATCTAAATTATCTATAACATTATTTAAAATTACTATAGATAATAAATAGAGTTAATATCTATTTAAACAACCTTTATCTAATCTCATTTATACAAGCTGAAATATTTAATACTAAATTGACATTTATTCTATATTATGTAAATAGTGTACAATACAAGTATGTAAAAAGTTAAAAGTTATAAAATAAATCTTAAAAGTTTGAGAAATTTTTTTTTTATAATATAGTTCAGATCCTTAATATACTAAAAATAACTTTATATATTTTTATACTAAATTCACTAATGAGCACTATACTAAATATATGTAAAATAATATAAATTATATAATAAGTCAATAAATAGTTATTTAAAAATTCAAAAATTTTACAAATATTTATTTTGAAAAATCAGGGGATTTATAAAAGCCTTATTTAGATAAGGACTAAGAAGAGTTTTAATTCTCAGATTTTCCACTATTTAATTCAACTTGATTTAAAGTAACTCAATCAAATATAATCCAATGTAGATAGATTCTACCTCTAATTTAAACTGTATTTAATAACTTAATAACCTTTTTTTCAACTTAAATCACCATAATTAATTACTTATTAAATCAACCCATATTTAATATACCTTTTTGAGATAATATATGATAATAATTAATTTGAAAATACAAATATATATACACTCGCATGCAAAAATAATATTACATAAAACAAGTTTTTCTAAATTACTAGTTATACTAGTACCATAAAATAAAATGACTTTTTTTAAAATAAAAATAAAGTTTGATAATCCTCGGCACAACGCATTTACAACTTCAAGCAATATAAAATATTTATCGTCTATTATTTTAAATATTTTCTACATCTATATAATTAAAATATAAAAATGTACTTCGCACTTATTCGCACTTAACGAGAAATTTACGAAACATAACTCGTACTCGACGTACAAATACGAAGTACCAAAATCAATATCGTATTTATAAAAAAAATTATAGTAAAAATTTAGGGGTTTTACATCCAACCCAACTTACAAGAATTTCGTCCTCGAAATTTAGGAATAGTAGGGTACAAGAGTATGTTAATACTTTCAATCATTAGGCGAGAACGATGTTTTAGTTCATGATTTCAATAACGACGAAAGAAAATAATTCAAAGGTATGATATTGATAGAGGATCGCTAACTAAGGCAAGGATTGCATGAATTCAGAGTACAGTAAGGAATAGAGTAATCAAAAAGAATAATTTGGGACGTAAATTATGGTTCCTCGATAGAGTAGGGTCGTCTAGGTTTAGAGTTGAATCGTCTTCAAATTTCAAAAAGGTCATGAAAGTTGAATCTAGGGTTAAGGTAAAAGGCAAGTAGCTCAAGACGGGGATAGTCATATTGGTTGGTCAGTGGTTAACTATCCCCAAGTATATACAAATATCATGGTCATAGGAGAATGGTTTGGTCTATCTATCGATCACAAGCCTTATCTAGAATAGTTAAAAGACGAAAGCCAACAAGAGTCCAGAGGAGATTTTTCTTATGTCAATATGTGATTCAAAGCGGTTGTATAATTCCAAGAGAATTGTCAAGGTAATCGCGTAGGAGACTCTAGGGACAAGTTTATATGTCTCCATCTACGTAGAATGATATACGAAAGGCGAACCAAGTGCACTATGGTTGATCAGACCATAATATCAGTTCTGATTAGACAATGTATTAGTGGGTGCCCACATTAAACATATGTCATGATCAAGCTTGATAAAGAATACGCTTGCAAAACTAAGCTATTTTAGCATCATAGGTAGATAAAATAATAAGTATAGGGTAATGATGAAAGAAATCAATTAGTCCAAGATCTTATAAAATCTAAGTTCGCCCAAAATTTGGGCCTATGCAGTCAGCTTGGTTGACTAGACAAGTTAGGGTCCACTGAATTCTATGGTCTAAGTGAACCTATCAATGTGGTCCACAAAAGGTTGTTAGGTCGGGAGGTATTCTACCCAACTTACAAGAGTTAAACTAGTAGTGTAAAGGGGTCAATGGGTCAAGCAATCAAGGTAAAGCGCAAGTCAAGCATTACATCGGGTGGAAAGAATTGAGTCGAGGTCGAGTCTCATCTATAATTAAAAAGTATATTGGTTTCACGGTAGGGATTAGAGTCCAGTCTTTTTGACCCGAAAGTCGCAATATAAATTAGAGTACAAGGAGACGTGTTTTAGTGGCACGTGTTATACCTACATGAAGGTGGGCTCGTGTAGGTCTTGCTTGTGGAATTTTTGGGAAGGAAACGTCTAGTGTTGTGCTCCAATATCCAAGTCATAGTAAGGAACGTCAAAAGGTCAAAAATAGAAAGTGGGAGTTCATTAAGGTGACAACTCATGCGAAAATAAAATAGATCACGTTGAAGCATGAAAATTAAAATTAATTAAGGTCTCCTGTAAAAATAATTTAGGGACTCACTTCTAGAGAGAAGATAGTCTATTTGATGAATACAGTCAATGAACAATCATATTATCTTCCCAATTTTAAACGATTGGAAGGCACCATAAAAGATCTAATTGAGGGTCGAGTGTGTCAAGATAGAGGTATAGTCATGTAATTTGGTAGATGGCTAAAGTATACTACTTCCACGATCATGAGGGATATGACAATGTATGGAATACTCCTAACTCATTAGATTTATCTTAGTGGCCTACAAAAATTTTAACTGGAGTTTACTCCAAAAGCCTCTTAATAAATTAAAAAAAAAATAAACCACCAAAATTGTATTTACTCTAAGCTGCTCAATTAGATTATGGCTAACAATTTCATTTTCTTAATAATCTCAAATTAAACTTTTACCATGTTGCTACTAACTTTTTCCAAAACTTAATGTTCAAATCCAACTATTGAAATCAAGAGTTCATGATTCACGAATCCATAAAAATCTCAAATCAATCAAAATTTTAAAACCCATTTTTTTAAATAACTACAGAATGACTCTTAGCAAGAAAAACAATCTCAAAATTGAAGTTCAATATCTTAATAACTTATCAACCCAAATCCGACAACATTAATTTTTTTTTGGCCAATTTATTGATAATCTCAATTAAAACCTTTTTACTCAAAATCTAAAGATTTGTAAATCATAAATCACATGCCACAATTTAAAATTTGAAAATCTTCCGAAAAAAAATTATCATTATATCTTTCGAAATATTTCAAACCAAAATTTAAAAGTCGCTGCTTCCACTTAAAATTTAAAATTTAAGAAACATACTAATCGTAAGTTGTACAAGAATAGTTTCTACTGCTACATTTTAAAATCTAAGATCATTTTAAACCAAATTTATAACTGTTCAAAGACGTATAACTATAACTCAATAGATCATAAATATCACAACTTGAAAATCAAATCAATTTTATATTTGCTCAAAACGTATAGCTATAATCCAATAGATCATAAATATCAAAATTCGAAAATCAAAACAATTTCTTAAATCAATTGTGCATAGATTCCAACTATTTTTCTGCATCATAAAAATAAATCCTATCAATCATGTGATGATCAGTACTTAGAATCTCAAGATTACAACTTCCTTTGATATTCTCTTTTACAACTTACTAATAAGTAAAACACACCAAAAAATGCCTTAGAGTCTTAAATGTATTCAATTGCCAATGTAACCCTCCTAGTATATGTAGTATAGTCATCTTTCTAACCCTTATTAAACACAAGGAGGTAAGGGTATTGGTAGAAAGAGTTCAAGCAAGATGCAAAAATCAAGGACGGCAACGAGGTTCGAAATTTGAAGTCAAGAAAGGATGTCAAGTAGGTGGATGAGATTCTAGACTCTAATCCTATATTGCAGGCCCACATCGATACAATTACGTAGCCGAAATGACAAACTCAACCTGCATGGGCCACCACAAAAACATGTAACGCCCCAGTCCCAAACACCTGAGACTAGATACGTATCATGCCAGATGTATCCATACGAAGTATATGGACCGTCGTATGTATACATAAGCTGTAAAATGCAGTAACCAAAGCACTAAATCTCATCCACAAAGATAAATAATGATATAAAGCAACTTTGAGTTTGTCATGTACATAATAGTTGGGCGAGACAAAGTCTACTACCAACAAATTAAATATGGATAAATATACAAGGAAAGAATTTAGAGAGCAAGTGGAGTCCAAGCGCAATCATCATGGAAGAAGGAATGACCTTAGCTAAAGTACCTACAAGAAATCATGAACACACACCTGGGAAAAACCAGGTCCTCAGAGGGACGTAACAAGACACATAATACCATGCCAATAAACCGAATAAATAAGCTCAACAGAAAAGTATGCATGAGTAAAGGTTCCTAACCATTCTATGTGATATGCACTTTGAGGACAACGTTCTACGCAGGGGCTGTAGGCTCAGCAGAGTAAATAAAGAGTGGCAGTAAGTAGCGCTCATCCGAGTCACTATCGGCCTTGGACAGAAGGTAGTGCTCATAAGAGTCACCCTCGGCCCAAAATGTGTGTAAAAATAAAATGTAGCCCTAAGCTAATAACTGTCCCCTCCCCCCAATATACTATACATGCGTCGTCTCTACGACACTGTTTAATCCTTAATACAAGTCTTCTACACAATCTATTGACAGTTATATCCTAACATACGGCCTGTACGCACCGATGTACGGTCGGTACGCAAGTCCGAAGCTACATGCTACTCACCACTCACACACAACCCGTGGCACATCGTGACAGTTTATGAGATCCTCTAAACATATGGTAGTCCGTAACTCTAAGCCAATAGCTAAAGTAAAATAATTTGCATATATATATATATATATATATATATATTATATATATAATTTTGAAAGAACAACATAAAGAAAAAGCATGCATGATATTGAGCAAGAAATTAAACAGTAAAGGCAAGGTGTCTTGTCTGATGTCCGAGTAAGGTAAGATTATGTCCTGGCGACGAATAACAGCAGCGCACAAAGAGGAAGGTGTAGGTACAACTTCGGATGCTGAAAATAGTCTATTATCTAATTATAAATAATATTGCACCTATTACATTTATTTAATAAATTCTAAAGTTAGGATATGGCGTAAGTTTTTGTATTAGCTCTCGAAAAACTAAACGGATCGCATTTTCGTTTCCGGAATCTCCCGAAATCGCAAAAATACTAAAACGGTTTAGTTTTGGGACACTAGATACTCAAACAATTTGTAGAAATCTACAGAATAAATTTTGTCTATTAAAATATGTTTTGGAAAGATTACCTCGATACGCTTCTTTTAAAAAAAGTGGAGGCAAAATGGAGTTCGGAGCTAGGAGATATCGTCGTTGCAATTGCTCTTGCTACTAAAAAGCGGGGCTGAATTCTAATGACGAATTTTAGAGTTTCTATTGGACTAAAAATAATTTCGAATTATGGCTGATAGAAGGGGGATGTATTGGATTTATATAGTTATTTATTTAGATTTATCTCCTAAATTATGTAGGATTTGATTTAAATAAATTGGAGTTTGCTTTGTTATGATAGGATATTTAGATAGGATGCTTTCCTATTAGACTTAGGATTATGATTAACTTAAAATATAGTTCATATTTATCTAAATTATCTATAACATTATTTAAAATTACATAGATAATAAATAGAGTTAATATCTATTTAAACAATCTTTATCTAATCTCATTTATACAAGCTGAAAATTTAATACTAAATTGACATTTATTCTATATTATGTAAATAGTGTACAATACAAGTAACATGTAAAAAGTTATAAAAGTTATAAAATAAATCTTAAAAGTTTGATAATTTTTTTTTTATAATATCGTTCAGATCCTTAATATACTAGAAAAATAGCTTTATATATTTTTATACTAAATTCACTAATGAGAACTATACTAAATATATGTAAAATAATATAAATTATATAATAAGTCAATAAATAGTTAGTTAAAAATCCAAAAATTCTACAAATATTTATTTTGAAAAATTAGGAATTTATAAAAGTCTTATTTAGATAAGGACTAAGAAGAGTTTTAATTCTCCTTAGATTTTCACTATTTAATTCAAATTGATTTAAAAGTAACTCAATCATATAATCCAATGTAGATAGATTCTACCTCTAATTTAAACTGTATTTAAATAACTTAATAATTTTTTTAACTTACATACCATAATTAATTACATATTAAATCAACCCATATTTAATATACCTTTTTCGAGATAATATGATAATAATTAATTTCAAAAATACAAATATATATACACTCGCATGTAAAAATAATACTTACAAAAACTAGTTTTTTAAATTACTAGTTATACTAGTACCATAAAATAAAATGACCTTTTTTAAAGTAAAAATAAAGTTTGATATCCTCGGCACAACGCATTTACAACTTCAAGCAATATAAATATTTATCGTATTATTTTGAAATATTTTCTACATCAATATAATTAAAATATTTTATAAAAATATGTACTTCGCACTTATTCGCACTTAACAAAAAATTTACGAAATGCAACTCGTACTCGACGTATAAATACGAAGTACCAAAATCAATACCGTATTTATAAAAAAAATATAGTAAAAATTTAGGGGTTTTACAGCCACTCAGTGCTTTCCTTGGTCCAGCACCTCTCAGTGCTCTCTTGGCCCATTACCACCCAGCGCCATTCTTACCATGACACCCCTTTCCATATCTCCATGTTTATTCATATAGTTCTTAGTGTAATGTTTTGACCTTTGCATGCATCTTGTGCTTGGCCTAACTTACGACGACCCAATATGATAACTTGTTAATATTGAGCATGATAGAGTTTGAGCATGTTTATGACTTGCTAGTATTAAACTTGACTTGAACTTGAGAACGATAGACTTAACTGTAATCAAAACTTGACTTGAACATGATAACATGAACCCGTCTTGATATTCATGGTAGTGGTCCGTCAGGGCGCAGTCTTGACAGGTACTCTTGACATGACTAGTAAACCTGACCCGACATGATAGTGGCCCATCGAGGCGCACTCTTGACAAATACTCTTGATACGACAAGTAAACCTGACGTGACATGTATAATCTTGATTGCTGTTGCGATAGCTATTCCTGTCTTGCTAGGGTAACTCTTGCCTTGACTCCATGGTTGATTGTGCCTGCACAAAGCTACCTGTCATCTTGCATCATGTCTAGGACATGAATTCCTGGTCACCACAGTAGGGATTCATACTAATTCTGACTAGGTTAACAACTAGATTGATCAAGTAGTTCATATAGAGATTTTCCCAGTTACAGGCGATCCCGTTATCTCAGCCACACCTGTAGACTTGTAGCCTACTGACGAGTAGGCCGCATTTCCAGCACACTGTCATGTGTTGCAGTCTAAGTCACTTAATAATTCTCTTGATTCTTGATTACTCTTGTAACCTCGCTTGGATAACCTGGATAGTCTGCAGGCTTGTGACTGCGGGAATATCTCAACATCTTGTTAGTAACTAGGCCTGTGAAAACCCTAGTTAGCTAATGATAGCAAGCCTTAGGACTTGATTGGCCGTGCATGAATGATTGTCTCATGATTAAATGGGCATTATATTCCATCTCTTGATTTCTTTATGCAAGCTAGTATGTTCTTTAAACATGTCTTTTATGTTATTTAATTATGCTCTTTTATCAGTTTTTCTATTCTTTATATGCTGGTTTTAGTTCCTAAGTTGAGCCTCTCTTGTGGCACTTGCTCTTTTTGGGGGTCTGACCCAGCTGGTTTTGTATGGCCAGATTTTGGAGTGATATCCGAGGATCTACCTGCCTTTCAGCCAGATGGTGAACACCAGGCGTAACCGTGGCAATGAGTGGGTTTTTTTATTTTGCTATCCACTCTTATGTAACTTATTCTTTTGAGACATTTAGCCACCGAGCACATGTTAGTTCATGTTGAAACTTTATTTCTGTCTACCTAAGGGCTGTAACATGATTAAAAAATCCTAGGGTTGATCATGTATGACTTAACTCTTGCTAGTCTCACATTTTGTATGACTAGTTTCATGATCATCTGAATATGTAATGTTTGGGATGCCATACTTTGTATGTCTGATGATCTAATATCTTGTAACAATTATTTGCTTGTTTGAGATTGAGACACTAATCTTGTTCTTGACCATAAGAGACTGTTGGCTTGTAGATAAACCCTCATGTATCTAGACAGTCGTGACCGTATTGTGAGGTGGGTTGCACTTCAACGTACATAGCTGCCTGTGTCTGTCCTCCGTTCTCCAGTATTCTGGTTCTGGGGCATGACAATTCCCGAGGAGCCCCGGTGGGAAGGACGCAGTTTGGGTCATCGTGGATCGACTCACCAAG